>OZ032120.1:8648380-8728758 GCA_964026355.1 Pseudorhiza aurosa
CGGGACCGGGGCCTCAGCGGTATCAAGTACTGGCGTGCCATCATCTGGTTCTCCTGTTTGCTCCAATTTTGCTGGCAATGCAGCACGGCGAACGGGAGTGCGACCAGCAACAAAAGAGCTCGGCGGTTTGTGGTATACTGATGCAAGACTTGAGATGTGGCAAATGAGTTCGTCCAAAAGACTAGGCTCCAACAAATCAGTTTCTTCAGAAATAAGAGGTTTCTCAGCCAGGACAACACCCTGAAATATATTCACGATTTCGCATGAGCAAACAACCAATACTACACTGTAGTTTGCATAAAATTTCCTACAAAGTGTAGGATGCTGGTAACAAAAAACGTGTATTAGCGATTGTAATAATTGCAATTAGGCCACATTGGACGTGTGCTATTTTCTCATATAAGTAACTTAAAATCAATTTGTAGGAGAAGTTTGATTTAATTAGCTCTATCATGTTATCATTCTTAGAAGCCCACGTTAAATAAATTCAAAATAAATTCAACATAGCACAACATAACATAACAATTGTCCCACGAGTCCATACCCAATAGACCAATATGCTGTCCCGAACTTTTCAAGTATTTACATTGATTGCATGAAGGAATGCCAAAGATAAATTTGGTAGAGCATAGATATATTCGGCTAATAATGAAGCATAAATAATTTACACTGGACCAAGAAATGGTACAGATTTTCGAGAGTCGTCGACTGCAGAGTTATTCATCAGCTTTATGTATGTAGATACAGGGTCACGAAGACTTGAGGTCGTGTCTCAAGGTACTTGTGAGATGTACCACTGAGATCGTTTCTCAGGTCTATTCTTTGCAGCCGAGCTTTTTGTCATGGAATGTAATGTTGTGATCAAAGTGCCGCATATACGAAACAAGCCACCAGACTGCAAAACCCGTCGATCTCCAATAAGTGGTCACAGGTAACAACGCACAGCTTTCCACCCAAATCAACAATAAGAGAGACTGAGGTGGGAACAGAATGCGAGGCGTCAAGTAATACGACGAACCTTTGCCGCAGCCGGATCGGTGGACAGCAATCTCCAATAAATGTAGCCTCTGTCTCTCAAATCTGGGTTGTCACTGTCCTGAGTGGCCAGGCTCAGGACTTGTTGCACTAGCTCTTGGGTGTCCGTTGGTCTTTTCAGAAACAACTTCACTATGCCTGTTAACAATTGCAATTGTACCTACGGAGTTGGAGAAGAACTGATGCGTTTGAAAGCAATGCCGGCTCGAAAAATGATTACAGAACAGGAGACAAGTAGTGGTATGCTGGAAGTGAGAAGGTTTTGCTTGAAATCACTGACAGGAAAGACGACAATTGAAAACTGAAGCGAATTAAAAAAAACTGTGCTATTGGGAAAATGAGTATGCTCTTGACCGATTGAAAAAGTGCTTTGATTCCGTTTCATGTTCAGTTCAATAGAAAAACATTAAATATGGTGAGTTCAATGGTTGAATTGATGCATTGATGCGCAAAGTTTTTAGATTAGACTTAAAAGTGGAAATATGATTTCGCCACGCTGTATACCTCCTAGCTCAAGATTCATCTGGGTATGAGAGATCAGATACTGTCCGAAATAGTACTATGAAGATATACCCATATGATGATAGTATTGCACAGTAGCGCGAAAACATAATTGTCTCGCATGGGAGATGCGTCCTCAGTCTAACGGGAATATGCTTCCGCTTCTTGGTGCAGTATAAAATCCCACGAATCAGGATTTACAGAAACCACATTTAAACATGGCATAGGAGAGTGGAAACGCAATGTTGCTGCATCTAAGATCTTCTGCCCGACACTTTCATAAGCGTAAAACGTGGGACCTTTTTTTGATAGAAGACTAAGATTCATACCTAGAGGCGGTTGACAAATGAGCGAATTAAAGGTTTCAGTTGACGCAAATTAAAGGTATCTTGTTGTTCGCACATTTTAACTTTTTGAAGTTTAGATCCACCTATGGGTGTACATCTTATAGTCTCAGTTATCCACGATTTCACCCACTGAAAAAGTATCGCATGAAAAGATCTTCAGTGAAATGACATCATGCGTTCGTCTCTCCTTGTAATACTAACTGGTAATCTTAACAGGGAGAAGGACAAAGTGGAAAGCAAAACTTATCAAAATCCACCTGGGAATTCTCGTCTTGGAATCCTTCTAAGAATGTTGCCAAAAGTTCATCAGCATTATCGATTCTTTCGGCATATTCACCAATGATCCAGATCATCGAGGCTCTGCAGGAAAGAGGGAGATGAAATCGAAGCAAACTCAAAAGGACGGTGGACCCAAAAAACGAAAAAAAATCGACAAAAGTAGCATAGTCGGAACAGATTAGAACTTTTACGAAGGTAGATGCCGGGTATACCTTACTAATACTTAGCAAGAATGTGAAAACGTTTCGAATAACAGCAAACAGGTGGCATCGGTGAATGCTAAGAAGCAACACGATATTTCATCCACAGATCGGTTTTAAATAAAACAGAAACAGACACGAATGCTTGCTTTGCCTTTCCACTTTGAACTCAAATAAAAAGCCATTCTCCCGTCGCTCATGTTCCCCAGGGGGAAAAGCCTTTTACGGGACGGGGGGGGGGGGGATGTCCAATTCAAGGGCTTGGCTGAGCAATTACGGTCGCGCATACCATTAATACCATCAGGATTCGAACTGCGGACCTTCTATCTACAAGTCCCGCGCGCTGTCAACAATCCTACGGCCACCTCCCTTAATAATCATCGTTAGATGGAAACTTTACATATACAATTTGTTGACAATTGAGACCTAAGTGACAGCAGAAAATAGTTGGCCCGAATACCTGGCTTCTGGCTCATCTAGGGAATCCAAGTTCTCGCACAACGTAGCAATGATACCTTCATACTTATTTGGGTATCGTCGGAATATATCCTTCAAAAAAGAGAAAATATTCAGACAAGACGAGCAGAGACAAATCCCGAGGACACATTTCTAAAATGTGAATGAACCATAAGTTCAGCACTGTGACAGCCATGAGTTCCATCTCAACTGCAGCATCACAGAGCTTCTCTTGATAGCAGCTGACATAAAGTAGCTGACTGAATTACCCTGTATAAAAATGCATTATTATCATCATATTGATCATTTGCTGAAATACGCTATGCACAGCAATGGCCGAATTAATGCAAAGTGAAACGAGAACCCAAGAAGGAAGAGTTCAAAAGCTCCACTTTCTAGTCGTGAAGAATTATGCATGAATCGCAAATATTATTTCACCTTGAGGACAATTATGGCTTCTTGGACGACGTAATTGACTTTGTTTTGAATCAAATCAAGTAGTGTTGTAACACACTTCTCAGCTGATTGCTAAAACAAATAAAAATATTCAGTCACGACATAGCCTTACTACAAAACGAAATGCAAAGAAAGAAAGGAAAGTTGGCCAACTGATAGAAGTCACGTTTAATTTTTTCTATCATCTGACAAAGAGTGGAACAGACATTTTCAGCAACATGACATGGAAGCTACTTAAAACTTTACTAAGGCCGTGGCTTTAATTCTTTAGCGTCAGCCCGGCAACCCCGACATTCAAAGCAAGATACCTGGCCTCACCCACTGAGTGTGGGAGTAACAGCTTTCAGAACCTGACCTGAACGAAGAATCGCTTGCGAGTTGATAACGATTTGTGGCGCCAAACATCATCAACAAGAACTCTTTTAGGAGACACGTGGATAGATTCCCTTGCTGTTTGACCAACTGTCTCTTCGCCCTATTCAAGGGGGGGACGAACTAAGGGGTCCTTCCCAATAATGGCATTTTGCTGTAAGTGCTCCTCAAAGAAAATACGCGCCCCCCAACAAAGATTCCAGCATCTCCGTTTAAAACCAACTTCGAGGTGGAAACGTAATCGTGAAATCGATTTGGGGGATGAGAAAAGTGCTGAATGCGATTGCGATAGATGATGAACGGCGATTGCACCTGCAATTATTGCTCACTAAGTCAATTCATTCGAAACGATTTTGGCACGACGGAAAACATGTTCAAAAAATTCGATCAACGTCATCTTTTTCTTTCTCTACTTCTGGCTTTAATGTTACTTAAGTAGGGTAGCAGGTTGTTTATCTATACCCACACATCGTGTGGAATTTCGAAATCATTTGTTCGAAATCGAATTTATCGATGAAGGAACCGTTTTCTTAGCAGACAGCGGACACCAAACCTATGCACAAGAGAATTAATCAATCGATCCCGCGGACATTATTATCCACCCGTTTTCATATTCAGTAAAATTCGATTGCTGGGTCTTTTCAAATCCATTTGAAAGACGTTCTAATTATCCACGAATAGCACGCTTCTTTTCCTTGCGAATCTTGATTTGGGTGGTGACAACAAAATGCGACCGTTCCTTGCAACAGGAGTCAATTAACAACGAGTTTCAATAGATACAGCCTTCGACTTGACAAAGATTAGTCTACCAAAAACATAACAAACCCAGCCACACCCTTGCCGTGACGTCGGAGAGCAAGGAAAGAGGTCATCGGCGTTCTTACTTTACGCAACGCGATTAACATCGCAATGATAATCTACTCGAGGTGTGGTCCTTAATCTCTTCAGTTATCGTACACTTGGCTGCGTTTTCTACAACATTGCAAACACCATGTCTGGAAAATTGCGAATGTGAGTCACAAGGGTGGCGCCAGATCGAGGAAAAAAGTCAAGTCTGTGAACAATCTTCACCAAAAGTGAGCTTCCGGGAATCAATAACCTAGCCCCTTTAATGGGAACTTAAGCCCCCTGTCAGGGAAATCCTGGCGACGCCCACGGGGAATCAGCTTTGCGATGCATTTTGTACAGATATCCATCAGTAACAATCAAATTTGCACAAAGCGATAAGCTTGTAATTGCAGCTTGTAAAATGTACTGTATATTCAGTATATAGCAAATTGACTTGTATGTAAAATAGATTCAGGAATTTTTAAAAATTGAAAAAATTTCGGTTTCACCCACACCGCTACCCATTTCGAATCCTATTTTTTCGAAAGACGTGCAAGTTGCTCTAAGCAATGCAAGACTCATGGTCTAGGCCTGCTCGAATCGATAATAATGAGGCATGGACCAGTTTTGGTCATGCATTTAAAAATCAGTTTTAACTGAATCATACCTCAACTTTTATGGCACATCTTCCGATTGCACGAACCGATTTACGGACGAAGTCTACGTCAACTTCCGTGGCATACCTAAAAAACAGGCAACGAGAGGTTTTAGGAATAAAAAGAATACGATTCTCAATACACGAGTGGAAAAAGACAATCAAAAACGGCTTGAAAAGTACTACTGATAGTTTCAGATCATTTTTCAAATTCTTATCCTTCACTTAAAACCTTGAATTACAGCACGGTACAGTCCATTCGCTACCCCGGAGACAGGCAACCTCGATGGACACTGCTAGATAAAAAGGCTTTTCTCAGAGTCTCAAAATCTACCTTGGTTTTTTGAGAAAATCATAAACAAATGACTGACAAATTGAACTGGATGCAAGACGTTTTAAATGTAGAGTCTCAAAATCTACCTTGGTTTTTTGAGAAAAATCATAAACAAATGACTGACAAATTGAACTGGATGAAAGACGTTTTAAATGTAGAGTCTCAAAATCTACCTTGGTTTTTTGAGAAAATCATAAACAAATGACTGACAAATTGAACTGGATGAAAGACGTTTTAAATGTTTTCATCCCAGTTCAACGAAATCGCATTGCACAAAGTTTCTGTACAAAAGAGACATAAATATGCATCAACCTAGGACTTTCAACGACAACTAACTCTCCAAAATGATATTTTACAAAAATAATAATACTAATTTCTACAGAATATGCACGGAATAAGACAGCTTTATTAGGAACAACCCGGATATTAAGATTGGTACTTAGTTGTTGAGTACTTGTAGTAAAGGAGAAAGTAATGTTATTCCCTTGATGACCGGCAGTTATCCGCAATCACATATTAAATTCCAAAGTATTTAAGACATTGATATGAGATTTCAATTTAGCAAACATAATAATATTTCACATTCTAACAGGTTGATTTTTTCCGTAGTAAATTACTTTTATGAATCAAAGACCTGTAAAATACATCTTATTTCATACCAGTCGAGGAGTTAATCAGCGACGTATTACTTTGGGACACTAAGCACGGAACGGCTAAAGTAGAAAGACCTGTCAAGATATACCTAAAGCTACTTACAGAAGACACTGGCGTACAACTTACAGATCTTCCTAATGCTATGGACAATAGGGAGCTACGGAGGGAAATCGTCAATTCGGTCCGGGCTACTCGCCCGATATGATGATGATGATTAATACCAGTTGCTCTATACTTGGAAGAAAATTCCACTCACTCTTTCAGTTCGGCAAGCACTTGTGCAATATTCTGTTGTGTTGCCAGTCGGATCATGATATCTAGTTTCTCAAGCTTGACGTAAATCGGGTCATTGTACTTCACAAAGAAAGCCTTTATCTCGTGCTTCAAGATGTCCGGCCTAGAAAAGAAGAATCACTGATCAAAACGCATCAAAGATTGAGAGAACAGAAAAATCACAATGCAAATGACTTTTGCATATTGCTAAAATGCGTCTTGCTTCGCAAAGGAAAACAGAAGCAGGTGGAATCGATGAGCACTGGCCGACGGCCGGTATCAGCCGAACAGCTTAACATTTTAAACTGCGTTGGACCGGGGAGAAGCGCCTTTGGTTGGGGTGGTGCACCAGGTATATCTTGGGCTCCAAGACGATTGATTCATCGCTCAGGTCATCGGGTTAGCAAGGCTGTGCTGCTGGAATGCCGAGTTGACGAGGACCGGTATCGAACCCACGCTGTCGGAATTTGAAGGCAATTGCTTAATAAACAGAGCCCTCAGTCAACCCTGCATAGATAAACTACTTGGAAATACTGAAAAACGACAGACTATCAACCCGAGAAACTGCTCGTAACTTCCTAATATCATGACGAAATTCATATTGAAAGAGCGACAAGATTGCGTACACTAACTTGATCAAACATAGCAGAAACAAGAATTAAAATGACAAAATCTGCTGCTGTACAAAAACTTTTTCATTACAAAGAAAAGCGGAAAAACGATTTTTTAGCACTGAAGATGTTTCGTGTGACTCTCACCAGGGTACAAGCCTCGGACGATGGCCGGAAAGACTATTGAGGTTTTGCCTAAAATTAAATTACTTTACAGAAGAGTGGAAACACAACCTCGTCGCATCACATGCGTTCTCGACGCTCTTATCAGAGTATGAACAGCAAATGACGGGCGAAATAAGAATGTGAGTCCATATGAAGGTGCGGATAGCGAAGTGTGCAACTGAGCGATTTCTGCAAGTGTTTGGCCATGATGGACTTGCCTTGACTTGTCCATGGATGGCTACTTGGAGCAGTCATGATCTATCGCCCTTCACATGCTTCAAAAACCCGAAAGGAAAACGAAAGCTTATTGTCTACTGCTTTTGCTTTGATAAAAGACGCCGGATTGTTATCACCATGCCTTGCACAAATCCAAGAGAATTCAAACTGCATGAAAAAAATGCGATTTGGACACCCTGCTGAATCAAATCGTCTTTCAATCTCCGAACAACTAAAAGGAGCAATTGTAACACGTGCCAGGGAGTTGATTGGGAGAAAGTCGGTTTAGAATATTCCGCCCTTGAACGCCCAGATGTCGCCGCAAGGAAATTCGAAATCTCCTCTTAAACAGACTAAATCTGAAATACTTTTTGGCTTGCTCAAGTCTGTGGCTTTATGAGTTCCTTCTCATTAGGAGAACAGAAACACGTGGACTTCACAACAAAATAGCCCCAGGAAAATCCCGAAACGCTTGGGGAACCCCGAGGCAAAAGTACAAGAAACAATATCAGCTGTCTGCATTCTGACATAGTGAGGAAATCTCTTCAATAAAGCCAAGTCTAGACTATTGAAACCAAGGTCTGAAAATAGAAACAAGACTGAATCTTGTCTAGTTTTCATCCAATCAGAGAGGCAGGAAATGCGAAACATAACCAATTCAGTGTCTAGACTGAAGGTCTGCTGCGAGCAATCCAATCTACATATCAACACTTTTCCCATAAAGTTAGATATTCCTACACGGCGCGTACAGGAAGTTTTATCAAGTGTATCGTGTAACCAGTGCAAGTTAGGGAGTCTATAGCTTGATTAAGTGCAGGCTGTGACAACGAGCAAGTTGCTGACACGATTGATCAATGTGCATGACGAAACAGGGAAGTTGCACGCGATTACGAAGGCGTTGCCTACTCGATTTCGACTGTAGCAAAAACCAGAGACAGGGATCTCAGTTTTTTCTAGGGAAGTGGGTTTTATGAGGTGGTTTCCCGTCGCCTCCCTCGCCAATGATGTCTTTATTGGGACACGTGCAGGATTTGAACTCACAACCTACAATGTTCTGCTTCCGCACGCTCAACCAACGCACCACCTAACGGCTGCTAAAATACACCCTCCCCGTTCTAGACTTGTGAGAGACAAATTTGAGAATAAACTTGTCGATAATAATGAGAATAACAGACCCTCATTTGTGTCTTATGCGGTAGAGCAACAACCCAGCAATTTCGCGACTTCAGGTTCGATACCGGTTGCTGATAAAGGGGCAGCTGGGCTAGTGGTTAGAGCACGTGTCTGCTGGGCAAACGGTCCCAGTTCGAGGCACCCCCGTGCATGCTTCTCTTCGTCCCTTCGTTGCCTACCAAGCAGTAACTGGATACCCGACGCTAAGACGGGGGCTCTCACCGGTCATTATCAGCCCAGCGTACGAGCAGTTCAGTTAATCTGCCATGCACGATAAATTTTATTAGCTGATATTTGGTGCGACAATACACCCCCGGAAAAAGATCTTCCCTTGTCCAGTGGAAACAAAAAGGAGATGAACTCCCTCGTTACCCTGCTGATAGCGAGATGAGGCCGTTCCAATGGACCTATCTGCTTTCAACTTCTATTTTCCTTGCACTAAACAGTGGGCTTGAGAATTTGATAGGGCTTGGCATAAGCCACAGTTACTTAGCATTGCCAACGACATCCTACTTTGGACTTAGACGTGCTCTGTCATGCTAATACTGAGTTATTCTATCGAGTCCAGGAACAAAAAATTGATCGAACATGCTGGAGACTTAATAAAAGCCTTTTTATACATTGATCAATAATAAAGGGTTGGGTTGACCGATTCACTTACTTACGGGTGAAGTGGGAACAACAAACAGGAATGTCAAAGCAAGTGGCACCCTTTTGGGATCTGCTCTCAAATTTATACAAAAACAAACGTGACTATTATCTAGTCATCTAGTCAGCCAGTAGTTTTGCCTCATTTTGAGAGGACAGACAGCATTAGCTATTTCTTATCGAATAAGCCGTGAATTCGTGGATGAAACCACAAGGATCTGTTTGCAAAGGAGCGGCGCCCGGAATATGGGAGAATAACGCAGATAGAGCCAGGTTGAAAAGAATGACGGCACAACAAGTAGGCTGCTTAAGATAATTAGGGCATGTAGGATGGTTTGTTTGAATCCAGTGAGGTGATAGTTAACTGTCATCGCCATGAATATGAGCCAAAACACTAAGCTGTGATCTGAACAGGGTCATTAGGCCTACTCATGTCCGATCATCTGAATCACGTGTAGCAAAGAGAGAACCCTTTCGAACTGATTCAGGAGACTATTGCAAATCTCTTGCCATCATCTTACATTGTTGACTTTGAGTCAAAGAGTACTTCTGACACTAGCAACCAACCAACCAACCAACCAACCAACCAACCAACCAACCAACCAACCAACCAACCAACCAACCAACCAACCAACCAACCGACTATTCGCTTAATTTCTATTTGAAATCGTGTGTTCTGGTCGGATGACTTTTTTCATACACATGATTCTAACTAGATGTCGAAGGTAGACATTTGGACATTGAGAAGCTTTTTGCTTATCGAGCAGTGTCCAGGTCCTTCCTCTCGATGTGACCACACCCCGTGATTCCTACGCCTGGAATTACAGAGAGCTGGCGACTCTCCTCACTCTAAGTGAAAGTTAAGCTGAGGGTGAACTCGAACCACTGACCATAGGATCAATGCGCAAGCATCTTACCATTGAGCCATCCTGACACCTAATAGGTCGGATGATGCATGCCACTTAAATTTTTTCAGTTACTGATGCAAAAAATCAAGTATGATGCCAGCACTTCGGATACAATCACCACTTCAGATAAAAAAATTACAGAGCTCCTTAGGCGAATGCCCTTCCAGTAACCTTCATTTCTACTTCCCATTTATCCTCTAAGGGAGGGCACAGGAAAAAAAAAGTAAAAAGGACAAACCTTTTTTGAACGATGAGATTGATGTTCCTCAGGGCAACATACTGGATCTCTGGCTCAGCAGAAAGCAAAGTAACTGGAAGAAAACGGAACACAAGGAATGAGCGCTTGGACTAAGAGACATCAAGAAATTCAAAACTCAAGGGTTCCCATCTACTTGCGGTTGACAGGTAGTAGTGAATGCAGCGTTTTACTCTCAATCGACGCATCGCTATGCACATGACGGCGATGTCCTATCTACTGAAATAAAAACTTACGAATCGTTTAGAAAAAAGCAAAAATGCGAAAGAAAAATTGACAGCTAAAAATTGGGAGTATGAAGCCAATTTAGTTGTAATTATCTATTTATATCATCAGCTATAAGTACAAGTTCGTTTAATTGTGATTCGCATAAAGAGATTAAAGTGGAAGCAACGGGGATGTGGTGCTATCGAAGGATGTTTGAAAGCGCCCTGGATGAACATGGTATCAAAATGAAAAAGTGCTGGAGAAAGCCAAGGAAAAAATGAAGAATGCTGAGAACCATTACCCAGAGATAAGTGAAATTTGCTGGCCATATTGTCAGAGATGACGGCCTTGAAAAAATGATACTGGAAGGACATACTGAGGGTTTTAGATCAAGAGGAAGACAAAGGAAAAAATTTGGGTGATCTAACGATTGCGACAGGAAAACTTCAAAAAAGGAGAGCTCCTCCATCTTGTTCAGGAATAAGAAAGGCTCAGATGCATGTTCGCCAACGTTAATCGTTGACGTGGCACACGAAGAGGAAGCAGAAGTAGATTAGTTATTGTAACAGCTTGTTTTTCTTTTTAACATAGGCCCCTGCAAACCAGGCTTCGTTATGGCTTGAGGGGCCTCCACTCCATGCATAAAAATGTAAATGAAAAAAGCGGAGGTTGCCGGCAAAAAGTTGGAGACCAGAAGTGGCGCCGCGACTTGAGAAATCACGCCACCTGGAGGAGGCTAATTGCACAGTGACCCCGAACACGGCAGTTTTTTTAGTGAGTTATGTTGGGGAGAGCCCATGGTGGCCTATACAAAGCCTCAACAATGGAAGAATGAAGAAAGCGAAAGGCTAAGAGGAGAGAGAGATCAGATCAAGTTTATTGATCTTAGATTTGAACGATGGTAAGTTGTAAGATTCAGGAAAGCAAGAGGAAGGCAAGAAGTTCCGTAAATTGCATGTTCTAGGGGTGAATGATGATTTGTGGGATAAAGTTCGTGGATTAGGCAGTGAAACTTGGCAAGGATGTCAATGAGTTGAGCTTCTGGTGGTTCTGACACCCCTCAGTTGAAGAAAGACGAGGATACTTCAAGGTATGCCTGGCTTCTTAGGGTGCTGAAGTCTACTTTGGGATGATAGGTAAATAGCGTAGAAAAGCTGAAGACGACAATGGCGATGAAAACCACGGCTACGCAAGCAACGTTTCGTCAAGTAATATCGGCAGCAGTTGGTACAAGGACAAAGTTTTGCCATTACGCAAGCGATGAAAAAAAATTAAATACGTTCATCTAGTTTTCATAATGCTCTAAATGATCATTGATTAGCTCTTGAAGCACTATGGAAACAATAAAAAATGGCATATTCTTGAAAACAATACTGAGGAAAATGGTATTTATGCCTTCGACCAAATTTTCGAGAGTAAACTTTTGGGAAACAGAGAAGCTGTGCTTATCAAGCAGCGTCCACAGACTGCGATTCATGGGCCTGGAAATATAGACAGCTAGTTGATCGTATTACTAAACGTGCAAGGGAAGCTGTAGGTGAGTTCGAGCCACTGGTCATAGGATCTGTGAGCAAGTATCTCACTATCCAACTGTTTTCACACCTGAACGAGTCAAAGAGGGAAAAATGGGAACGGCTCCACGACTGGATCTAACCACTTGGGAAATTTATACTTCACGAGCTTGGTAATAGGTATAAAAATAACATAAAAGGACATTTAGGCTCATTTACAACATCGCGGTTCGTCTTGTGATCAAACCTCGTGAATGCAGTGCCTGAATTAGACAGAGCTAGCGACTCCTCTCACTTGGCAACTTTTTTTGTTACTTTTTGCAACAAATTGAAAACTTCACCTCAGGCAACAATTAGATCGTGTGATTGCAACAAATCAACAAGTGACTGAATTCAAAGGAAAACGGAATTCGTATTACATACTGAGAGGTGGAGCGAGTTTCTTGGTCAGATTCGTCATGTATATAGAATTCTGTGGCATAATTTCCATAAATTTCATCAGCACCTGGAAGTTATGAATATAGTAAATAGGTTTGGACAAGATATTGTCAATGGTGTAAGGGGGTAAAAATATATCGAAAATAAGCATCAAGGGAGACCGGAAAAGTTCTGTAAGACTTGCAAATATACAATGACTTGTCAATTCGACATAATAATAATGACAAATAATCATAATAATTTCGAATCTTTATACTGAATGAAACAGTTCAGCTTTAGACTAGCTGTTATCAATGTGTGTCCAGTGCTTGTGTCCTCAGAGTTACTTCTGAGTACTCATTTACCGACCTCGGAAGGGCAGACAGCTGAGTTGGCTGTTGGCTTGTGGTTAGTGGTTCCAACGACGGGATTCGAACCCACGCGAGTAGACCTCGCATGATTCGAAGCACTGCGCCTCAACCACTCGGCCACACCGCACATCGTCAAGCCGATAGCTCATTGACTTCTAAAAGGTTGAAACAGAGCATTCGCGCTAGAAATAAAACCGCCCTTATAACTCTGTCACTATATTTTCATATTAAAGTTCTCAAAACAATTCTTGAGAAGACTTATGTTGATAACAGAGTATTTGATACTGAAATGCTTCCTCTCGATAAAAAATAGGCAAAAATAATACTATCAAACTCTACAATACTGCAAAAGAACACTACAAGGAACAGCAGATGTCATAAGGAAAGTTGTTCCTATAAAAATGATTTTCAGGCCCTCGCATCTCTTTAAGTCAGCACTTCAGGTGAGTGAAAAAATTTTGTGTTGGTCAAACGGAACAAGAAAATAATTCTAAGGAGAAATAATAGCAATAATAACCATCAGAGCACTGGAGTAATTAAGAAAGGCATCGACAAGTAAATCGGCAAAATTCCTGGAAACATCAAAGTCACCGAACTGCAAAAGATCGCTCTGCTAGGATCCGCCCATATCCTTCGAAAAGTATTGTCTATTAAATAGTAAATGACTGCTTATTAGAGCCCTGGAACCTGGACTGGATCCGGCGCTGATGTTGAAGAAGAAATGAAGCAAAGAAAACTTGGAGATAATAATAATAACACAATATCCGGTAGGGGTGAAAATGCCTAAGTATTTTAGAAGTAAAATAGCCGAGGAAGGAACATGAGCTGGCTTGAGTGATACATGCAGCTCTTCTGGGAGTGAAAGGAAGAGTATGGGAAATTGTATGATAAAAAAAGTTTAATGGTATGCGAATACCTTAACAGCCGAAAGAACAACAGCAGCATTTGCATGAGACAGCCTTGGGGTGACTCTTTCACAAACGCTACAAGAAAAACAATAGCTATCAATATCATAATCATCCTCAACATTGTTCGATGATTAAATGAACTCAAAAAGGAAATGACAATCACCATAGCCATTCTCATTATCAAATCCACAATTATCGTCATAATTGTTATCATGGAAACCTTCATTCGAATTCAATTTAAAATACAATGACAAACCTCTCTAATACATAGGTAGTTTGAAATTGGCCTGCCTGGCTTAGGGTATACAATATAAAACTAATACAATGGGAAAAGAACAAAATACATGTAAATAGATATATGAAAGATGGACAATAAATCGATAGAATGGAACACTATTATTCTCATCAAAACGCTAAATTCATCAACATTGCTATCAGCAGGCTTGGGGTATTTCACGAAGCGAGACAAGGATCGAGGTGTGGAAAAAGAGTTGACATCTTCTCGAGAAATTTCCCAGCAAGTTCGGTTTGTGAAACTAGAATCACATAAGTGAGCCAACTGTGATAGGTAGAAATGTCTTGCCTCTGAGCCTCTTTCTCATCTTTGGGTTCATACGTGGCGAGTGAGTCGAGGATGAAAATTTGCCCCCATCTAAAACAAATTGAATAACATTTGAGGAAACGAGATGGAAATGATATGCAAATATAGTCGTAAAAACCAAAGTTTTCTGTTTTTAACTGAGTGACGTTGGGGAAAAGCCATGGTGGCCTATACCAAGCCCCAACAAAGGAAGAAAGAAGAAAGTGAAAGGCTAAGAGGAGAGAGAGATCAGATCAAGTTTATTGATCTTATATTGGAAAGATGGCAAGTTGTAGGACTCAGGAAAGAAAGAATAAGGCAAGACGTTCCATAAATTGCATGTTCTAGGGATGAATGATGATTTGTGGGATAAAGTTCGTGGATTATGCAAGATCGAGTCAATGATAGAATGAATAAGCAACTACATAAATAGGACATAAGACGTAACAATTCTTCTTTCAACCAAAGAGAGCAGAATCTTATGTTAAAGAAGATAAACAAGATTGAATAGGAGCTAAATTGATATGAAGTTTAAATTTTACGAATCTAGTTATTTAATCGAATAACTCCTTGTCAACCAAACGATTGGGAACGTATCTTATAGCAGAGCTAGTGCATAGACTCCAACTAACAGACACAGGCAATTCAATTCAAATTATAGTGGTGTGGCCGAGTGGTTAAGGCGCAGCGTTTCGAAGCATGCGAGGTCTACTTGCGTGGGCTCGAATCCCGTCGTTGGAACCACTAACAACAAGCCAACAGTCAACTCAGCTGTCCATCCTTCGGAGATCGGTAAATGATTACTCAGAAGCAACTCTGAGGGCAAAAGCACTGGACACACATTGATAACAGCTAATCTAATGCTGATGTGTTTCATCCAGTATAAAGATTCGAAATTTGCTTATTAGTTTTTTAAAGGTAATTCAATTAGACTGTTTTCGTTAAAGGTGAATCGTAGTATGGAAATCTAGACGTGGCAAAATGCGGTGGATAAGAATGCCCAAAACGTACTCAGTGCACTCATTCAGTGCTGTTAACAACTTGTTGATGGTCTGCGGGTTGATTTCAAAATATTGGCTGGCGCTTTGGGACGAGTCGGCAATTTCAGCTAAAGCAGCAACAGCATTTGCCACAACCTGCAAGAAAGGAGAGCACGTTAAAAGGTGCAAGTCACATTGCAATCAGGAGTGAAAAGAAGAAGTTGGGATAGAATAAAGAGAATCCACTTAAAAGGTGCAAACAACTTGTCCACCAGGAAAACAAGCAAAAAACAAGTATAAAATGCCTAGTAGATAAAGATCTTGCATTTATAGCATCATGGATTATAATAACAGCTTTCTCAACCTAGAATCACATTGATGATGAACGTAAAAAATATTGACACACAGAAGCAGAAAAAATTGTGACTCATTGTTCATTTTTTCTGTTGAGTGTTTGACCATAGACTTGGGGACAATGCAGATACCTCCACGTTGGTGTCCTTCGATATCGACCACCAAAAGTGATCTCAACTTATTTTTGTCGGCTCGTAACCAATTCTGCAACCACTTTCCCTCAAAGCACATTTGAGGGTCCTACGCCATGAAGACTGTAAACTGAGATTACAGTCAGCTCGGTTTGATTCAAACTCTCTAGGTGATCGCAAAAATATTCGAATTAGCAAAACTTCGAATAACACAGCTTTGAGATATAGAGGTTTTTTGTTAGGAGATGTTCAAGGGACCTGTAAATTTTGTTCGAATTAGTAAAGTTCCAATTACACAAGTTCCAACAGATTTGACGGTAAATGAAGGCATTTTTCTGGGCTTTGCGCAACTTTCATTTGCGTTTTATTCCACTTTGGTGAGCAGTGCCCAGTGAAACGATTGAAAATTTGTGTGGTCTGGGAGTTTCTCACAGCAAATACATGCGACAAGAGAGATTCAGTCGGTAGACAGATTTCCTTATTATCAAAATCAAAGTAGATAAGAGTTATGCAGAGGAATGCAAGAGGTATAGTTTGCAATTACACGCTTACCATTGGATTGGAATCTGACACTAGGTCTCTCAATGACTCAAGAAATCCTTGATCTTCAACCAGTGTTGAGTTGATGTCATGCAATTTTGCCACACAAACAGCAGCAGTCTTTCGCACATATGGGTCCTCGTCTTTCAAGCACTTGCGAAGGGGCTCACACAGGTATTCAGTTATCTTGTCAACCCTGATGCATCCCATGGTGCGAACAGCCAGGGCTCTGATAAGTGGATTGGGGTCTTCACAATCCTGGAAATAAAGCCGTGTTGCATCTAATCAAAATCGGATTCTAGAAATTAGTGACTGCATTGACTTGTGCCATCACCTGCAAAATTGCACAGCAAAGCAGAAACACAATTTTGTCTTACTGAAGATCATTCAGTCTGATACTTATTAGAGTATGATGTATCAGATAATGGCTACAAAAACTACATCGGAAAGGCAAAAAGACGGTATCAGCAGAAGAACAAAGGAGGGGGAGTCCAATTTCCTTTCCTTTGTGCTGGATTGCTTCATTTTCAGATCATTCATATCATATTTCATATTATGTTTCATATTTAATTCTTTTAAGGAGTGTTGCCCTTCAGCAGAAAAAATGCATGGAAGTTCTTCTTTGCTGAGATGGAGTGCCATTGCAACCACCACCTCCCAGATTAGTTTTCAAGGGGAAAATTATACTCATTGGTCCAACCAACGACTGTAGCCGATCCCAAAGTAATCTAAATGAGGCTGTTCTGCAACTTAAGTATTAAAGCAAAAGAAAGTGCGCTAGTGGAAGCAAAAGGGGATAAAACTGAGTTATTAGAGAGGAAAAGGGAGGTTCAGAGGCATTGATAAACCGATAATTAACATTTCAAATAATGATTAAAAATGAGATAAATTAACAATAAGTCAAGCTGGAACATGACTTGTAATTTTGTCTTAATTCCTATAAACACATGAAAATAATCAGATATCAAGGTGCTGTAGGTTTGCACGTACCCTGACAAAGGTGTTGACTGCCATAATTGCCATGTCCGGCTGAGACTTTGCATAATTCATCAAGTAAAGGTAGACGAGCTTCTTCAGCTCAATGTTATCTGTCTGCATGCAGTTCACAACATCAGGAAACAATGCACTGAAAGAATTACAACCAAACATTTCCAACACCAAAGGAGATATTTCAATCAGATATGAATGTAAAAATTGATGCACAAAACTTCAAGTTCATACAGGCAGTGAAAACAGGCAAGGTACATATTTATCTATCCATCTTTGCACACTACAGTGACTCAATAATTAGCATAAGGCTCCAATTTCAAATGAGAAAAGTTCCATAAAATACCTCACGTCTTTGCCAACAGTCATGCTAGCAATCACCTTCTTCAATGCTTCCTTCTTTCTTTCCTTCTTATCGCTATTCAGTTCTCCTCTCAGTTCGTAAATTTCACCTGTACAATGAAGAGCAGAATAATAAAATGTTACTGCCTGGGATTGTACTTCGGTTGGGAATTGCAGTTTTGTGAAAAATTTCAAGCTCAGAATGACCAAAACGAAAGTCACGATGTTATAATGAGGTTTATCATTAAAAAACATCCTGATGGCCTACGACCCTATTGCTGTGAGCCGTGTCAACTGATGGATGGAAAAGCTCTGAGGACACCAATAATGATGATGATTAAGAAAACATGATGACATATCCATCAGCAACTATTTGACATAAACAGTTTGGACCCATTCCAGGATCCATTCTGGGATGATACTTCTCCAACCATTTGGTTGACAATCCAAAAAAGGTCTTAATTGAGCGGCCTACCTTTCTTGGTTGTGGTGAAATACTTTGAGTCTGTCTGCTTGTTTGAATTAAACTTACTACAAAAAAAAGATTCAGAAATGAAAACTTGAGTGAAAACGTTTACTTACATGTTTGGAGGCTTTTTTTATACACAAATAAGACTTTTAATACTGGAATGGAGAAGGACCCGGCCGACCCATATTGCCAAGGGTTAAGGCCGTTCAAAGGTGAGCAAATAAGACACACAATACAAAAAATGCATTGATGATAGCTCTGGGAGCATCCAAGTCCATAATTACTCCAAGGCAGCTACATTTAAAACATTATCATTTCCAATACACATATTCTAGAAATAATTTGGACGTGATGAAAAGCAACATATCACTAAAAATGTTAGGGGAAAGTGGGATTTCAAGAATCCGACACAATTGGTGGAGTTTTAGCAAAGTTTGCTGTCTTCACGGTATGCTAAGTGTCATTTTAAAATGACTTATTTACTTGAAAAGGCACATTTCTATGGCCATATAAAAGAAGTCCTAGAATGTTGTGGTTTGAAAGTGAAGAACAGCTGTAAGCGTGAGGTGCGGTTTCAAAGGAAGTTTTAAAAGGATGACATGAACTGTGTTGTGTGAACAGAGAGTCAGCCTTTTGCTCGCGTTCTCGTTTTAATGTTGCGTATTGTGGTTGGTCACAAAGTTTTCGCTCCATGCTTTTGCTCGTCCTTTTTTAAGTATTGCTATGCCTTCTCTGGGACTTCTTTGAGTGAATGCTTTTTACGCAGTTCTGGGGAGAACGTGGTGTGACCTTTTTTGCTGATAATTAGTCGCATTCATTTTATGATACAACTACACACTGAAATTACTCTAATAACTTCAGGCGATTGTAAGACAGCTTACTGACTAGCCAAGTTGATTTCTGACTTAAATTATAGCACAGGCAGGGTTCCAAGTAATTTATAGTGGAAAAATATTTTCATCGGATGGATTCCCAAGCTTCCTCGTCAGCAGCGTCTAATTTTGTTAAACTTGCAGGATTTAAGCTAACCATTGTCGTGAGTTTGAAGGCTTTATCTATGTCAATCAATTACAAGTTAGATAGCTTAGCTGTATGTAACTAAAATCTGTTTTAACTCTGAGATTTTGATCACAAAATTTAAAGCCAAACATGAACTAATAAATGGGTAAAGTTTATATGAAAATAAGATTATTATAAATAGACATAGTCATAATCTTCAATTGGGATAAACTATTGTGACTTGGATTATTTGCTATGTGATTCTGTGGTGAGATTTTGAAACAGATTCTGAAATCTATTACAAAGCTCAATCTTAATAGAGTATGCTACGATTAAATTTTCCTTCTGAACACAATGGTTAGGTTTTACCAACATTTGGGCAAAGTATGGTGTGTGTAAAACAGACTTGAAATGAATACAGGAAATGCTATGGCTTCTCTGTAAATCCCAAATGCAGCATGCATTGATATGCGTATGAGCGTGCCTGCGTGTAATGCTGTTAGCATTTGCATGATATATACTAAGCCATGGAAACTTCATTGGACTATATCATAGGTAAATATATACATATATATATATAATATGATGCATGCTATAAACATATGCATTGCACTCAGTTTTACTGCATTTTTCATTTTTACATCTTTCATCAACCAATGCTAAATACAATCTACACATACAAGATACAGATGAAGTTACTTAACATAATTACACTACCCTACATTACATAAAAACATTATAGAATTTTTAACATCTAGCATTGGCTGACCAAGGAAGAGCTCTCTAAATAGGTTAACTAATCGAGAAACAGTGGGCTCTTTGAAAAACAGCTCATGCTGAAGGGAAACCCTCCTTAAAAGAACTAAATATGAAATATAATATAAAATATAAATATGAAATATGAAGCAAGAGCCGTCCACATAAAGCAAAAGAAAAATAGATATAATTTGAAGTATACACATTTATAAGTAAAAAGAAGGAACCAGATTACCCTTACAAATTAGAAAGAAAGTGAGATGGAACCAGCAAGGCATATAAACATGAGCAGTATTCCACAATTTTATAGCAAAAGTATCTTACTGTTTTGGATCCACAGAGGGTTGCTCTCTTTAAAGAAATAAATAGGTCCTCTCTGGTGGCTTGACATGTTCCAAACCCATAAAAAGATTTATTGGGAGTGAAAAAGTTACAAAAACAGCTTGGAGAGAGCTTACTGATGCTTTATAACAAAACTAAGATATTTGAAAGGTTTACAATTTCGATAAATGGAATAAAGGTTCTGATAGAGAAGTTAATGGTTGGAAGTTTACACACTCAATTAAGAATTAGCATTTTACAGCATAGTGGTGAGAGCAAGCTGGTGTTTTTGGGCAATTTGTGTTTGAAGGTAGATAAGTTTTCATTAAATATCTCTTTTTCTACAATTACTTTGCCAGTTTAGGCAATACATATCCTCAGTGGCATAATTAGAAATTTACCATGACACGGGGATAAAATTAAACTTTCAAAGACCTACTTATTGTGCACAAAATACATGTGGAACTTGGAGATTCTTCCTAAATTGCCAAAAGTTGCATATTTAGGTATTACGAAACTGTGCATTTATATCTTTACTAATATACGGAAAACCTAGAAAAACTCAAGAATAATTGACAATAAAGATACATATTTTAAAATTTTTCGGAAAATCCCGCCGCAAGTTCTATTATGCAACGGCAGACGAGTAACCTTGAAAAGGTAAAAATGCAAAAAATGGGCCTAACACTTTCTGAATGATCAAGGGTAGACCTTTGCTGGCTTAAAGCTTCCACGTCACCACCCAAAAATCCAAATAATGAACTAAACTGCAGCTAAAGAAGTGCATGCATAGTTTATACCTCATTTTGAGATCTTTTTGATTGCCTCAACAGCTGAATCGCGACCAAGACGTTCAAGAGAGTTCTCCTTCAACCTTCCGCCATACAAGAATCCTTGTCCAGATCGATTGCGGCATCGCAATTCTCTCCCCAAGCTCTTTTCGTGCGCAGCTCTCTAACAACGGCATCTCCAAAATGTAGCAAGAGAAATCTCGAAGTTCGTTGCCTCACCGTTTATGTTAAAATGGGCGGCGCCCATCTCCGTTTCTTTAGCCTTTGGGCCACACAGCTCCGCAATGCTCCGATTGGGGGCGGCTGGCCATCTGGTAGCACTGTGAGTTTCACTCACATGCTTTTTCCCGAAGTGCTGAATGCATAGCAGGGCAATAGCATGTACCATTTTTTTCAAGTCTTTGGTATGACTCGACCGGGTATCGAGACCTGACATGCCACATACAAAGCGAGCATTGAGCCACTGGTCCATGGTGATAAACTAGACTTTGCGAGTGAGTCTGAAGCTGTCCGAAAGGAGTCGGGACTAGGAACGGGCTTAACACCAGATATGGCACAAGATCGCGCTGTCTGGAAGCGAAAGGCAGCAAGAGCGACTCTGGCGCAGTCGGGACAAGCTAGAAGCAGATGATGCTCATGATTCGGGACCAGAGACGAGAGATGTGCTCCTCATTTTATTCTAAACTATGTCAACATTGCCATTACATCGTCAAAACTGTATCAACTTCCCTGTAAGGATGGCTGTTCACATATTGCTTTACTCTCTGACTTCTTCTCTGCCTTGTACGAGTAGTTGACATAGTGGTTGGAGCACCTGCTCACAGTTCTGATGGTTCCTTTTCAGTACCACAATGCCTCCCTTTTCTAGAAGGCCTCTTTCTGTCAACTCAGCAGTAAATGGGTGCTTAGCGTTAAGCTGGAGGTGAAGTGTGAGAAGGGAAGGAACTATCCACCCTACCTCACAATAATTGAGGCTCAGTGTGGCGAGAGAAAGAACCAGTCACCTTGCCTCACAATAATTGAAGCCCAGGATAGTACCTCCTTGACAAAGTGTTGCCAGATGCTCCGATCGACTACTGGATTCCACTTTTCCAAAAATTGCTTCCTTAATATACTCACCTAACTTGCCATTTGGAAGATTTCATTCTTTTTTAGTGAGTTATGTTGAGGAAAGGCGATGGTGGCCTATATAAAGCTCCAAAAAGGAAGAAAGCGGGAGGCGAAGAGGAGAAAGAGATCAGACCAAGTTTGTTGATCTTAGATTTGAACGATGGCAAGTTGTAGGACTCAGGAAAGCAAGAAGAAGGCATCCATAAATTGCATGTTCAAAAATGGAAGAAAGAAGAAAGCGGGAGGCGAAGAGGAGAGAGAGATCAGACCAAGTTTGTTGATCTTAGATTTGAAAGATGGCCGATTGTAAGATTCAGGAAAGCAAGAGGAAGGCGTGATGTTCCATAAATTGCATGTTCTTGGGATGAATGATGATCTGTGGGATGAAGTTCGTGGAGTGGGCATTAAGCTGCTGATAATCTCAGGGGCTCATGAAAAGGGCCTTCCCATTGGCAAGCCCTGTAAGTACTTGCACCAACAAGGGAAATTAATGAACTCGTTCACGACTCTTATAAAATGCCAAACACGTTACACGTGATAAGGAGAGACGCGATTTCGTGTCCCAGTAGTCATAATTAGGACAATCGCATGAAATATGGCGTTTTTGAAATGCAAGCACAGCTGCTGTCTTTTATTGAAACCAAGCAATTCTAACCGAATAAGAGAAATCGTTTCGTACAATACCGTTTTGAGCTTGTCATTGAGCGAATAATTCATTGAAATTTTTTCACTGCTTGATTCGATTCCCGAAAAGGAATACGAGCTCGATCTGCAAGCAGGGACCCATAAGATGTTAATTACTTTTCATATTCACTGTTAATCACAAATCGCATGAAAAAATGGTGTCAGTATAGCTGCCGGTAAGATTCTTGCGCATCGATCCTATGGTCAGTGGTTCGAATCCATCCTCGGCTAAACTTTCACTTGTAGTGAGGAGAGTCACCAGCTCTCTGTAATTCTAGGTGTAGGAAACACGAGGTGTGGTCACATCGAGAGGAAGGACCTGGACATTGGTCGATGAGCGAAAAGCGTATCAGTGTCCATTTACAATGTATAGGAAAACAACATAAAAAATGACAGCAAAATAATTAAAAATATGGCATATTAGCATTCATAAAAATGATAAAATACGTACAAAAACACATCTAAAAACTGACGAAATCCATTGGCAGACACTCATTACAGCAATGAGTTAAGCACTAACATTTTTGTGCAATGATTTTTAGAGCTACAGAAGGGCCTGGAGCCACAGTTCACTACCTATACAGTAAACAGCGGTCTAATGCAATTTTGTATTGACACCACTATGATATATAGGACTGGAAGTTGATCACAAAGAAGATCTAAATAGCATTCCAGATTGAAACATTTCGGGACTATTCTAACTAATTTTAAATTAAATTGAATTAGAAGAAAGCAGTACTTTTGAATTAAAACTTATGTATGAGATGTAAATTCAGATGCGCATCTATTCACCACAAAATGTTTAAAATGCTTATATACAGTCCTTGGTTAATAACAGTATGTTCCATATATTGACAAAATTAAACGGCGTCAACACAAAAAATCATTAGATTTATTAAAAGGGGACTTTTATTGAAAAATAAAACCCTTATATTCATCTCTTGCCAAAATCAAGCGCTTATTAGGAGCAAAGATTCTGCCTGCAAATTTTAATCAATTTCCATGCATTAGCATTGCTTTAAGGGAATTTACTGTTCTTCTCACTTGGAAGATTACTTTAGCTACATCTTAAGCCTGTTTCAGTATTTAATGTCCTTATGAACTTTTTCTTCACGGTGAACAAGCAAAGGAATCAGGTGAGCTCACATCTGAAAGGAACTCAGTTCCTTCTGGACTTTTTGGGCTTCTTGCATTCAGGAACTTGCTGATGAGTTGCTGATTAAAGAGTGGAAAATCATTCTCTTTGTTAGTTGCTGAATTTTTCTTCTGCTGTTGCCTTTGGTATGGAGTGAAATCCGAATTCCCAACCGGCTTCAGAGTTGCCCGTATATTTGGATTTTTCAGCATGGCAATCAGGTCATCTGCTGTTGCATCAGAATTAGATCTTGTGGGGTCGGTTGCTACCATGCGACTTCTGAAAGGAATGTTTAATAAGAAAATGTAACTTGAACCAACATTAATAAACATGGTAGGCTGTAGGTAGGAGCTTGTTGGCGTTGTCTGTCGGCAGCCAATGATCTCCATGCCGTAGTCTTTGAAATAATCTGTACTCAAAAGGTACTACTCAGAAAACTCAAAGAGAAACAAAGTCACATTGAACGCCCATCATTTGGGACAGCAAACACAGCAGAGTAGGCCAACATTGAAAATGATTTGACAGAAAACATAAAAAAGCAGAAATTTTTTGGCATGGTCATACTTTGGATGGCTGTTTTGCGCAGTTCACTTCAAATTTGAAAGAAAAACTAAACTTTTTTGTTTTATCTGACCCTAGACGACGCAAAAAAATAAATTTTTACAGATTCATAATTTTCACTTCACTGCGCTTTTAAATGAGATAACTATGGATACCTTGTCACTGGGCCAACTTTCGTCTTTAAATTAGTTTGAGATTGAGACTGTTTATATGAGGAAACCATCTGCAATAAAACATGGGTTCTCAATATTACAAAAAGGCACGAAAAAGGTACAAAGTGACATCATAAACGTGTGGAATGGTATGGATGTGCACAAAAAATACAGGAAAGGAAAGAAAGAAATCTGTGATACACTGCACCAAGCAAAAGCTGCAAAAGCCCAATAATGACATTTACCTCAAAGAGCACTACCTCTGGTTTTTGCTTGGTATGAAATTGCATGCCAAAAGACAAATCTTTACGCTGGATTAAACACTTCAACTTTAGATTAGCTCTTATCAATGTGTGTCCAGCGCTTGTGCCGAGCTACGCCTCAGTACTCATTTACCAACCTCAGGATGGACAGCTGAGCTGACTGTTGGGTTATGGTTAGTGGCTCGAACGACGATGGGATTCAAACCCATGTGAGTAGACCTCATAAGAATTGAAACACTGCGTCTTAACAACTTGACCACACCACCGCCTATACAATACTGTTCATACAAAGAAATATGCTTCCTATGAAAAATTAAGAGTGCCGTTTCAGGTTCCTGTTACCCTTATGACTCAGTAGAAAATCCGTTTTCCTTTGTCTTTTGACTTTTCCATTGCTTGAAATAAAGTATACTATGGAGTATATTTTCAGATATTCATGCACATGGAAAAAATTCAGAAAAAACTCAGAGTCCGGGAACTGTCCTCTGCCCCGCTCAAAATTGAGCATTACATGCAAGGACAGAGATTAGAAAGACAAACATCTTGACGAATGCAAAATTTGAATACTATTATTGAATGACTTGTGTAAACTACTTTTATGTCTTTCTGTTTCTCGTTGTAACCGTAAGCATTAGCCTACGTAATCAAACATTCTAGTTAGATGAGTAAGAACAGCTCCATTGTATTCTAGAACCTTCTTTTCTACATATAAATATATGGATGACATATTTTAGCTCCTCAGTATAGTGTATGCTCAACTTATTCACACTCTTTCCAAGTTTCACTGCGTAATCCACGAAATCTATCCCACAAATCATCATTCATCCTAAGAGCATGCAATTTATGGAACGTCTTGCCTTCTTCTTGCTTTCCTGAATCCTACAGGTTGCCATCTTTCAAAGCTACGATCAACCAACTTGATCTGATCTACATCTCCTCTTGGCATTTCGCTTTCTTCTTTCTTCCCTTGTTGGGGCTTTGTATAGGCAACCATGGCCTTTCCCCAACATAACTCACTCAAAAAAGGCCTAGTGAAGCAAAGTGTATCCTCTTAAACTGTTTCTGCATGTTTGATCTACTAAGAACTATACTCACCTTTGCATCTGTTGAATGACTTTTAGTTGGGAAGCTTACAGGAGGCGGAGGGGGAGGTGGTGGAAGGAGGGGAGGAGGAGGAGGCGGTTCTGGAATGAATGCTGCTCTTTTATCAGGTTTACTGACAAATTGAATTGGTGTAGCAAAGTTGGATACTGATTGGTTGACTGCATCCAGCTCATTTTCCAGGTTTTTGATAATACAGTCATTTGACTTTTCATGATTCTTCTGTGCAACAGTTTTTGTGGAAATATTATTGCGATTTGCAATTCTTCTTGAAAAACGCTTCCCAGAACCTTTCGCTTCTGCAAAGAAACAAAATAAGAAAAACAATGAGTAGTTTAAAGGAATGCACTCCAATTATCTGAATTGAAGAGCCTTGACAACGTTCAAAAGAAATCAAATTAGTATGTGGATAGAGCTGTGAATTGTGGACGTAATCCATTTTGAAAGAAGCCAATGTTCTAGCCCTCCCTACCCTCGTTGAACATGACTTCAATGATACTAATAATGAGCAGGAAGGAAACTTAGAAGATAAAAAAAAGTTTCCATGAGGCCTTGTGATAAGTCAACACTCTGGACAATGTGTTAAGGATAAAGCAGTTGTAATGCACTTAAGGTTCAGAAAAACAAAGCATGGTTGTAAATGCCAGGAGGCAAAATTACGCAGGCAATCAGATACTCTTTTAAGCATTTGGAGACTGTGATGCTCAGCATTGTGTATTTGTGCTGCCAACACTTGGAACAAAGTTGGTACCAAAGAAGAAAAATAGGACGGAAAATGCATGCTTCACAGTAAGCAGAGGTAGCATGAAAGGTCAATGCAGTAACTGATGGAAAGCAGGAAGGTAAGGAAGGTAAGGAAGGTAAGGAAGGGCAGAACTGCATCTGACAAATGGATACTCAAGCTACACCATTGGTTTCAGAGTTGAGATTAAATTCTACAAGATTGCATTCCAATGGGATTCAAATGATGATTTCTGGTAGAGGTTGACCAAGGCTAGCAAATAAATTTTGCTTACAAACATATTGTTAACGGACACTGGGAAGCTTTCTGCTTATCAAGCAGTGTCCAGGTCCTTCCTCTCGATGTAACCACACCTCACGATTCCTACGCCTGGAATTACAGAGAGCTGGTGACTCTCCTTGCTCTAAGTGAAAGTTTAGCTGAGGGTGGATTCAAACTGCTGACCATAGGATCAATACACAGGAATTTATCACTGAGCTATCCTTTTTTAGTGAGTTGTTTGGGAAAGGCCATGGTGGCTTGTAAAAAGCCTCAACAAAGGAAGAAAGTGAAAGGCTAAGAGGAGAGCGAGATCAAATCAAGTTCATTGAAGATGCCAAGTTGTTAGATTCAGGAAAGCAATTAGAAGACAAGAAGTTCCATAAATTGAATGTTATAGGGATGCATGGTGATTTATGGGGTAGAGTTTGTGGATTTTGACAGCTACAGTAAAATTTAGACACAATGAAAAGCAGTCTGGTATTTGAAACTGACATGTGCACTCACATAAGGTTATCAATACCAAGGAAGCATATGTGGTTGAAGGAATACAATGTTATCATGTTGCATTCAAAAATATCCCATGCATAGACGAGTAGGTGTCCAAGGGGCACTTGAAGTTAATTGAGTGTTGAAAATTAGATTATTTACCCTCTGAATAATTGTATGACGACATTATGTCATTTTTTAGGCTGGAAAGTTTCATTTTTGCTTCACCGTCATCTAGTTTTTCAACATGTTCATCTCCGTACACAGAGGATAAAACTTTCACTTTTAACCAAGAGAAAACCCCCGAATTTTCTGCATCTTCTCGCTTCCTTTTCCGCAAAATGTTATGATACGCAGTCGGGTTGTACTCTAAATAGTTGATCAGCTCTGCCAGCGCCTTTTGCGTGTAATCAGATGCCAGTCTGTCGTGTTCTGCCACTGAAATTCGTTGGCAGAAGGTGGTTAAGCATGGAGATGCAGGATCGTAAGGCCCCATCAATTCAGCCATTTTGAACGCAAATAAATCTCTATGTTTACTACTAGAGTACTGCACAAAATCCACGTATTCAGTGTGATTTGATATTTAAAAATAACATCTCTTAAGTGAAATCAGGACTTCGTCTAAGTTGTTGGAAGGACTCCTTCCATTGATTCTTCGACTTTGGCGCCAAAAATGGGAAATTTCAGTCAGGGGGGCCAAACAGTTAAACTTTCAGGAGAAAAAATGACTTGTGCTTTTTACACTAAGTAAATGGGATAACAGACACAAACAAAGAAAAATTGAAGTGTGAATATATGCATTGATATTTTGATTTTGGACGAAAACCAGAAATTATGCTTGAAAATCTAACCAAGAAAATTCAGACAAAATTTAACCAAGAAAATTCAGACTTCACAAGTTTACCCCCATCCTAAAGAAGTTTCGATAACGAGGCGAGAGCAAGATGCTGTGTCAAATTCTAATCAAAATGGCGACAGCTGCAGATACCCCGATTCCAAGTTTTGTCAAGGTTTCATCTCTTTTTCCGTTTCAAATGTTATTGATTTGATTCAGTAATGATGTTAATATATTCTTCCATTTCAAGTTTGCTGGGATGCTTCATATTTTGCTAGATTGGAGATTTTTCTGTCATCTTTCTTCATGCGCTCAGTACCATAAATGGGAGCTTTCTAGATTTGTTATTATTTAGCTTTATAGATTTGTTGATCGATTCTCGGCCATTAACCGAGCATGTTTACCGAAACCTTTGAGAATGCAAGAATGTATGAGAAGGCCTTAAAAGTTCTTGATCATTTTTTAGACGTAGGCTTCAAGGCTTCCCGTTCACGACTAATTCTTAGCGTTTTTGTTTGTCATCATTTTGTTTACATCACCTGCATCTCTGATCCCTCGATATCTTATCTTATTGATAAATAGTTGCCTTAATTTTCCATTCTAAAATACTTCAAGTACTACATGGAACAGTACTCTTTGTTAACTAGAAAAATCAAACGTAGAAATGTTATGACGACTTTTGTAAATATTGAGTTCGTTAGGCACAGTTTCTGGATTCATGGCAGCTGCACAAGCAGTACTTATTCATTGTCATTAAAATTGATCAAAAATAGTGACAAAATTTGCTGTTTTTTTCAAGACGTATCCAATAAGCCAAGATTATACAGTTCACTGGAACAAAAAGCTTGGATCAGGGATCAGTGGTCCAGTAAGGTATCTAGTTATTGCCAGTTCCAGGAATCTTCACGTTGCAGATGATAGACTAAAATTGTCTGTCATAAGGCCTCTGTTATCAAATAATCGCAGTTAAATTGATGCGAATCGACGGACAAAGTCATCAGCCAAATTAGTCCTAATGCATCTACAACTTCATGTTTGCTTGAGCTTCAGGGTATTGATGGGTATGATATGCTATTGCTAATGATATACAAAAACATCCATGACAATCATAATAATAGGGAGAACAGTAAATTATGTTGGACTCTAAAGCCCTGTTTAAATTGAAGTTTAAAACAATGCATAAAGCCTTGAATAAAGTGTTATTCATCAGCAAAACTAAAATTGTCTGTCGTAAGGCCTCTGTTATCAAATAATCGCAGTTAAATTGACGGAATCGACGGACAAAGTCATCAGCGAAATTAGTCCTTATATATCTACAACGTCATGTTTGCTTGAGCTTGGGTATTCATTTTCACTCTTCCAGCCATTTTGTAAGTTTTCACGGAGTTTCAGAATTAGCAAGTATTTTGAAACCAGTTTAATCATGATTTAATCTGATTTGTAGACTGATTTATATTCACATAGAATCTGTACAAGCAAGATAACAAAGCAGCATTTTGCATTGAAATGCCTTGTTGACAGACCAAAATCAAGGACAGAGGTACAATCCTTCATTAGATAATCGCAACCCTCTGTTTTTAAAGTCATGCAAACCGAGCTCGTCAAGGTCTGCCTCGCAAATCATACAGTGACGTGCTTGTCAAAGACACAAACTTGGCTGTCGAGGATCTCCCGAATGCTACAAGAGACAGACCAATCTGAAGGGCTCAGTGTAACGATGCAAGTTTGGGCAGGAAACCTAACCCACTATGATGATGTTTTTAAATGTTAGACATAATGTAGATGCATCAAATGCTCCACTCAATGCATCTATTCCCCATGTATCTATCATTCCCCCCTATTTCTCCTATTTTTCCTCCCTTTTAGCCTCTTTTGTGCAACCGCTTAGAATTCAATGTTGATTGATTTTTTTTGACAGGTTGAACTGCATTATAGATGCAATCACCCAAATATTGTGCAAGTCACAGATGTTTATGCTAATGAAATCACACTGCCTGGAGAGTTATTGCCGAAGTAAGTTTTGCACACTATACTGTTAGCCTAACCTTTTAGGACCCTTTCATCAAGATCTCTTTAATCCTTACTTACTTTTTGATGAGATATTCTGCAGGTGCAAATTTGAATAAGATATTCTGTAGCCACCTCAGCTTTCTTAACCCCATATTTTCTACCTATGCCGTCATTGCCACTTAGCTTAACTGCACATTTCTATTCATTCAATCCCATTTTATTTCCTGCCATACTTTATAAATCAACTCATTACCTATTCATCTACTTTTGTCATTCTCAACCAACCCTTTTGCTCTTATCCTTACTTGATGAATTTGATGATTTGAGCTCATTTTTGCTCTCCTATATAGCATGTATTTCATATTGCTGAGTCAGATAGTCAGTCAAACACTACAGCACTAATCATTGTCTTTCTGACTCCATGTTCTCTGCAAGTTAAGCGAAAAAGGCAAGAATTGTCCATGCGAGTTGAATAGAGTAGCTGCATTTTAGGGCACATCTGCGAACAGGTGGATTCCTAAACATTGATCTCCAGATCAATCCTCCATCCTCTTTAAAAATGGGATGCAATTTTTTTCAACATGAACTGCCTCAAGAAGCTCCCATTAACCTCTCTGATCAAGTTAATGGAATATATTTTTTAATCAGAATGTCCCAATCTTTTGCTCTGCAGAGCTTACTTGCTCATGGTCATGGAGTTTATGGAAGGTGGTGAGCTGTTTGAGAGAATACGTAAGAAAGTCAGTTTTACTGAAAAAGAAGCTTGTGAAATCACAAAACAGGTGATTAATGTTGTTTGCAGAGATATTTTGTTTGCTATTCTCTAATAATCATTTTCTTTGTTATTCAATATTTCAACTCCTGCACGTTTTCACAAATAACATGCAAGCTCTGAGCTGTAAAGCCATCATCAAAATGATGGATTTCCACCAATGAGGAATGAACCTGAAACCGAAAACCTGCTTCAACTTCAATACGGCGAGAAGTGATGATGAAGGAGAAGGCCTCAAAATGGTAGCAGTACTGGGTAAAAGAGGACCTGGTACAACACAGCAATAGCCCTGGTGCTTTCCTGTTACAGTTGAAAGTCTCATTGCCATAAGGCATGCAAAATTTCATAGAACTGCATTGATTTTGAACAGAGCATGAAGCAGGTAGTGGTGCCGTGGTGTAGTGGTTAAGCGTGTAAACCCATAAGGCAAGGTTGTGGGTTCAAATCCTACACATGTCACATTGAAACACCTTTGGTGAGAATGGTAACAGGAAATCACCTCATAACTTTTGCTTTCCTAGAAAAACTTTGAGCCCTGTCTCTGGTTCTCATCATCATCATCATAACCGCAGCCTTTGAGGCCATTGGTGCACCCAATTCTTCACATCCTCCTTCCACCTCCGCCTGTCCTCTGCCTTTCTCACTGTTGTTGTCATGTCTTCACCGGTCCAATGCTTGATGCCGTCCAAAAATACTCTTTTCGGTCTTACTTTGCATCTGTCGCCTTCTACCCTTATCTCTCATCACATACCCATACCAGGTTAGTTTCCTTTTCTTAATGATGTTCAGTAAGCTTTCTAGTTGGCTGTACTTTCTTGGGATCTATTCCTTATTGTACTCATTTGTCCTCTTCTGTTTCCATGATATCGTCAAAACTCTTCTCAAATTTCATGTCAAATGCATCAATCCTTCTCTCTCTGTGGTTTCTGCTAGGCTCAAAATCAAGTATGCTACAAAGTTTTGTAAATCTGATACAGGGCTCCAAATTTTTGCAGGGAAGTGGAATTTATGAGGTGGTCTCCCATTGCCTGTCTTTTAACAGTATTTTCATCGTGTATTGTGCAGAACTTAAACTCAACAACCGTTTTTATGTGTTTGCATCAGTAATTATTACGCTATTACTCATGATTTCAAAAAGGCTAATTAAGAAGTATTGAATCATTATCATGCATCAAAGACATGTCAGGATGCTGAAAAGGATATTTGAAATTTTTACTTAAAGGATGCATAATTATATTAATTTTTTTTATTCATATTCAGAAAGCATATATTCACGACTTTTTTAGATATCTATTTTTCTTCAGTTTCATCTGCATGTATGTTGGTGATGAAACGTGACGTAGAATGCACTGAACTTGATAAAGTTCATAAAAGCCAACTTTTTAAGGGAGCAAAGAAATTCGCAAGAAAAATCCTTCATTAGAAAAGGATGATATTTTCAGAAGGATTATCCATATTTTGTAGATTGCTGCAGGATTAGGCCATGTTCATAGACAAAATGTTGCTCATAGAGACCTCAAGCCGGAAAACCTCCTCTTGAAAAATAAAGATGAGGTGAGTATAAAGGATTTGAATTTCATTTGCATTTATGCAGAACTCAAATTTAATCTCTTCAATGTTCTTGAGGTTTTAGTAGCAAGCAGAGTAATTTTTGGCAGTGTTTCTCAAGATGGGTTTGTGGAAGGAATGTCTCTTTGTCACTCTTCAAGATTCCATTTCAACATCATCACCATCATTATCATCGTTATCACCATCATCACCATCGTCATCATCATTATCATTATAACTATCATCACCACAATCATCCCTATCATCATAGCCATCATCATTATCATCATAACCATCTTCATCATCATCATCATCATCATCATCATCATCATCATCACCACCACCATCACCGTCATCATCATCATTATCATCACCATCATCATCATCATCATCATCATCATCATCATCATCCTCATCATCCTCATCATCATCATCATCATCATCATCATCATCATCATCATCATCATCATCATCATCATCATCATCATCATCGTCATCATCACCGTCATAATCACCGTCATAATCACCACCATCATCATCATCATGATTGATAGGCTATTATGAATTTAAACCAATACAAACTGTTGAATATTTCAATTATCATTTCCACCAGGCTGTATTTGTCAAAATTGCTGATTTTGGCTTCGCGAAAGAAGACAAAGGTGACCTGATGACACCACAATTCACGCCCTATTATGTTTCACCACAGGTAGGTTTCTCAACACCGGCACATAAGGTTTCCCACAGGTTTCTTATCTTTGAACCGGGGAACTTTTCCTCCTCATGTAATGGAAAAATGATGATAGTAATAATAATGATTATAGCAAGTAAACTTAAAGTCTGCCTTATCCCCCCCCCCCCCACCGACTCGTAAGCGCATTTCATACTTTGCTACTAAAACAGAACATTTAAAATCCATAGTACGTTGTCTATACTTAAGTGTCTTCGAAATAAAAACGTCTTTATAAGCATTTCAAAAATTTTTCTACCGGGTTTGCTGCCCTAAGTGAATTCGACAGTTCATTCCAGAGACAAGGCAATGTGATCAAAATATCAGTTCCCAGTTGTTACCAAGGGAGTTCACTTTATTTCAAGTAGGGGATGATCTTTCGCCGATCTTGTTCCACGAAGAGCTGTACGTCTCTTTAGTAAATCAATTAAGTTTTTTGGAGCTGGGGAAATTTTGCACCCTACTAGTAAGTAGAACACAGGAGAGGAACCTTCTCGTTTATGACGGAAGAAAAATTGTGCTTAATATTAAAAGAGCAAAATGTTATTGATGTTGGAACCAAGCGTTTAATGCCATTCGAAATCGGAAAGAAGAGGGCCCAATTTACTTTCATTATCAGAGGTTTTATGATTAAATGTTGTCAGTCTGTTACCATAGCTAATTTACAATATTTTGAAAGGTGCTAGAAGCCCAGAAGTTTCATAAAGCGCAAAAACTTGGTCATATTCCTGCTGGCAGTCCTCCATACACTTACAGCAAGGTAATTTTATCACTATAAGTTGTTCGATGGCATCTGAGATCTAGCAGCTTTTTTTAGGTGATTTCGTTGCTTCTTTGTGCAATATGAAATGAGAGGGAAGGACCAAGTTATCATGCCAATATGCTAACTACATGGATTCGCCATTCCATTGAACTTTTATACCTTGAGAATTTTTATGCCTGGAGAATTTCACTGTACATATTTCTAGTAGAATTTCAGTTTTAAAAATGTTTGCTACAGTTAATTTTGTGACTCAGGCTGAAAACAAGCTTTTAACTTAGCCCTATAATTCACCTTGAAGAATTTTATACATACATACATACATACATACATACATACATACATACATACATACATACATACATACATACATACATACATACATACATACATACATACATACATACATACATACATACATACATACATACATACATACATACATACATACATACATACATACATAGCCATACATACATACATACATACATACATACATACATACATACATACATACATACATGCATAGCCATACATACATACATACATACATACATACATACATACATACATACATGCATGCATGCATGCATGCATAGCCATACATAGCAATACATAGCCATACATAGCCATACATAGCCATACATAGCCATACATACATAGCCATACATAGCAATACATAGCCATACATAGCAATACATAGCCATACATACATAGCCATACATAGCAATACATAGCCATGCATAGCAATACATAGCCATACATAGCAATACATAGCCGTACATAGCCATACATACATAGCCATACATAGCAATACATAGCCATACATAGCCATACATAGCAATACATAGCCATACATAGCAATACATAGCCATACATAGCCATACATAGCCATACATACATACACTGGTATGAACCTAGTCGTTGTTAAGGGTACTTGGAGCACGATAGAGTTCATGTACAGTCCTTTTTGAGTGCAACCTTTGCCAGAAAGGTTGTAAAATCAAGGCGAGTCACGAATTTTGTCCTCTTCTTTCACATCCTAACTACGGTTGTTAACGGAAGCTTAAAACCACGGCTTTCTGTGAAATGAAAAAGGTGCAGAAATCTTATACAATGACTTGATAATTAGCTGATTTCTTGTTAGGCGGTGGCTTCGTGTGGTTATTAATCAACGGAGGATGTCCACAGTAAGAAGGAAGCAAGCGGGTTGCGATCCAATGAAATAATCGAGCAAGTGGAAGTACTTGTCTTGGGAATCCGTCACATTAGTTTTGAATCAGTTCATAGCTTTCGTAGTATGCGTTGAACAACAATGACCACTAGTTTGTGTGCCAATGGTTTTATCATTAGTTTGTTTCAAGCAATGCATGAAGGATTGATTATTCTTCGGAAGCAGGGACGTAGGAAGCATCTAAAACACGGACGGGGGTAAGTCAGAAAGGGGCGCGTTCTAAAACAATAGATATGACTGATGATAACAAAGTCTGACCACAGATAATGCAAAGTCAATTAAAACAATGCTGGCAATCATCCACATAGAAAGCCTTGATTGCAAATTCGAGCAAAAGAGTGGTTATGCAAAAAGGGCACCTTTAGACGGAGAAGGGACAGTTAAGCATGGTTTGCCAACAAGGGGGCCATGACCGGTTCCTGCATCCCTGGTCGGAAGCAATGACTTGAAACGTTGGCAAGAGCTTCCTCTTATTTCCAGCAATGTGGTAATGAGAAATTAAGCACTGCGAGCTGTGGTCAGTTGGAAAGATGGATTAGGCAAATGCTCGTTATTTGGCACTGTTTCTTCAGTAGTCTAAAGGTCCAGATTCGGTTGCTGGAGGAGATAATCAAAGTGTGGATTCTAAGAGCTGCGCTAATTAGGTAATTAGGTGTTGGGATTGTTCTCAGTAGTAAGATTCTTGCCCATATCTTTTTTAAGTGAGTTATGTTGAGGAAAGGCTATACAAAGCCCCATCAAAGGAAGAAAGAAGAAAGAAGAAAGCGAAAGGCTAGGAGGAGAGAGAGATCAGATCAAATTTGTTGATCTTAGATTTGAAAGATGACAGGCTGTAAGATTCAGGAAAGCAAGAAAAAGGCAAAAGTTCCATAAATTGCATGTTCTCAGGATGAATGATGATTTGCAAGGTAGAATTCGTGCAGTAGGCAGATCCTATGTTCAATGGTTCGAATCCAGCGTCAGCTAAGCTCCAAAACGAGGAGAGTCGCCACCTATCTGTAATTCCAGGCGTAGGTGTGGTCACATCAAGAGGAAAGACCTGGATACTGCTCTATAAGCAAAAAGCTTCTCAGTGTGCAATTGTCTGCCTTTGACACCTAAGTAGAATCATATGTATGAAGAAATGAGTGTTTTTCTTCGTCTTTTTCAGAGCTGTGACATGTGGTCATTAGGTGTCATAGTTTACATCATGTTGTGCGGCTACCCCCCGTTCTACTCTGAGAATCCACGCAAACAGCTATCCCAAGGTATGCGAAGGAGGATAATGGCAGGGGAGTATGACTTTCCCCATCACGAATGGGGAAGAGTGTCCGATATGGCGAAAGATGTGGTACGAAGGTTGGTGAATTGTCATTTTCTTCATTCAAGTAGAAAACGATCTTATCAGGCACAGTCCATGAAGCCTTTTCTAGTGACGAAACTAGTGTAAAGAAAAAGCTTTTATTAAACTCGTGAGAACTTTGGAATGGCTTTGCCGAATGCGATCTTTCTGATTTATTGTCACTCTCTCTCACACACTATATCTTCTCACTCTCTCACACACTATCTCTTCTCACTCTCTCTCTCTCTCTCTCTCTCTCTCTCTCTCTCTCTCTCTCTCGGGGTCTCTCTCTCTCTCGGGGTCTCTCTCTCTCTCGGGGTCTCTCTCTCTCTCAGGGTCTCTCTCTCTCTCTCTCTCTCTCTCTCTCTCTCTCAGGGTCTCTCTCTCTCTCTCTCTCTCTCTCTCAGGGTCTCTCTCTCTCTCTCTCTCTCTCTCTCTCTCTCTCTCTCTCTCTCTCTCTCTCTCTCTCTCTCTCTCTCTCTCTCTCTCTCTCTCTCTCTCTCTCTCTCTCTCTCTCTCTCTCTCTCTCTCTCTCTCTCTCTCTCTCTCTCTCTCTCTCTCTCTCTACGAAACTTTAACATATTTACAGTAATAGTTACTTTAGTATCCTTTTGAAAAAATGCCTTTTCCTACGATGCATCATATGATACAAGAACACACTCAAAAGTTGATAGACATGCTTTGATCAAATTCACTATTTTGTGCAAATTTCAACGCAGAATGCTGAACGTGAACCCGGAGGAGCGAATGACAATCCAACAATTGTTACAACATCCGTGGCTGAATAATGGGAAGACCCCCAATACTCCACTTCAGAGCCCCCATCATTTAATGGACGAGGTAAATGTATTTGATGTCCTTCATTTCTCATACTCTCTATCTTTCCTGTTAAGAGTAATGTTTTCCGAACCTCTTTCTTCGCACAGTGATCTAAAAAGGCTTGGATGTTGCTTCCTCTTTGCATTTAGAAGATTTCGTTTTCTGCCTGCTCTCATTAGCACAGTCTCCATGCTCTTCCTGCAAGAAAGATCGAAGCTACCAGACTGAGGATAATATGAAGACAGAACGCTAGGCTCTTGGCATTCTCTGATTAACAAAAATGTACCGAAAATTAATATAAATTAGATCTACCTCATCATCTTTAGAACACAATGCTCAAAAGGACAGTGTCTGTAGCAACTCACATTAAATCTACGACAAACTTAAAAGGTTTGGAGGCATAGACATATGAGTATCATAAGAGAAGCTTGCTCGCAGCCCTATCTTCCCCTTCCTAGCGAGGAGAGATATACATACCTACACACAGGCATACACAAATTTCGATTATTTTAAGACGGTGGCCCATTCAGCCTTGCTGATTTTCAAGGGACCGTCTATTTACTAAAAGGCTAAAAAGATGCAAAATAGAAAGAAAAAAGTACATGTTTAAAAAGTCTACATCTATAGGTCCTTACGGCTGGTTTATATGAATTTACTAATTACAAATAGGATTTGAAAGATGAAAGGGCTGGCCCTCGCATCTCTGTTGCTCCAGATATAAGAATGACAAGGCGGTGTCATATTGATAGAAAAGACCGTCAGGCTTAAGGTATTACTGTATGCAGACACGAGTGTCGTGCAGCACTGTCTTCAGCATGTAAAGGCATGCCTCATGAGCCGTTGGTTCAAATCCTGTCGCAACGGAATTACTACCAATAAAGGATGCAACGGAGAAGGTTCCTCATATGATCCGCTTCCCTTGAAAAACCTGAACTCTGTCTGTTATTGTTTTTACTAAGCTCTAAATCGAATGTGTTAGTCTCTTTGTTGTAAGAAATCAATTTCCCTGGAAAGCAACTGGGAGTCTTGTATCTGGTTTAGCCGCCGCACTCGTAGCCAAGTATGAACTGTGACGTGGTCATTTCACTGAAGAGCGGCTTGCGCACGTACAACCCGGAGATCGTACAGCCGCCCTTCCTCGCGTTTTCAGTTGTTTTTTACGGGCGGTGTAGAAAAGAAATATCTTGGATGCAATCCAAGCTGATTATAGGGCTGTTTTAACAGTGCTGAGTGACGTTATCGAATCGTGCTTAAAGTTCTTTTTCGGAATGAGGATGATGCCAGTGAGGTAACGAATTCAATGTCGAATCTGCATCCTTCCATTTATCGACATTTTGCTTGTGACAAGCAAGGTGTTTGAACGCAAGCTTTTTAAGGCGACAGCTGGTAATAACAGAGCACTCATAGTTGACAAGTTTGCGATTAGTGGAGAAATTTTTGAGCAAAAGTGGTGAGAGTTTTGCATTACTGACTTGGAACTGAGCGTTCGACTTAATTTCTTGCAATTCACAAGGGTGTGAACGCTTGGATCGCACAGTATTTGTATTTCTTGACAACGGAGAAGATTTCATATTCAATCACATAAGTTCTCTGTGTTTTATAGCTGGTATTTTCGTTTGGAATCTTCATGCAATTTCTGTCGACAGATTGTTCTATGATAATGCGCAGAAAGCAATTTCGTACCGGCGACCTTCCTTAGTTGGGGTTAAGATCAGAGCAAGCAGGAGAAGAGAATGAAGGAGAAGAGAAAGAAGGAGAAGAGAAAGAAGGAGAAGAGAAAGAAGGAGAAGAGAAAGAAGGAGAAGAGAAAGAAGGAGAAGAGAAAGAAGGAGAAGAGAAAGAAGGAGAAGAGAAAGAAGGAGAAGAGAAAGAAGGAGAAGAGAAAGAAGGAGAAGAGAATGAAGGAGAAGAGCAAGTAGGAGAAGAGAATGAAGGAGAAGAGCAAGTAGGAGAAGAGAATGAAGGAGAAGAGAAAGAAGGAGAAGAGAAAGAAGGAGAAGAGAAAGAAGGAGAAGAGAAAGAAGGAGAAGAGAAAGAAGGAGAAGAGAAAGAAGGAGAAGAGAAAGAAGGAGAAGAGAAAGAAGGAGAAGAGAAAGAAGGAGAAGAGAATGAAGGAGAAGAGCAAGTAGGAGAAGAGAATGAAGGAGAAGAGCAAGTAGGAGAAGAGAATGAAGGAGAAGAGCAAGCAGGAGAAGAGAAAGAAGGAGAAGAGAAAGAAGGAGAAGAGAATGAAGGAGAAGAGCAAGTAGGAGAAGAGAATGAAGGAGAAGAGCAAGCAGGAGAAGAGAAAGAAGGAGAAGAGAAAGAAGGAGAAGAGAATGAAGGAGAAGGGCAAGTAGGAGAAGAGAATGAAGGAGAAGAGCAAGTAGGAGAAGAGAATGAAGGAGAAGAGCAAGCAGGAGAAGAGAAAGAAGGAGAAGAGAAAGAAGGAGAAGAGAATGAAGGAGAAGAGCAAGTAGGAGAAGAGAATGAAGGAGAAGAGCAAGCAGGAGAAGAGAAAGAAGGAGAAGAGAAAGAAGGAGAAGAGAATGAAGGAGAAGGGCAAGTAGGAGAAGAGAATGAAGGAGAAGAGCAAGTAGGAGAAGAGAATGAAGGAGAAGAGCAAGTAGGAGAAGAGAATGAAGGAGAAGAGCAAGTAGGAGAAGAGAATGAAGGAGAAGAGCAAGTAGGAGAAGAGAATGAAGGAGAAGAGCAAGCAGGAGAAGAGAATGAAGGAGAAGAGCAAGTAGGAGAAGAGAATGAAGGAGAAGAGCAAGTAGGAGAAGAGAATGAAGGAGAAGAGCAAGCAGGAGAAGAGAATGAAGGAGAAGAGCAAGTAGGAGAAGAGAATGAAGGAGAAGAGCAAGTAGGAGAAGAGAATGAAGGAGAAGAGCAAGCAGGAGAAGAGAATGAAGGAGAAGAGCAAGTAGGAGAAGAGAATGAAGGAGAAGAGCAAGTAGGAGAAGAGAATGAAGGAGAAGAGCAAGTAGGAGAAGAGAATGAAGGAGAAGAGCAAGCAGGAGAAGAGAATGAAGGAGAAGAGCAAGTAGGAGAAGAGAATGAAGGAGAAGAGCAAGTAGGAGAAGAGAATGAAGGAGAAGAGCAAGTAGGAGAAGAGAATGAAGGAGAAGAGCAAGCAGGAGAAGAGAAAGAAGGAGAAGAGAAAGAAGGAGAAGAGAAAGTAAAAGAGGAAGAAGAAGAAAAAAGAAGGGGAAGAAAATTGAAGAAAGCCGTAATACTTCTCGCGCTTTTACCGTCTCTTTATCTCAGACGCCTGTTTTTTCCCATAGGAATCCTTTGAGGCAGCCATGAATGCACATTCGGCAATGTTGACAGGTATGAGATTGCCGGACCAATCATTTGCTCTCGATGCAAGTGCCATGTCGAGAAATCCAATCATTCAAAGAAGGAAAGCACCCGACCAAGGGTACGATCGAAATCTTATCTGCTTTTCTGATGCAATGCTAAATCATAATTTAAACCTGCCCCTTGTTTTTCTTCCACTTCTACTGCTATCGCTACCCTTGCATGCTCCCCCTGGAATGTGGGGTCGCCTTAGTGGACTGCCAAGTAGCAACTCACTTCGATTTCATCCTAAAATCTGCTATCTCCAGCGTTTGTTCTGCTACGATCCCTGCTGCATCCAGTCTCTCTTAGGCCTCATTTACACGAATATGTTTTCAAATGAATACCCCATTAACTCATTTTTTTGCCTCCCATCAACATGGCACCGGCAAAGTTTGAGTGAAGACGCAAAAATTTGAAAGCACTTTCCAGAGTGGTTTTTTGAAAATACATCTTTCCCGTGTAGGTGCCTTGAAACGATTTTTTAAAACGATGCGACAAAACAGCAATTAATTAGGCTTGTCAGCTCTTGTCGGTAGCAAGCAAGATGTATGAAAAATGGCCCCCGTGATTTTCGGCTATCAAATTCGATAGCAGTGTTTTAGCTACATCTTAAAGTTATGTCACTGAGTTGCCAGATCATTCTTGAGAGAGAAAGAAGCTTCTCAATTTTAATGCGCTATAATAATTATTTTTTTTACACCATTCATCAATTGCATATTTGTGATACAAACAAGCACCTCTGTTATGACAGGCAGTATATAATTGGCTGTTTCTACTAAACATTAATGACAATTCAAACGGGGAAAGGAGCAAAATATAGAAGGAAATGCAATGTTAAATTAAGCGAAAAATTAGTTCAAAGGTCCTTCAAAACAGGGTTTGTCCAGTCCTTATTCCATCAGCAAAATAACGATAATGATAGTAGGAATATCTTATATTGCTGGCAAAAATATTGCTGGTTTAACTGCCTGCCCTGTTTAAGAGAAATAAAAAGAAGCATAAAATAGAGTTTATAGAAGGTAAAATGACAAGAGCACTCACTTAATTGTGCTTACCGAATTACCCGTTTTCATCTTTTCCTTGCTAGGGAAATTTTTCACGAAAACGCTCATGTAGACGCCATTAATTCGTTCTCATTGAGATGAAAATGGAGACGGGGTCTTCAAGGCTATCCATTCCCCTCCTCCTCAGTCTTTGTATTGCTCCTCACTTTGATGATTCGATTCTACAAGCGATGTCTTCTCACGTGTACAATTCTACTGAATATTCTTGCCATTTCAAAGCAATTTCTCGGTTTGATGCGCAACTGCCTTTCCTTGCACGCTTCAGGTACGAATCAGGAAGCCTCCACGAGGCAGGCAAAGTAGCGTCAGAAGCATGCAACACAGTTCCGTGTGATGAGGAGTCAAAAATCGAATCAATACGAGACATTATTGGTTATTGCTACTTACCGCCCCATCATGCATCAGGTATCTAATGCCTCCATACCTATTCAATGCTGCTTTGCTTGATTATTGATCGGGGTACCGGGTTTTCCCAATCAACATGTTTCAATGAAGTATTTCTAAACGTAAAGTGTAGTAGCTATATGTAACCTGCAAATTGCACTGGGTTTTGAACTTATTAGAAACCATAGACGAAACTCCGGGCTTGGGTTGCTTCAACCAATGCTCTAGGGGAATCCCTTTGATTCGTCTGCATGCTTCAATTGTCGCTGTTTCCATTTCTTCGGTAATGACAGCTATATGTAGCCTGCATAGCCGACTTGATTTCGATCGTAGCAGGAAACAGAGGAAGACTTCAAACCCCTTTATAGGGAAGTTGGTTGGATGAGCTGGTTCCCCGTTGCCTTCCTCATCGAAACTTTTTTCGTTTTGAACTATTCATAGGATTCGAAGCCACAGAATCCTGGAATTTAACATTTTAATAAATTGAATTCGACCGAAATAGGTGAATCGAGTCAATGAAAAGAATGATGCCATAACGACGCATCCTAAGTTCGACGAAGACAACAATGAAAAAAATTTATTGCTTTGACTTGTATTTTAGGAATCAGTTTTGAGCAGGAATTGTGTTCCTTGGCTGTCAAAGCGATCCAACTCAATGCTGACTTGGTACCATTGCACAAAGCGTTGAGGATCGAATCGTTTAACGGTAGGTTCGATTGTACTGTGCGCATTGGGGGTAGTTGGGAAACTGGCAAAGACCACTGTTTGCTGTGCCTAAGCTCTCGGGGTCAAGGCAAACTCTTCCCCCTTTTCTTTGCCCTGTCCCTGTCCTTGTCCCTGTCCGCCTAACAAGAATGGGTAACTACCTAGCGTAAAACTGCGTCGCATACTCGATTTCGAGCGTCGCAGAAACCAGAGACAGGGCTCTGCATTTTTCTAGGGAAATGAATTCATGAGGTGGCTTCCCGTCGCCTTCTGCACCAATGGTGTTTTATTGTGGCAAGAGCAGGATTCCAACCCACAACCCCTGTGGTGAGTCTGCTACTACGCCACAGCACCGTCAGGCTGTAGATTAAATGCGGCGAAGAAAGGAGCTGGCCACCTTGCCTGGCAGTGCCATGCGTTAGGATTCTACCTCTCTAATAAGGTGCTCTCATAAAGTTTCTCTTCATCATCATTATCACCATCAACATCATCATCAGCATCAACATCATCACCAGCATCATCAATCATCGTCAATCATCGCCATTACCGTCTTTATCATCACCGTCATCACCATTTTCATCTAACTTTGGAAGTAAATGTCGCTAATTATAGCTGGCCTGTACCGAAATATTGTTTGCTAGAAGAGTGACTAATGGGGTTTTTGTCTCTGTTTGATCCAAGGCCGCGTATTCATGGATCAAATCAACAGGAAACGTTTAGCTGGAAATTTATCGGATGTCCTCAACTGGGTTGCAGAAACCTCACGATAGCACGTAGTTGCTATTTTGCCTTTGTTGTGCACTCAAGACGAGAGAGATCGCTGTGCACTGTATTCGTAGTGGTTACTATGCTGTCTAATTTGTCCTGCGTTTTATGCGCGGTAACAGTTAGACACGCGTGTGAGTCTTTGTTCGTGCCGTCGGTAGACAGACATTGCACGGGCCATGAAGCTTGCCTAGTTTTCAAATATGCATCTCTGTAAAGGGCATGCAAAATATAACCGTCGCACGAAATTAGTGCTTAATTTACTGGAGACTTTAAATACCTTGATGATTTTGTGCAAAGGCTTTCTTGGCAGCTGCAGAGAAGTAGTGTAGGAAATCAACCCAGGAACGCATTTTTCGTGTTTGTGCAAAGCTGTGCAGCCTCACCTTGCATTAAAACTGACCAGCGACTTCAGTACATGCAGTCAATTCTGTCTAGCTCTCTGGAGGATCGTAAAAATGTTCGAATCATAAAAAGCTCGAATTACAGAGATTCGAATGATAGGATTTTTTTGTTCGGAGATTTTCAAGGACCTGAAAACTTTGTTCTGATTAGCAAAAGTTCACATTACACGAGCTCAAATTAGACAGAATTGACTGTACATGTACTTTTGAAAATTTAAGTTTGGTTTAGTTAGCGAGAGCCAGAGCCTTCTGGTCCCGAATATTAAGATGCTTTGCCAACAGCTCTTTCGTTTGGTACCAAAAGAATACGAAAGCTTCAAAGAGGAAACACCCGATGCAGACGATTTTGTGATTTCTAATTATGGTAATTTGCCAAACTATTTCGCAGGAGGAATACTCAGTTAAAAAATTTCATATTTAGAAGTTCCGCTTTCTATGGTAGGCGTTGTTTCGTTAAGAAATTTATGTCTCTTCTCGAGGGCTAGAAAGCTACAGTATCTAACTGTAGTATTAAGTGGATCTATTCGTAATACTAGATGAAGGTACGAGCTATGGGCACCTGGAGGTATCAAACCTTCTCGAAGCCACGCAATGATACGAGGAATCACGAAACATTGAAGCTATGAGATTAAAGGAGAAAGGGGTTGTTTCATATTCACTAAAATTTACTCTCGTTTGTCCATAAAAGTTACTTAGAATCGTATGTTCCAATCCGTTTAGATTTTAGTAGCATTAAATATTTATATTTGAATTTTTTATACTTTTCAATGAGTTAGGATTTATCACTTTTTAATACGACGGGTCAATGGTATTGCATGTTTTTAAATTAATTCTGTTTCTGGACTATAATACTAATGCTTAGAGCTTAACTCAATGAACGATTGTTTTGTATATAGATAGAGAGATGATATCTATGATACCTCAAATACGTTACAAAATGCTTTATCTGCTTGTTCTTCTGTGGGGGTAGCTGGAATAGTTCTTAGAGCTAATGTGTAGTTGGTCTAGGCCTAAAGGCACGCCCGTTCAATTCTATCGATTTCATCGGTCCATTCAGCAGTAAATCGGAACGTAGTGAAGTGACAACCTGACCACTCTACCTCGCAATGCCGTGGCTCAGTACAGTATCTTCCCAGCAAGGTGCTACCAGATGCCTTGCATCGTGTTGGACTCAAACGCACTGTTACCGTGTGTTGAAACCTCCCCGTTGGTGTCCCTGGATATCGACTGCCAAAAGTGATCTATACTCATTTTTGTCGGCTCGTAACCGATTCTGCAACCACTCTCCCTCAAAGCACATTTGAAGGAAAGACTCGACGAAGAAGACCGTATGTTGAAGAATTTCCAAGAATATCACATGAAATCGAAAGGGGCACTCTATTGTTTTATACACATGAGTCTACCTAGATGTCATGAGCAGACATTTGGATACTGGGAAGTTTTTTCTTATCGGGCAGGTCCTTCTCGCAGTGACCAAACCTTGTGGTTCCTACGCTTGGAATCTCAGAGAACTAGCGACTCTCTTCACTCTAAATGAAAGATTATCTGAGGGGGGACTCGAACTACTGACCATAGGATCAATGTGTAATAATCTTACCATTGAGCTATCCTGATACCTGATTTCGTGTTGGAAGGATGCAAGTAATCTCTGTTTCTGCCATGACAAACGCTGGTCACCTGACAACTCATTGATCATTTCTCCAGAGATCAACATGAATATTCCACCAGTCTCTCTTGATTAATTGATAATGTTTCGCTTCCCTTGCGAATTTAGGATTCATGGAACAACAGTCTCAAAGGAGTAGCATTGACGTATGTCAATAATGGGAAAGACCAAGTTTGAGGCTCATGGGAAATGCTCAAATTGATGTAAAGAGGCTATTTCTCGATAAAAAAAACGTCAAAAATTTGTTCACTTCTGGCTATGTTAATATGAAGATATTTAAAAGTACTGCAAAGATTTGATCAACATTGAAAATTTATATGGCAAAGCTGGTACGTCAGTGATCCAGTTAAAAAAACGTGGCACTTTTTTGCTTGCTTGCACTGTCTGCTTTAATGTACTAGCTTAGGTGTTCGACCTTATGAAGTAGGGACTATATCATCTAATTGCTGCTCGGTTCTCAAAAAATCGTTATCGGCGAGGAGGGCGATGGGAAACCACATCATAGATATCCATTTCACTAGAAATGCACGGAACCTTGTAGCTTGTTTCTAAAACATAATCATGTAGCGCGGGTCTTCGATTCCCGTTCAAACTCAGTCCCATTATCCGCTAACAGATGCTCTAGCAAGCTGTGGAAAATGGATCACGACATCTGTGGAATTATAAGACGAAAAAAACGAGCTTTGTTTCAATATATCAATATGTATGCAGGAACCATAAGCGAAATAACATAGCGTGATATTTCGTCGTTATTAAGGGTACAAAATTATCATCTCATAAAATTTGTTGTAATTTATCATATCTAACAATGTAAAAAGTACGTATAAAGGTACTGGATCACAACAGGGAAATCTACTATGTTAATGGAAAGAAATGCACACATAATCAATCTATCTGCAAGCATGCATAGCTCTGTTTAGTAATAGGTTACGCTTTTTTCATTGTCAGAGCTAAACAAAATCGCACTCTGGACAGTGCGAGGGAGAAGAGCAGGAAACTTTCTCGAAATCAGACCTTCAGCTCAGAGAAAGGTGCTGCACCAGTAGGCTAGCTTCCAAAGTAGGGTCTACCAAGAAAATAGATGATGTCATTTTAGAGTTTCCGATATTTGGAATGGCAATAAGGCAGTGTTGGTTGTGGGCAATATGAAGCTTGAGGCAATGCTGGGAGTGGACCCAATGTCCAACAGCTCAGTACCTTGGAGTCGGAAAGCTGAATAGATACATACAGTCAACTGTCTCATTCGAAATCTCCGGGGATCGTAAAAATGTTCGAAGTACAAAATTTCAAATTGCAGAGATTCGAATTATAGACGCTATTTGTTTGGTGACTTTCAAGGCACCTGAAAATTTTGTTCGAATTACCAAGACTTCGAATTATACGAGTTCGAATTAGGCAGAATTGACTGTATAAATCAAGATGAGGTTATTACTAAAATGAGCTGAACGAAACAAGCTTGAAATGATGAGAGTTTAAGACTAAGGGATTAATCGAAAAAAAATAGCAAAGTAATCACAGCAATCGTGACGAATCAAGTTCTTAAACATCTCCATCACCAGCATCATTGGTGCGAGGTGATCGGCGCCTTGCATCCATAGGAGTCAAGAAACTTTCCTCTGTGCTCCGATTTCTTATGCCCTGAAAAGAATCGATAAAAATCACCTATTGATGGCTGATGATAATGGCTGATGATAATGGCTGATGATGATGGTGATGATGATGATGGTGATGACTAATGATGGTGATGATGATGATGATGATGATGATGATGATGATGATGGTGATGATATGATGAATAATGATGGTGATGATGATGATGATGATGATGATGATGATGATGATGATGATGATAATGATGATGATAATGATGATGATGATAATGATGATGATGACAATGATGGCTGATGATAATGGCTGATGATGATGGTGATGACGATGATGGTGATGACTAATGATGGTGATTATGATGATGATGATGGTGATGATGATGGTGATGGTAATGATGGTAATGATGATGGTTATGATGATGATGATGGTTATGATGATGATGATTGTTATGATGATGATGATGGTTATGATGATAATGATGGCGATGATGAGGATGTTGATGATGATGGTAAAGATGATGATGATGGTGATGATATGATGACTAATGATGGTAAAGATGATGATGATGGTGATGATATGATGACTAATGATGGTGATGATGATGATGGAGATGGTGATGATATGATGACTAATGATGGTGATGATGATGATGGTGATGATGATGATGACTGACGATGAGGATGGTGATGATGATGATGATGGCGATGATGGTTATGTTGATGACTGATGATAAGCATACAACATGAAGTACCTCTTTAAAATTGTCATTCCCCGGTCAGTCACAAAAGCTTGGGTTTCTTGGTGCTTTTGTCCTACCAAAATTTCATTGCAAGGTAGATTCCAGGTAAAGAAACGATGTTTACCATAAAATGTCAATGCTTTTTCTCTCGATGTGACAACGCTTTGCAGTTCAAAAGCTTAGAGGAATACGCAGTTCCCTACAGCACGACGACCCGAAATTCTAATGGCTTATCCTATTGCCTCCTTTCGCTCACTTTTCATGACCAAACCTCTCAATACTGGCCCTTTCCATTGACTTTCAGTTGCTGTATCCAAATTTGATTAAGCTTCGCTCCAAAGGTTCTGTCCATTACGTTGGTGCCAATGGTATTATGTACCATGCTTTTCTATTTTTTCGTGTCTCTGGCAATTTTTGATCCTCTAATTGTGGATTTTACTATTTCCATCCTATTCTAATTCTCAATTCAATTTATTTTAACTTTAACGATTGTCAATAGGAAGGAATACAGGTCCCTGAGTGATAACATATTTTTTCTGCCGATCTGGTTGGTTTCAGTGGTATTTAAGGATGAATGATGATTTTTGAGATAGAGTTCGTGCAGTAGGCAGTGAAACTTGGAAAGAGTGTGAATGAGTTGAGCTTCTGGTAGTCCTGACACGCCTCAGAGGAAAAGGAATAATATCCCTGATCTCCTGAGAGCAATGCCCGTGAAAGTATCTGTAAAAGATGGAAAGATCTTCAACTAAACGACGATGAGAAAAAGGTTGGAGAGATTTGGCGAGGATGGGAGCCAACGAAGTCTTAAGCGCATTTCGCTTGTCTGACGACTCAAACCCGTAAGGGCATCAGTAGCTCTATGTGAGAAAGGAAAGTCAAGTGCCACACTCGATACGTTTGGAAACACCTTGCTACACAGAGGTACCACCCTGAGCAACGGCATTATAATGCAGGGTGGTCAGCATCTTTCCTCACCGCACTTGACCTCAGCGTATTACGTGAGGTGGCAATTTACTGCTCGGTGGAGAGACGGAACGAGCGTGACTCGAACCCAGAACCCTCCGCACTGTAAAAAATAATCAAACTCTAACTTGAATGTCAACTGCCCAGGTACGTTGGGGTCATCTAAAAAATAACCCAACATCTTTATGGATGAAAGCAAATGAGCTCGGTGGTGATGTGTTCGTATTGATACAAAATAATAAGTAAAATAAATAAAATAAATACCTTTCTTTCTGGTGTTGAATAAGGCGAAGAGATCGGAGAATAGGCTTCTAAACTATTTGCCATCTTCTTAGACTCTTCTAAAAGTTTCTGTAATTTATCTGTACCTGTATCATCGATCCCAGCCTACGAGTGGAGTGGATACTTCCTGATTCAGAACTAGGTAGAGTAAAAATGTCTGCTCACACGGTGGAAGCGTTTGCCATCAGTGGCTCGCTTCTTGGGAATTCGCTTCATACACAAGCTCTCGATAATTTTATGCGTGTGGATCACAAGGTATTTCAGTGGCCAAGGCACTGCTAGGTATACATACATAGCTCTTGCATGTTAGAAGCCTGCTTCTGGCAGCAAGGCGAGAAAACATAAGGAATAAAAAAATCGTTTAATTAGAACGGGATTTAGCGTCAAAAGTGAATTACTTTCGATGGGCTGGTATCGATGTAGAGGGCCTTTTCTGAAGCCGAGAATTCTTTCTCCAGTGATTTTCTATCCACACTGACCGGACCGACCACACTGAGAGTATTGTTTGCGAACAAACTGCGATCTTTGTAAAGATGTCGCCCTGAAACGAGATAAAATTATATTGCTTGACACATTTGAACATCGACAACAATCGCTTATGAAGCCAATCGGTCAATCCACCATTCCATTTGTTCGTTGATAGTATTGTATCAAAATGGTTGGCATTGATTACGCTCGACCTATTTGGCACACCGACCTCAAATAAAGAATGTATTATTGTTATATATTATATTTCATCTTGCTGGAGTAGCTTTCGAGTGTCTGAACACCGAGATCAATCAAGGTCCAAGAGTGAATAGAACACTTGCAAGTATTTTTTCTCTCTTGATATGGGCAGATGTTTTCTACGGACATGTATTATTATCATCATCATTATTAGCAGTTGATGAATGGTTTGAAAAAATTATGGACCTTTGAACTAATTTTTCGCTTACTTTAACATTGCATTTCCTTCTTTCTTAAGTTTCTTTTCCCGTTTGGATTGTCATTAGTATTAAGTAGAACAAGCCAATTACACCTGCCTGTCATAACAGAGGTGTGTGTTTGTATCTTAAATGTGCAGTTGATGAATGACTTGAAAAAAAAATATTCCCTCGTAAAGAATCTGGTTATTTAATAATGACGACCATTGAGTGATATTAAGAGCCAGCCGAATTGGAGGAATAAACCTAAGATGATTAAAATTCATTGAGACGTTCGCATGTCACATAACTCCATTTGTTTATTCGAATTCAATAAAGTTTCAAGAATTCAATCAAGGCATTTTTTTGTTCAAGGCAGTGATTTAGCTTTGAAGCGGTTTACTTGCGATCGAAATGAAAAGGTCTGCTTAATATATTTCTCAAATGCTTCCCACCAAACCTAAGACTTGGGAAGAATCATAAAGAAGCGAGGGTCCTGAAGTTAGCTGAAACATTATTCATTCTACCTTTGAAATCAGAACTGCTTGAAGGTTCCTAGAAAAAACGAAGTAGACCATTAAACAAAGAGGTAGCTATCTATAAACCCAGGCGAAGCAATCACGAGATGTAGTCATATTGTAAAGAAGGACACGAAAACTACTCGATAAGCAAAAAGCTTCCCAACGTCTCAAAAAACAACGTATGATTCATGAATCGTATGAATCTTAGCGTAGCGTCACACTAAGGACTAAGACAATGCTAGGAAACAATTGTCTCGTAGTGTTATGAGATACAAAATCTACCTTAGGATATTGAGTCAAAAGCAAAGATATGGTTTAGTTTTGATTAGACAGATGGGGCTCATCAGCTCGGAAACAGTTTCAGTTTTTCGGATTCAGTTGTCATTAACAAGAATACCAAATCGCATTTCAATACAATTACCAACATTACTTGAACCAAAATAAACAATACAACAATACATGCTAAATAACAAAAAGATACTTGGACACAAACGAAAGAAATCAACATTACAAGACATTATGTGTTCAGATGTACTTGTCTAAGGAGGAGCTATCCAATAGATAGACTAATCGAGAGAGAGCCCCGTTCCATCTAAGACTAGTAGGTAGATTAAGCCGAATACTTCCTGTGAATTTTTTTAGACTGTTCGACCAGGAAATTCTAGCATGAGCGCTTTTCTGGAATTCTTACATATAACTGAACATTTTTTGTTTTTTTAGACTCCCAACATGACATCTGCTGATTTGTCCGAATGACCTCAGTTGCCTTGCTATAGTGCGGACAAAAAGGTTACATGGACAATAACTTTTGACCATTATATGATAAAGGAACAACTTCTTACTGTATTCGGGGGCCCTCATTTCGCAAATCCAACAAAGGTGCCCCCTTGATATGAATTGAACATTCATCCCTGAAAATGTATCACAGAAAGCGCAATCTAAGACAGTCTTGGTCATTTCAGACAGTGATAGCCTACCTGGAAATTGAAATGTTCTAAATCAGCGAATCCTTCGTCACCTAGTTTTGCGCTTGGTTTCAAAAGAGAACTGATGTCTGAGAAATCATCGTCAGTATTCAGCTCACTCATCCTGAAAGAAACAGAGGTAAATCAACAATCGTTATTTAAAAAATGGAGATTTTAAGAACTCGCTGGAGGTAGGTGTAGCACTCCACCTAAGGAAAAGCGAATCTTCTGGTCGAACGCTAACGTAATTGATCGAATCTTTCGCTTTTCACCTGACACCGCCACACCGATCGATTCATTAATTACGTTTATCATGGGAACTACAAATCAACCATAGCAAACACCAGTCAACTTAAGTAGGCTAATGTGCCAATAAAACATTGAGGGTTGCTTTTATCGAGAAGAAATCCGCTCCTTGTTTTTATCTGATTGTGCCTTGGAATTCTTAATGTGGAATTCTTAATCGAACACGTAACATGAAAAAAAGCTGGCGATAATCGCTACTAACATAACCGCTTTCAAAATTCGAATAAAGTTTCAGCTTGCAAGCATGAAATAGCCGGTTGCTTTCACGCAGTTTACACGTATCGAATTTCCTAAACTGCTCAGACCGATTTACATTTTGCTGAGTTTTTCATAACTGGCATACGCCAAATAGCTGAAGCAAAGAGAAAAGAACAAAGCTCTGTGCTTTCTGGGTTGAGCTAAATAGCAGAAAAATAGAACTAGATCGAAACTTGAGACAAACATCATATAAATCAAACTTGGGTCAAAAGATCAACGAAGTAATGATACATAGACAGATGGGTTGATAAATGAGAAGATAGATAGATAGATAGGTAGATAGGTAGAAAAATAGATAGATAGATAGATAGATAGATAGATAGATAGATAGATAGATAGATGGATAGATAAATAGATAAGTAGATTGCTAGATGGATAGATAGACAGACATATAGGCATAGATAAACGTAGTTACGGTTTCCGAGAAGAAATTTTGCAAGTTATCGAAATCTTAATAGCTGTTCTTTCCAAAGTACAATTCATCAAAGAATGTGGTACAAGAAATTTAAACAGGAATAAAGTAGCAATCAAGAGGATAAATGAGGCACTTCTTACTTGTCAGTGACATCTTGATTTTGAAATTGCTGTTGGAGATACATCAGCTCTTTCTGTTGCCTCTCGAAAACCTGAAACGAAAATTGAAGAAATCGTGAGACAATCTAGATAGATAGATAGATACATAAGCATAGATAGATAGGTAGATAGATAGATAGATAGATAGATAGGCATAGATAGATAGGCATAGATAGATAGGCATAGATAGATAAATAGATAGACAGACAGATATTCAAATAAATGGACAGATAGATAGGCATAGATAGATAGGCATAGATAGATAGATAGATAGATAGATAGATAGATAGATAGATAGATAGATAGATAGATTGACAGGATAGATAGGCATAGATAGATAGGCATAGATAGATAGGCATAGATAGATAGGCATAGATAGGCATAGATAGATAGATCGATAGGCATAGATAGATAGGCATAGATAGATAGGCATAGATATATAGGCATAGATAGATAGGCATAGATAGATAGGCATAGATAGATAGATAGATAGATAGATAGATAGATAGATAGATAGATAGACAAAGATAAATAGCCATAGATAGATAAATAGATAGACAGACAGATATTTAAATAGATAGACGGACAGATATTTAAATAGATAGACAGATAGATAGGCATAGATAGATAGATAGATAGATAGATAGATAGATAGATAGATTGACAGGATAGATAGGCATAGATAGATAGGCATAGATAGATATATAGATAGATAGATAGATTGACAGGATAGATAGGCATAGATAGATAGGCATAGATAGATAGATAGATAGATAGATAGATAGATAGACAAAGATAAATAGGCATAGATAGATAAATAGATAGACAGACAGATATTTAAATAGATAGACAGATAGATAGATAGATAGATAGATAGATAGATAGATAGATAGATAGATAGATAGATAGATAGATTGACAGGATAGATATACAGATAGGTATAGATAGATAAATAGACTGATTATATTTCGACACCAGGATCGAAATCTTGCAGGTTTCATTCTTAAAAAACAAGAAAACAAAATATGTTGGCTGCTGAAGGATTTGCTCTTCCTAGAATAAAAAAACGGTGGAGGGAGGGGGCCAATCCCGTTAGTTCATCTCCTGTAAGGGCTCCTCATAAAGGATCATGCTGAATTTAAAGCGTTAATTTTGAAATTTTTGCAACTCTTTCTAGTGGAACTTGAATAATTTGCATCGAATTGAATGAGATAAGATGAGCAACTAATCCTTCCTAGCCTAGCATTATCTTAATGATAATAATAATAATAATAATAAACAATATTTATACAGGCTAACTTTTTCAGAATACATACTCTGTTATCAATCAAGGACCTGTTCAACGAAACAAACAAACAAACAAACAAACAAACAAACAAACAAAAACTAACTGATTTATATTACTCAAACGAATTTTCAAAGTGCTTTCTCAAGTAACTTGACCTCGTATTCAAAGAACGCAAGATGCTTCGTCCCGAACCGTCTTGGGAAGAGGCTCGGACGACACTCAATAAACAAAGCGCCACAGTGCAGTATAACAAATGGTTCATTGAAAGATTTGCAGTCTCATTTGCTCAAAAATATGGCAGCCCATCACTTATTTTCTGGTTAAGACTGTTTCTGCCTTCAGCTTGAAAGATACAACAAACAAAGCCCTTTCTTTCAAATCTAAGATCAATAAACTTGATCTGATCCCTCTTTCCCCTTAGCCTTTCGCTTTCTTCTTTCTTCCCTTGTTGGGGCTTTACATAGGCCACCACGGCCTTTCCTAAACACAACCCACTAAAAGAAAGGCCCAATGATGCAACATCACGTGAATGTCACGGAATTCAAGAGATACCTGTCTTAAGTTTTGCAACTCCGTCTCAGTCCTCTCCTGTTTTGATTTGTTCAGCTCGAGCAGCTGGTCCTTTCTCTTCTCTCTTTCTCCTGATGAACAAAAAGATTCAACAAAACAGTTATGACACGCTGGCCTACCATAGATGTCTAGTTTATATACTTGCGGCCTTCGAAATCACGTCTTGGTGCATGCTCAAAGCCACACGAGGAATCGCACTGCATCAGAGAGAAATGAAAAGACACAATTTCATGGGGGCGACCTGATATCGGTATTTGCCAAACAACGAGGGAGTCGAACCTGTTTTGATTTTCGCCAGGGGAATTGTTTTTGCTGAGGTGGAGATCAAGCCTTACCATCAGGTCCCACGCGATGTCATCGCACATTGCAGATTAGCAGAAAAGTTCGAATGACACGAGTTCCAATTAGACTGAGTTGATTGCAGCTATAAAAAAGAAAATCAAATGAATTCAGAAATGAATTAGACAGTGTTAATGATTTACCCGCGAGGAAAAGCTCTTTTTGCGCCGCCAGAAGTTCTTGCTTCACCTAGAAATAAATCAAAGATAATACTTAAGAATAATAATAGAAGAATCAATGAATGTGATAGCCTATAAAGCTTCATGGAAGCAAAGTGCATTATCGAAGTGGTGTGATCTTTCAAGAATGACGATTCCCTCATTCCAAAAACCTGACTGAACTCTAGATGCTTAAACATATAGAAAATAAAAAGACGAAATTGATGATATATTGCCATTGGCAAGTTGAATAAAAAGGGCAAAATTTGTTACTTATTGATGAAGATTTTCCGTTGATGAGAATCAATACCGCGAACTTTTTTTTCCGTTTCCGTCATAAGGCGACAATCTCATTACGGCACTTTTAAATTAAACATGAAGGTTTTTTTCACTACAACTCCGACATTCTATAAATTGGACGGGGCTAGATACCAAAAGATGGGGTTGTATCTATTGCGAGTTTCTGTTTCGAAGAAAATCGCAGCGAGAAATATACCATTCAATTGTAAAAAGACAGCTTTTCACAAGTTTGGAAAATGAAAAGGACAAGAGTGTTCAAATTATTTACTTGGGATAGTTCCGCTTGGTAGCCATCTTCATTACTGTAATGGTTGCTGATGTCAGCTACAAAAAATTTAATCAAATTTTTCAAATTTAGGACTTTGCTGTACCATGAAAAATATTTTTTTTTGAAATTTGATATGTAAATACGAAAAAGATACGTGATAATTATTTGTAGGCAGTAGAAAGTAAAATTAGATAGACAGATGGATAGAAAGGCAAACAGATGGGTAGATAGGCATAGATAGATAGGCATAGATAGATAAATAGATAGACAGACAGATATTTAAATAGATAGACAGATAGATAGGCATAGATAGATCGATAGATAGATAGATAGATAGATAGCCATAGATAGATAGCCATAGATAGATAGATAGCCATAGATAGATAGCCATAGATAGATAGATTGATAGATAGATTGATAGATAGATGGACAGAGAGATTGATAGATTAGGTATATTTGAAAGCAAAGTACATCATTCTTCCATTAATGAATCATCAAAATGCGATCGCATACAAAAAAGTATCTATAAAATATGAAAAAAACAACAACATCCAACCCCTTAGCTTTTCGATTTCGTGTTTATTTGCCTGATACTGTTCTTTCCATTGATCTTTTTCGGTTCGCAAGACGGCTTCATTTTTACGGCTTTCCTATTCAGAATAAAAAAATCGGATAATGAAAGGAGAAATTAACGGAGTCTAATTCTATCCTCTCAATATGAATAAAGGACACAATTCTTAAAATTTGCAACAGAGTATTTGAAATCCAGCAATTTGGACCACACCTTGTCAACGTAACGAAATATTGGCAGAGCGAAGGATTCTCTCCAATTCCAAGAAAGCGTTCTCTTAGTGCTGACTCAAAAGTACTTAAACAACAGTCTTAACTTCTTTATTGGCTATCATAGACTATTCTTTCACATAGATTCCACATGCCAGATTATCTGCGATGTTCTAATACATCAATACATACATACAAAAATACATGAATACATACATACATAACCATACATACATAGCCATATAGCCATATGTAGCCATACATAGCCATGCATAGCCACATATAACCATACATACCTAGCCAGACACAGCCATACATAGCCATATACACATAGCCAAACATATATGGCCATACATACATACATAGCTATACATACGTACATACATAGACCAGCATGCATACATTCATGCAGACATACAGAAGGAAATAATCTGGAAAAACTCACTTGTAAAGAACTATGCAGAGTTTTGGCTCTTTTTGTGACCTCTTTTAATTTTTCATTAGCATCAGATAACTCGCACTCCTAATGATGAGAAATCAGTTAGAAGTTAGAAATCTCATCTTTACATTGACTTAACAGGAAACAAAGAGTACCTCTTAGGACGAGAGTAAAGAAATGGAAAAAGGCATCGAGGAGATGACATTGAAGGAATCTTTTCAGAGCAAGAATATATCACCATTCTTTTCCAAGGGTTCAGCAGAAGACAAAATAGTCCAGCAGAGATAGAATTGCTAAATTTTGCAGCGTCTCAAACAAGACATACCTTGAGTTTTAAAGTCGTATTGAGCTCTTGTTCTTTTGCTTGCGACTGGCCTAAGGATGTTGATAATTCTTGTATTGATTTAGCCATGTTCTCGTTTCTATCCTGTACGGTTGAGAGAGAAGACAGCAATAAACACGGGAAATTAAGAAAGTGTTATGCCCCCCCCCCCCTCAAACATGGCAAAAATCGTAAATAAAGATAAACTTTTTTTAACAACCATTTGCTTTTTAATGATGCGCTGAGAAGCACCCTGAGAGATCATCTCCCCTTTTATTTGGACTGTATTGGAATACAGTGGTGCCGTAGCTAAGCGTGCGAACTCATAACACAGGGGTTGTGAGTTTGAATCCTAAACTTGTCACAATAAAGATGCCATTGGTGAAAAAGGCAACGGGATACCACCCCTTCAAATCTTCTTCCTTAGAGAAAAACTCAGAGCCCTGTCGCTGGCTTCTGCTAAGCCCAAAATCGAGTTTGCGACGGAGAAAAAATTCAGGGCCCTGTGTCAGTGTCCTGAGGTCTGTCTCAGTGAAGATTTTTGTGATGTTCGTAAAAGGAGATAAGACAACTTACCGTAAGTTCTTCTACTTGATGCGATGAAATGCTAGCTTGATCTGATGCTTGTTGGAGGTGCATCTGAAAATCGATTCAGTACATTTAAAGACTTACTTCGCAGACACAACGAAAACTAAATTAGTGGATGCAATGCCGTTTTCTTGAAGAGGAACGCCATGGTGCGCAATGACGCAAAACGTAAGGAAGAAAGACCCAAAACGTACGGAAGAAAGACGCAGAACTCATGGGAAATTGATTACAAGCCCTTTGGGATGCAAATCATTTAAGAGATGAATCAAGGGTGAATGAAATCGTAGAATTCTTAAACCAGGTTTCTGGGCCAATTCTATCCCAAAGAAAAAACCCTTACTTGTGTTGTTTCTAATTCTCTTGTTTTCGAATGAGCACTGTGCTCAGATATCCGCAGTCTACGAGGAAAAATCAGATCATTATTGCACCAAAATAAACATGTGGCTTTGAGCGCTCTTGGGTAATGTGAAAGGAAAATCAACGAGAGATAATGTAGTTGGCATATTCGTTAGAACTTATGTCTTCTGTAGTACAGGACCCGGGCTTTCAAAATGCACTCTATCTTTTCGTTAACCAGAGGAAGCAATTCAGCCCTCACTTTACTTTTGAATATAACAGAATCTGGCAAGCGAGCATCTGCTTTCCAGGGAGCAAAAATGTTTAATAAACTACCCAAGGAAGCTCGGGACGAGGGATCTCGCGTGCTCTTTAAGCACAAACTTAAGCAGTCGCAAAAACCCTTTGAACATTCGTTTGATTAATATAAATTAGTTCGCTTTAAATTAGTTAGTTTTTCTTTGTTTGTCTGTTCGTCTCGTTGAACAGGTCCTTGATTGATAACATGATACGTATTCTGAAAAAGTTATCCTGTATAAATATTACTTATTACCATGATGCTTTAACCTAGGGTAAGATTTCAAAAAAAGAAATGCATAAATTAGCCCAGCTTGTCCTAATTCCATAGCAATCATTGAACACAACACATGCAATTTACCTCTCTTTTAATGCTCGAGCCTGCTCTGTTCTCTTCAACAGGTCAGCTAGAGAAATCCAGATAATGAAATCACATAAAGGATCCGATAATGAAGTCATATAAAGGATCAGATAATGAAGTCATATAAAGGATAGAGATATTTCCATGCACTGGGAGCTTCGATTGACATTGAAAAGTGAAATAGGAATTGAGCATGATTACAGACGTTGCATACTCGATTTCGAGCGTCCTTCATCTTGCCTGTGCAATCGTTTTGTGCGATGTTGGGGAAAGTGGCTTTGGGGTCCTGTATCACTGTATTAATTTTCTGTAACATTTTTTGTTTGAAGTCTAGTCATTTGCTTGCATTGCTAGGATCATAAATTGTATGTGATGAATCTAAATAGAATCAAACTGAAACTGTTAGGCCATAGCGGGCTATACAAAGCTCCAGCAGTGGAAAATGGAAGTTGTAAGATGGAAGTTTTGTACATCTAAATATTCATTCAGAAAGATATGTTGGCAATGGCAAAAAGATGCATAAGATTTACCTTTCAGCTTTGGAAACTGCTTTTCTAGAATAAGAACCTACGAAGAGAATAAAAAATCCAAAAAAAGTTAAGCCATGTCATTACGTTTATGCTTGCTTGCAAGGAACAGTGTGTTGCAATGATTTTCATTGATGAAGAATAACTCACCCTTCTTTTATCGGTTTCCCACGATATCAACTGCTTTTGGTGAGACTCCGACATCTCGTTCAATTCCCTGTATCACAAGTGGAAGGGTACTTTATTACTTTCAACAAAACACAGTAAAAAATCCAAAATTTTTTCATGAAAATGCTTCTCTATTCCACATAGTCTGGTGCACCTGACTAGTTGCATACAACAATTATGGCTTCATTTAAAGCCATTCTCTTGTGGCACATCAAGGAAAAATGCTTCCAATTTTTAGCAAAAATCAGTTTCATACACATTTCCCTTGTTATATAGCATGCATAAGATTCAATTAAAGCTATGGTTATCACTAAAAACGTTTCAAGAAGAAAATAGCAACTTCAAACAGATTAATTTGAGATTTGTGGCTCATACGATTGAATACTTTTTTAAGATGAAACACTGAGAGAAGAAAGCACTTTGCCATAACAAAGCATTTTATCACACTTTAGGCCTGGCTTTTTTTATAACTCTGCAGGAACAGTATAACCACAGCATTCACTAAATAGTAGAACACCTTGCCTTACTTATGGGAACTTATTAGATCAGCTCCTATCTTTTCTACTTCAAAGTAAATTATGAGGCTAAATACAAAGAGCTAAATACAAGGTGTAAGGATAGCTCCGGGTAAGATTCTTGCGCATTGATCCTATGGTCGGTGGTTTGAGTCCTCCTCAGATAAACTTTCAATAAGAGTGAGGAGAGTCGCCAGCTCTCTGTAATTCCAGGCGTAGGAATCACGAGGTGTGGTCACATCGAGAGGAACGATGTGGATACTGTTTGATAAGCAAAGAGCTTCTCAGTGTTCAAATGTCTACCTTTGACATCTAGGTAGAATCACGTGTATGAAAAAGAAGAAAAAAAAGAAAAAATAGAACATGGATACTGTTTGATAAGGAAAGAGCTTCTCAGTGTTCAAATTTCTGTTTTTCACGTCTAGGAAGAATCACATGCATAAAAAAGGAGTGTCAAATCGTCAAATGCTGTACAAACAAAACCAACACATACCTGTCTCTGTCTTTGAGCTCATTTATGAGAAGTTGCAGCTCCTTGCGTTGCCGTTGCATTGTTGAATTCTCAACATCTGCAAACTGAAATTATTAACACTGAAGATGAGCAGGGAAACCAAAATTTTTGCGCAATGAAGTGAATTTCAAGATCACCTGACAAAATCCCACGAGACACCAAGTTTCTGTTTATACTAATACTAAAGCCTGGGTGACAACAAAAATATAATTTAGAATTGACAATTCCTTAACAGGCTCAAGGTGAAAAATCAATTTTCTTAGTTTCAATGGAGCCTTGAGACTTTATAAGGGCATGGAACAAAGCAACTAAAACTGGATTCAAGGGCTATATAGAGGGTGCAAATAAAAGGTTGTATGACACAAGGCAGCATCTGTTGGAACAACCAAGATTGCTGATATCTGTCTTTTCTGCCACTTTCAGAAAAGCACAATGTCCCATGGAGTCAGTTTCTAATAAGTCTTATCCTGGAAGAGCTCTTTGAAAAATAAAAGCAGAGAGAGAAACCGATAGAGGGATATGTTTTCTCACCTTAGTTGGAGAATGCCCACTAGAAAGAGGCATTTTCAGAGGACTAGGAGATCTTGCTGGCACATAGGTTGCATTTGGAGGCCCAATGGAATATTTTGATGGATTTTGACTTGATGGTCTGGATATAGATGACATATAGGGCTTAGACTGGCCAAATGGCGATGCTCTTCCATAGTTACCACTGAAACCGTTGTTGTCCTAAGAAAGATGGATAAGAGAGATGAAGAGAAAGTAAAATCATAATTTCCATCTTCCAAAAACATTTACAGCAACCTCTTAAACATTTTTCCCAAAGCCTTTACTTTTACTATTCTCACAGCCCTTAGGGAAGGCATAGCCTCACCTGGGGATCGGAAAGCTAAACACAATGGTGTGCAGGACTTGACTGGAACACAGGTACTTACGGCATTGACAAACTGGAGAGCTTGCTTCTTTTTTCTTTTAGCAAATTGTGTCGAGGAAAGGCCACTGTGACCAATACAAAGCCACAACAAAACTAAGAAGGAGGAAGGGGTAGGCTAAGAGGAAAGACAGGTCAGATCAAGTTTATTTATCTTAGATTTGAAACATGGCAAGTTGTAGGACTCAGGAAAGCAAAAAGTAGCCATAGGCAGCACAATTTAGTTCATTTCAGCAGACAGCCATTCAATATTAGCTCAATGCTGCCATTTTTAAGCAGTTGGCTTTAAAAATAGCAGATGTATGTATACATGTAGGCATATAGGTGTATGTACATCACTGTGTTGCATACTCGATTTGAGCATAGCAGAAACCAGAGACAGGGCTCTGAATTTTTTCTAGGGAAGTGGATCTTAAGAGGTGGTTTCCCATTGCCTTCCTCACCAATGGTGTTGTAAAAGTGACACATGGAGTAGTTGAACTGACAACCCCTGTGTTATGCACCTGCTTGCTTAACCATTACACAATGGCATGTATATGAGATCCTAAAGAAGTGGGAGAAAAATTCCTGTTAGAAATCCTCCTTAGATTGAGGGGAGGTGATGGTTATCTGAAATTTGAGCCATAGTGATTATGAGGTGGAACCATGCTATTTGGAGCTAAATAAAGGGAGCTTAAGTCGGTATTCAGATTATTGGGTCATAAATCATCTTTGTGAAAAAATTCTTTAATCGTGTACACGCCTTCTCAAGTTATATAAAAATGATCCTGTTTATGTGAGATTTGGGACCTTGTGGAACTTGTGCGAGCTAGTCATAAATAACAAAGGATGGGAATGATAAGCAGCATGAATCATAAATCACATGAATCATAAATCATGTGAATAATATGAATCATAAATCATATGAATCATAAATCATGGGAATCATAAATCATGGGAATCATAAATCATGTGAACCATCAAAAATGTGAATCATAAATCGTATGAATCATAAATCATGTGAATCATAAATCATATGAATCATGAATTGTATGAAACAATGCGTCATAATCTCTGGTCAAAATGAGAACAGTATTTATCAATACAGGCATCGCTCCCAGATGACAAAATTTATTCACCAAGTGCTAGATGGAAGAAAGAAATATCAAAGAAACTTCATCCCAAAAGATTTGTTACAACTTACTGGCACAAAAATATTGAATGAATTTTGAAAGAATCCTTGATTATTGTAAAGGAAAGTCAGCTGTGGAGACAGCTTAGTGATTAGGGGCTTCAGTATTTAATATGGTCAATGCTCTTGAGCCCCAACAAAGCCTGCGTTTTGCATGTGGATAGGTTTAATTCCAGGAAAAAGAGTCCCAAGGTTTGATGTCATTGAGAGACAGGAACAAGACACTGCATGATCAACACAGCTTCTCAGTTCCCTGAAATATTTTTATAAAAGCATGGCAGAAAGCTCAAAAGAGAAAACTCACCCTTCTTGGCGTGCTTTGCAACGGTGAATGATCTAATCCATTTCCAGCAGGTAAACCTTTGACAACAAAATTGAATTTTATAGGCAAATATTTATGAATAAGCTACCTCTTTGAAAACGTGACTTCCCCAACCAATTCTGCATTTTCTTTGGAATATTGAGAGACGAAGGGATTTCTCAAGACATTGCACAGACCCTCTACAGAAAGATCCGCCTGTGAGCACACAGTAAATCTAATTACAAGCTCGAGCTCTGAGCCTGTTTCTTTTTCTTTAGTAAATTATGTTGGGGAAAGGCAACGGCAATCTATACAAAGCCCCAACAATGGAAGAAAGTGAGAGGCTAAGAGAGGGACATCCGCCATAACAAGAGCATCATCATCTGTCTCACTTACATGTTCTTTCTCCCTAGCATTCAAGAAATATATCTTAGGACACTGAAAGCTTTGCTTATTGAATAGTGTCCGGTTATATGCCTTTGATAATGCAGTACCTGGAAATTTCTACGCCTAGAGTTAGTTGGCGACTCTCTGCATTTTGAGTGGAAAAATAGCTTAGACTGGGGCTCAACCAATTGACGATAGCATCTGGCATCAAGGGTCTTAAGCACAAAGCTAGCCTCAAATCTAATTTATCTATCAATATTCAGTCTAGAAAGCATGGCAAGTGAATGCAGATGATGCAATGACATTGTCAGCATACCAAGACAAATCATTGGCCATAAAATTTGGGTTTAATTATCTGATTGCAACTGGTTGCTGAGGATTAAAAGTTTAATGACTGAAAAAATTCAGGACTCTGACGGGGTATTTGACATTAAGGTCGGAGCACATGTCTGCAGTGCAGAAAGTGCTTGTTTTGAGTTAAGCTCGTAACTGTTTCTGGATGCCCTTTACCTAAGCAGCCAACGGTAAAAGGCTACGTGGCACAATACTGGGGGAAAGTGCGGAGAGAAAGGAAGCCCAACACCCCATTACGGAATGCCGTTGCTCCGGGTGGCACATCTCTAACAAGGTCTCCCCGATGCTCGCTTCGAGGATGGCACTAACTTTACTTTTGCTGTGAATCTTATCGTCAGTGAAAGGCAAACAGAATTAATATACCTTTTGAAAGGAAATTATCTATTTATTAATTATTGATGCACACTAGAGAGCAAATCTTGTCGCATGGGATTTCTCCACACAGAAAGGGCCATGTCCACCTCAATCTATGCTATATGCCCAATGGGAGGAGCCATATCAATAGGGCAACAATGTAAACAATGGAAAATGTTACCTTGATGAGTCCCTTGATCATCGTAAGTTAAATTTTGAAGAACCGAAGATCTCATTTGATGCATGTTGCTTGCTCTTTTACTTTAAATCGATAAACAATAATTTATCCTTTGAACAACTCTTCTTGTTACATGTGGCCTAATGCAAACAAACATTTAATGTTAGGCCTGGCAGTTGACAGAGTGATGAAAACACTTTGCTACATTCAGCGATCCGGATTAAGTATGCAATCAATATGATGATGAACATCAGCAAGATTAATTCTGTTGCCAGGTGCTTACAGTTCGACGGAGAAATTCGCTACTTGAAAGACATTGTTGATTGTAAACGAGCAGCTGTGTCATCTGCCTTTGTTGTTCTTTGTTGCCCGGCCTATCAATTAACCCGCCATTTTACGACGCATGCGCAATAACAGACAACGTCCCAGTTGTTTCTGGTGCTAAAGTTGTCTGGCCTCAGAATCCATAGTTCCATAATTCATAATTTCATAATTTATCTGTTTACGCAGATTAAAAAGTGGCAGCCTCTAGATGACTGATGTAGACCTGCAAAATTGAAAGTATTTCCATAGCTAAAATGGTAGAATTAGGAATAAGTTAACACTGTTTATACATCTTCAGGGTTAAAATTGCTAATAATACATATAATTCTTCAGAACCTGTTGCTTGTGACTGTTCCCAACTTGATGTTACACAGACACGACTTTACATTAAGAAAATCCCTCCCTTTTCGTTACTTGGAAATACTATCTTGTCACCAAATTTTCACGAAATTTGTTGAGCTGGAAAAATAGCTAGAGTGGCTCTATGGGAATAGCGGAAAGCTTTTATGCACCTAGAGTGTTATTGCATCGGCAGTGTACCAAAATAGGAAGGTCTGGGGTAAGTCATTTAAAACATTTTGAAGTACCTCTTCTCTAGAATGGCGTAGATTTATTGATTTTCGCACTAATTGATAAAAATTATGATTTTCCAAACGCAAAAATGCGATGATTTCCTGTTTTCCATTACATTTTTGTCCATTTTTTAAATTTTACATATATTCATCATATACATGTCAGAGCCATCCTAGAAGTGAAAGAGACGATAGAGGGTATTCTCAACGCTACGAGATTGCGCTGGTTTGGCCATGTTGTCCGGAGTTGTCCCGAAACCAGTATAATCAATGCCAGCTTCAAGCCAGACTTTCAGGGCAGAAGACGAAATTCAGAAACTTCTTCTCCGTAAATTCCTTTGCAGATCCTTTGTTTCTTGGTGATTGGAAAATTTTCAAACTAATCTCTAAGTCGATGTCATTTCTTTTTTCAGTCCACCCAGCAATGATCATTTACCTTGCATGAAGCTATGGGTAGCATATGGCCACGAAAGGAACTGACCAACTTTTCTTACAATTCATAACATGTACCATGGCTCCTATTTTTCAGCAATACATACATACATACATTTACATTTACATACAATTCAATTGTGATTCTTCAACTCTAGCTAAAAAGGTTTCTCCCTATGTTTACAAATGTGTTAAAAGAATAGTAAAATTGAAAATGAAGGAAATGTAAAACGTCAAATTCAATGGTTAAAAGATTAGAATAAAAGTTAATTGGCTAGTCATTTATTAGCTTGCATAAAGAGCTCTTTCCGCAGGCTGTTACAGAACGAAGGCAGAGTTGCTTTGTGATGGTCGAACAGTAGATGGCAGTCTGTTGAATTGTGTGCCCACCGATGCTCGTTGCGGGAATGGGACTCAACCTTACTCTACCCACTCCTTAAATCTCTAGTGCTTCGTTAGTGCTTTTTTCATGATACACAGAAATTAGCGAAGATTTTTGTCCCCATGCACCCCATGCTGGGGAGGCTTTTCCCCATTTCAAAGGTGGTAGATGGGTTGTACTCATCGTCCGGGGCAGTACCACCACTCTACCTTTTAGTGCCTTCAGTGACTATGTCACTTTCAGCTCTAGGGTAGAGATGCCGGCGCTTGTGGTTGGTTTATCATTGTGAACAGGGTCTGCTGGAGACTGATTTGCCAGTCTGTTCCCTGGCTATACCTGAGGGTACCGTTGGAAAGGGTGCACTGCAGGCCCGCCGCCAGATAGTACAGAGGCCCAAACCCCTTGGTAGCGCTTTGGGAGGCTGCCTCATCAGCTGGTGTATAATCCCGGGCTGCCTGTTATGCCAGTTCGCAACTGGAGCCACTCTTAGCTCGCAGCTCCGGGGGGCCCTTCTGAGGCCACAGGATAGCTAAGAGAGCTCTCAAGGGATTTCAGTTTACCGCTACCACTGTCATTTTGACTGTCCCAACCACCACTCACCATTCCTTCAAAATGATTAAAAACCATTCAAACAACTCAACTGCAGCAACTAACGTGGCACCTAAACCCTTTTCCATCTCCTTCTGCAACATCCGTGGACTTTCTTCCAAAATCAATCCAGTACATCATCATCTCCAATCCATATACCCCTATGCACTCTTTCTCACTGAAACCAAAATCAAACCTCTTGATCCCAGTAACAGCACCGTTCTCTCTCCTCATCTCAAATGCCCAGGTTATGAGTTATTTTCCTCCTTCTTCCCTAATGGTGGGGTTTGTGCATTTATTCGCTCTGATGTGCAGACCTTACAACTCAAAAAATTCGATCTTTCTAATCCTGGCTTTCAACTCTTCTGGCTGAAAATTTCCCTTCCTCATGCCACAAAGTACATTTGCACTCTATACCGCTCTCCTAATTCAAACAATCATGAACTTCTCTTCGACCACCTTTCTAAATCAATCGAAACCATCACTTTACAATCTCCACGCTCTGAAATCATTGTTCTTGGTGATTTCAACATCCACAACTCCGACTGGCTCTCCTATTCCTCCAATGTCACCAACCCTGCTGGTCGGGAAGCTGAGGCCTTTGCCATTGTCAATGACTTGACACAGGTAATTTCAGAGCCGACACGCGTTCCTGATCGTGCAGGAGACAAAGCAAATACTCTCGATCTTTTCCTTACATCTAATCCTAGCATTTACTCTCCTCCCACCGTTAGCTCTCCTCTTGGTAACTCTGATCATTGTCTCATAACCTTACGGCATGACTTCCTCCCTCACCTGGATAGACCCTTTGCTCCGCAAAGAGTCTTCCACTACAGCAAGGCTGACTGGGACTCCCTTCCCACTTTTTACTCTTCTTACCCTTGGTCTTCAGGCTTTTCAAATGATCCTTCCTCCCTTGCTTCTTTCATCACCGATGCAATACTTCTTGGCATGGATCTTTTTATTCCTTCTTCTTACAAGCCTGGTAAAAAAAATTCCCCTAAGTGGTTCAATTCACAGTGCGCCAAAGCTGTAAATAACAAAAACCACTACTTCAAGGAATGGAAGCGACTTCAAACCCAACACTCAAGAACTTCTTTCATCCAGTCACGCAATATTTGCTCCAAAACCATCAAAAATGCCAAATCATCTTTTGTCCAACGCATCAACAACAAAATCGCTTCCTGCCAGGCTGGCTCTCGCTCCTTTTGGTCTATGGCCAAAGTTGTATCCCAAAACTTTTGCCAATCATCTTTCCCTCCACTAAAAAACTACTCTGACTCTTCTTCTACCACTCCTTCATCCAAGGCTAATCCTTTTGCGTCAATCTTTGCCTCCAACTCCAACCTGGACGACGAAGGGGTCCAACCTCATCACTTCCCCCCTTCAAAATTCACTATGTCACCCATTAAGTTCTCCACACGTAAAGTTCGCCAAACCCTTCTCCAGCTTGACACCTCCAAATCCAAGGGCCCTGATGGTATTCCAGCAATAGTTCTCAAAACCTGTGCTCCTGAACTTGCCCCTATTCTTAACAAACTATTCCAGCTTTCCTACACTCTTGGCACATTTCCCACCTCGTGGAAACAAGCCCACGTCTTTCCTATCCCAAAAAAAGGCGACAAGTCTAATCCACTCAACTATCGTCCCATTGCAATCACTTCACTCATCTCTAAAACTATGGAGACCATCATCACTAAGCAACTTCTTACCTTCCTTGAAACAAACAATCTTCTCTCTGATCACCAGTATGGCTTTCGAAAAGCCAGGTCTACTGGTGATCTTCTTGCTTTTGCTGTCCATGTCTGGTCCTCTGCTCTAGAATCTTGTGGTGAGAGCAGAGTTATCTCTCTCGATATCTCCAAGGCCTTTGATCGCGTTTGGCACAAGGGTCTCCTCGCTAAACTGCCGATGTTTGGTCTCCATCACACTCTCATTAATTGGATTGGTAGCTTCCTCTCTGATAGGTCAATTGCCGTCAGAGTGGACGGCTTCCTCTCCAATCTGCACTCTATCAATGCTGGTGTACCCCAGGGCTCTGTCATCTCCCCTGTACTCTTCATCCTCTTCATCAATGACCTGCTCACCTCCACGTCTTCTAGCATTCACTCCTTTGCTGATGATACCTTCCTAAGTTCTTCATTTTCATTCAATCCAAATGACTATGCTTCCACCGATATCCAACTCCACAGAAACATTTCAGCCTCGCTTCTCTCCAATGATCTGACAGTTATTGAGAAGTGGGGTAAAGACAACCTAGTTTCGTTCAACCAAAGCAAGACGAAACAGGCTGTCATTTCACGCAAACGTAATCAAAACTTTCCAGCTGTCTTCATGAATGGTGATGAACTGGACACTTCTGCTTCTTTCACACAACTTGGTCTTTCTCTTTCATCTAATCTCACTTGGAAAACTCACATCCATTCCCTTGCTAAACATGCATCTCAAAAGCTCGGTTTCCTCGCCAGAGCCCGTGGGTTTTTCTCATCTTCTCACCTTCTATCTATATACAAGTCCCAAATCCGTCCTTCTTTAGAGTACTGCTCCCACGTCTGGGGTGGTGCTCCAAAATCCACTCTCTGTCTTCTCGACAAAGTCCAGTCCAAAGCCATTCGTCTCATCAATAATCCTAACCTCACCAAATCGCTCCAACCTCTATCCCATCATCGTTTAGTTGGAGATCTTTCCATCTTTTACAGATACTTTAACGGACATTGTTCTCAGGAGATCAGGGATATTATTCCAGTTCCTCTGAGGCGTGTCAGGACCACCAGAAGCTCAACTCATTCACACCCTTTCATATAAGTTTCACTGCCTAATCCACGAACTCTATCTCACATATCATCATTCATTCCAAGAACATGCAACTTATGGAACGTCTTGCCTTCTTCTTGCTTTTCTGAGTCCTACAACTTGCCATCTTTCAAATCTAATGTAAATAAAGTTGATCTTATCTCTCTATCCTCTTAGCTGCTCGCTTTCTTCTTTCTTCCTTTGTTGGGGCTTTCTATAGGTCACCATGGCCTTTCCTCAACATAACCCACTAAAAAAAAAAAAAAAAAAAAAAAAAAAAATTGGCTTCTAAAAACTGTTGCTAGGAAACAATGCTCCAGGGACTGGAATTCTCGTACGTATCAAATGGAAACGAGGCTGCTTGTAAACAAGGCATCCTTCGAAGAAAGTGTGAACAAAAATGACTCTGGAGAAAAATGCTTGGGCTTACTCGGCCACCACCGTCGCTGCATGCTTAATGAATGCTGTTTTTCAGTTTTACTACGTCAACATATTTCTCAACGTTCACCAGTGCGTATTTGCTACCTCTTTTGTTTACCTAATTTTTCCATCTCCTCACATGGCTCGCCAGCGGGAATAAGGCCTCTGGATCCCAAATGTGAGCTAAAGGTTTAGTTCTGATTTGTGGATGAAACACATGACTACTTTAGGAATTTATTGATTTTACTGGTATGTTTCGAAGGTTTCTACCTCGTCCTTTTGTGATGTTATTTCAATGGGGAGCAAAGGTAGTGAATAGCTAGAAAAAACAACTAAATAAAATCGAAGATAAATCATCACTTCAATATGTGTTCCTTTAAGGACAACGAACCATTAGCAATCTTTGCCAGTGTTGCAAATATGAATTTGTTTGCATCCTCTGTTCCTTGCAGCATTTCACAGTTATGGTTCAACAGAGCCCAAATTGTATTCATGGTCTGGAATGCGATCAACGATCCTTTGTTTGGCTACCTTCAGGTATATCTAAGTCTGAAAAATTCCTTTTACATTCAATTATTGAAGAAAATTGGTTTTTAAGTTTAAGGTGTGTCTTGAATATCAGCAAAAATATTATAAAAATGATAATAATATCATCTTTATACAGGTTTAACTTGTTCAGCAAATGCAGTTATTAACCACTTGGTCCTTGAGGATCTGTCTAGAATATTCATAAGTTGCTAAAAAAGCCAAAAGTAAATGTTAAAAGTCAAAGTTGAAGTAAAAGAAAAACAGGAGGAAAAGAGGTGCTATACTGTAGTGGACATGTGTTTGACTCCTAGCCCTTTACTGAACCCCGAAATGTTGAAAAGAAGACACTAGCAGTTACAAAGGCAATAGGAAGCCACTAAATAAGGATGTCGTTTCCAGGAAAAAAGCTCAGAGCCCTGCTTTTGGTTTCCGTCATTCCCCAAGTTGAGTTTGCTATGCGATTCTTACCTACTGACCTGCTATTTTTTATGCTTTTCATAAGCCTCTGGTTGCTGATTTATTCATTCTTTTGATTTGTTTATGCTTCTCTGCTGAGGAGATCAGAGCTATTATTCCTGTTCTTCTGAGGCGTGTCAGGACCACCAGAAGCTCAACTCATTCACACCCTTTCCAAGTTTCACTGCCTAATCCACGAACCCTGTCCCACAAATCATCATTCATCCCAAGAACATGCAACTTATAGAGCATCTTGCCTTCTTCTTGCTTTCCTGAGTCCTACAACTTGCCATCTTTCAAATCTAAGATTAATAAATTGCATCTTATCTCCTCTTCTCTCCGTTTCTTTCTTCCTTTGTTGGGGCTTTGTATAGGCCACCATGGCCTTCCCTCAACATAATTTATTTAACGAATCTGATGCTGAAGAGTAGGTCTTGCGGCTGCAGCTGGAAAAAGTTTGAACTCCAATGGCATGTACAACTGATAAGCAAAGAAGTTGAAGTATCTCAAAAGCCTGTTTCCCATCTATCTTTTACACCCACCTCTTTGTAAGCCATTGTAAATATTTTGTGGGTTCTAGAATATATGTTGTTAAAAAACATCTAGACCTGCAATAAAAATATCAATTGAGACAAAATACTGATGACAAACTGCTTTTTGATAAGTTCCAGGGAAATATTGAATGATAAAATAGACTTTAATACTGGAAACAACTCATGTTGTAAACTTTAAGATGGCAATTAAAAAACAATGCTTATCTTGAAGCCTACCCTCAATTGATCGTTTTCACATATTTTTTTTCAGGATCACTCTAATATACGCTTTCTTAAACACAGACGCCTAAATATTCTATATGGTGCACCTTTATTTGCCTTGAGGTAATTTTTAATTCTTTGGCTCTTCATTGACAGTGGTCATCTTTGGGGGTGGCAGGGCCCAAGGCCAAAATCATCTGCACGGCCCTTGTTCGAAAATTTGTTGTTAGCAAAAATTATTCTTGATTCTTCCTCTTCTTGTTTCTCTTTTTAGCTTAAAATAAAACATCTTTTGAATTTTGGTCTTAGGTGGGAGGCCCCTTCTGGTCTGCCAAAGGAACAGGCTTAGGGCTGTTTTTGCAAATTTTTGTAAATTGAAGGGCAATTACTGAGTGATACGCTTAATACCAACGTGTTCACTTCAGCTTTGGAAAGCACTTTCTTAGAAACATATTATCCAGAGCCAAATTCATCGTGAGGTGGGGTGCCCAGCTGGCACCACACGTAACTTCCAGATTCATGCCACTTATGTATACAGTGCTTGGTAAACAGCTAGAGGGTGTCTAATTGCAGTTAGATGCACAGTCAAAGGCATCGGGATGGCATCGGGATTCTGATCCATTGATGCTATAGTCTGTGGTTCAAATCCACACTAAGCCAAAATATCACTTAGAATGAGGAGATTTGCCAGTTTTCTGCGATTCTGGGTGTAGAAATCATAAGGCATAGTCACATGGTAGGAGGGCCCTTTAATTATATGATTCTACCTAGATGTCAGAGGCAGACAATTGGACACTGTAAAGCTTTTACTTATCGAGCAGTGTCCAGTTCCTTCCTCTTGATGTGACCACACCTCGTGATTCCCTACACCTGGAGTTACAGAGAGCTGACGACTCTCCTCATTCTAAGTGAAATTGTAGCTAAAGGTTGATTTAAACCACTGACCATCCAATCAAAGTGTAAGGATCATACCACTGAGCTATTCTGATGCCATGAGCATTAAAAAATGAGGAAAACCTTGTTTCGCATCCACCATCAGCTTAACTTTGACTTAGAGTAGAAAGGGTGGCCAACTCTCTGTAATTTCAGGCGTATGAATCATGAGGTGTGGCCAATTTGAGAGGAAAGACCTGGACACTGCTTGATAAGCAAAAAGCTCATAAGGTTCAAGAATCTATCAAAAATTACAAATCAAGTTAGAGGGTATCCACAGCCTTGCAAATGGCTGGAACCAATCCTTGAAACATCAGCACAATAAGTGTGTTCTCCAATCATTCTGTAAACTGCCTCTTTGAGTCTTAAAGGTCTAGAAATGCAAATGTGTGATTGAATTTTTAGGCATCCAGTAAATCTATGACCTTTCTCTTGCAGCTTCCTTCTGCCCTGGTTTAGCTGGGCTGGAAAAGACAGTCCACCATGGGTCGTTGGTTTGCACCTGATTGTCTCCTTGTGTTTCTATGATGGAATGTTCACATTTGGTAATTTTCGCCGTTTTTTATCAATGAATAAGACACATAGAATTTTCAACAGTTAGATCAATCTTTTGCGGTTTATGTGAACCATTGCAAATGGATGGTACTATTCTCATTTGTCTAATTTGATCGAAGACAAGTATGTAGCAAAATCGAGAAAATTCTTTAAAAAGGCTTGCGACGCTTATATAATATTTTGCTGCAAAGGTGGAATTTCAGACCAGCTATTCAATTTTTTCGATTTTAAACACCGTCTGAATATGATGATTTGCTAGGTTTTAAAGAAAGGATATGAAAGTTTAAGACTGGTGAGTACGATGTCTGAATTATGAAAATAGTTGATATTTGGTTGTTCTTATTAATTCTCAGTTCTTTTTACTATTCTTGATTTTGCTAGTTGTTCTCGCTCAGTGCAGTTTATTCGCTGAAATATCAAGCATTGAGTCAGAAAAAGAAGTCATCTTGAAATATAGGTAATATTTCTTGTTAAACAATATCACTCAGTTGCGTATTTTTAGGGAAATGTTGAATTTGCTCATAAATACATACAGATCTGTTGATAATTTGTGATTATTTCACATGTCTGTGATATTTTATATTTTCAATTTCAGCCAGCTTGGCTCAATCATTGGCACATCTTCCATTCTTCTTTGTGAAATTGTGTCAAATCACGTAAGCCCGAACACAGTCCTTTATTCTCTTAAATTTCTTCTGCATTCTATCAAAAACTCTACATCTGATGGGGATCCTCGCATCGATCTGATCATGGACACATCAACACATGCTATAGTGTTGGATCAGGTATGTAGGCTCATAGATTTGGGTGAATTGGATTGAATACTGCCTTTTTTAAAGCAAAGAATGGTTGATGAGGAATACAGTGGGATGCCAATGCACGGAAATCCTCTTCTGCAGAGGGAACGCGAAGCGCTGCCTCAGGTTTCTGCTAAGTTTTGAATCAATGATGTTGCGATTCATATGTGGCTATACATTATGTGCAAATATGCCCTTGTTAGATTATGTCAGCAAGGAGCCCTGTTTCTAGTCTCTGCTTTGCTTAACATGGATTTGAGCTTGTGAATCAGTTTATGTCTGTTTTAAAGGCAATTTTTAATCTTAAGTAGATTTTGGTCTTGCTATTAAAAAATCATTTCCTACCTCCATTGACTTAGTGAGCACAATATTTATCTTTCCATTAAAACAGATGACAGACCTTTCATCATTGAAGTTGGCATGTCTCTTGATTGCTGTCATTGCTTGTTGGTTTATGGTTTACAGTGGTAAAAACTTGAAGCCAGAAGTTGATCGTGGGGAATCAAAGGCTTCTTTGATGGACAAAGGAGAATGGAGTAGTATGTACAAATAGTGTGTCATAATTTCTCCATTGAATAAAAAAATTGATTGATGGAGGTTAAGGACCAGAATAAATGATGATATTCTAATGTAATAGTTATAATAAAATTTATATTCATACATGTCGGCTTGTTTAACAAAAATTGATGTTCTGCTATCCATCAAGGACCTGTTTTCTTAAAGGCATTTACATCAAATTATCTACAAATAAAAAACTTCTACAAGGATCAAGTTTGAAGAAAAATTTAAAAGCTAAAAGTCAAAGAAAAAAATCTTCACTTTGAATTTTCTGCTGTGTCCCCAATTTGACGGCTGATATCGAAATGAAGTTTGGTTTTTGCTATGTTTTGTAGCTTAATAGAAAGAAGTGAAAAGTTGGAAGGGTTTAATGCCAATAATATGGGTTTCACATAGGTCAAATACAGTCCGTTTTTCATTTGCCTGCATGCTTTTCTTTACAAATTGCTTGTTTTGCTCTTAATGAAGACATTCAGTAAAATCTTTTCAAAGATCTTTCCCCATTTTTCATTTTCTTCTTCAGAGCCTGAAAAGGTCTCACTGATGAAAATAACAAAAGAAGTTTTCACACAGAGAAACTTCGGTAAGTAAAGTTTATTGGTGTATTCTTAATCAGTTTCCTCTAAGTAAGAAGTAAATAAAAGTCATTTGGAAAGAAATAATCCTTTCTCTCTCTCCAAAATCTAAAGCAAAGGGTGGCTGTTTGTGCAAAGATTCTATCACTTTCTATAGATGAATTTTCCTGCATGCTTGAGTTATTTACATTGCCAATGGTGTCGGTCTATTTTTTCATGTAGTAATCGAAGAGACTAAGTAAGGGGGTGATACTGGTATTGCTTATTCAAAGTAATCGGAATTATTCAGATTGTTGACAGATTGTTGACAGACACTGATGGATTAATCTGCTGAAGATTTCCTTTTTGGACGGAAAAATTACCTTCAATGAGATTGTCTCGATCTGTAGAGATTCTACTTTGTCTGAGAGCGATCTGCTAACCCAGATACCCAAATTAACGGTAGTAAGTAGAACGTAGGTACTTAATATACACTATCAACATGAGCGTAGCAGTCTAACGGCAACACGGCTTGATTGAGCATAGGAATGTCGTGACTATCCTGTCCCACAGGTAGATACGTGTCATAGATGTTTGGCTCAGGGTATTGACTTGCAGTTGGCATTCCGTAGAACGACCAGGAGTTGTCGTAGGTAGGGTATGAGAACTGCAATGGTAGCTGCATCGGTGTCTGGTATGACGAAGGCACTGCATGCTGCATTACTGATGGCGGCATTGGGTCTTGCATTGCATACGGTGTTATTGATGCTGCCTGCATGTTTCCAACTGCAGTTGACATTGCAGACACTGGCGGTTGGGCTGCCATCGCCGTCATTGAGATCATTACTGCATTGATCCCCCTAGATGGCTCTTGGCAGTTGATTTGTTGAGTGGAAATGGAATCCATCATTGGTGATCCAGCCAGACTCACAGTCCTCGGCGATGCGTTTCTTGGGGCATCGTGCCCCTCTTTCTTAACTGCTGGCCCCACATTTATCACTTTTCCCTTGAATCTGATCGGTCGCTCGTCTAAAACTCGGTTCACCGACGATTCGTTGTGAAACGAGACGAATCCAAATCTTTTCGATCGGCCAGAGTCGTCTTTCAGGACCTTTGCTTCGATGACTTTCCCGTAACGGCTGAAGTGGTCTCCCAAATCGATCGCAGTCGCATTTTCTGGCAGACAACCAGCAAAGAGACGATTTGGAAAATGAGTTCCGTAAATAACAGAAGCATGCTCGGTCTATAAGAAATCAAATCCAAATGAAGTGAGAGGAGGTTTTCTTGCCAACGAAAGCTATCCTTTCGAACTATTTATCTTGATTTGGGTTATCTACATCAACAGCGCCCTCTCCTTGAAGGACTGGATAAGTTTCGATCATCACATATAACATTAAGAAATGCCAATCAATTATGAGTACAAGGTCAGCAATTTCAATAAAGATGCCATCCCAGCCCTTTTTTGGAACAGGGACCAGTTTTATGCTTGAGAGTTTTTCTGCAGGCTGTTAAAGGAGTAGTGGTTCCAATGATTGACGCTTCTCGCTCTCTTGTGAGAGTCGGACGGAGGCAATTTCAGCGTAACGGAATTACCCTTCTCTCTCCGATCGAATCGAAGAGCAACGAAACTGCTGGATTGAAGATACTTCTAACTAGTCTCAGATTAGCATGTTAGAAATGAGATTTTGAGCTATGTTAAAAAAAGAGACTCACTGTGCTTGCCATAGTTCCTTGCCAGGTGGTGTCGTCTTTGCCGTTGAGTGTTTAACCAGTCTCTGTATCATCATATTTATCCCATCTCAATTCTTCTGCGTTAACAGAAATTCCCCTGGCCCGACACTTCATTACAATGCAGCCCCCCCAAAGACCTATTGTAGATTTTTGACTGTTGTCACATCTTTTTTCTCTGCAAACAATGCAACTCCCTTGCTGTTAATTAGCGTGATAACAATCCATTGTGTGCCTAATTGCTGTTTTCAATCAGTCAAGAATTTAGTGGTAAGGGTATAATTCTAAGCTAATTAGCCATTTTCAGCTAATTCTGAAATTTGTTGTTTGGCCAAATGATTCTCAAACACCTTTTAGTTTCGTAGTTCTTTAGATGTTTGAAAGTATCTCGAAATCTTCAGTCAAAGCTTTGAAATTTCTCTCCCGCATATTGTCACTCTCTCTCTCTCTCTCTCATGGTCTCTCTCTCTCTCTCTCTCTCTCTCTCTCATGGTCTCTCTCTCTCTCTCTCTCTCATGGTCTCTCTCTCTCTCTCTCATGGTCTCTCTCTCTCTCTCTCTCATGGTCTCTCTCTCTCTCTCTCTCTCTCTCTCATGGTCTCTCTCTCTCTCTCTCTCTCATGGTCTCTCTCTCTCTCTCTCATGGTCTCTCTCTCTCTCTCTCTCTCTCTCTCATGGTCTCTCTCTCTCTCTCTCTCTCATGGTCTCTCTCTCTCTCTCTCTCTCTCATGGTCTCTCTCTCTCTCTCTCTCTCATGGTCTCTCTCTCTCTCTCTCATGGTCTCTCTCTCTCTCTCTCTCATGGTCTCTCTCTCTCTCTCTCTCTCATGGTCTCTCTCTCTCTCTCTCATGGTCTCTCTCTCTCTCTCTCTCTCTCATGGTCTCTCTCTCTCTCATGGTCTCTCTCTCTCTCTCTCTCATGGTCTCTCTCTCTCTCTCTCTCTCATGGTCTCTCTCTCTCTCTCTCTCTCTCTCTCTCTCTCTCTCTCTCTCTCTCTCTCTCTCTCTCTCTCTCTCTCTCTCTCTCAGAGCTCTCTCTCTCCAGGGTCTCTCTCTCCCCCCTCTCTCATAATTTACACTAGAAGTGGTACATTCTATCTTCCCAGCTTAAAAATCTCAGCGTCACCAAATCTCTCTAACCCTTCCTTTTTCATCACCGCTTAGATGCAAGTCTTTCTATCGTCGTTTAGTTGGAGACCTTTCCATCTTTTACAGATAATTTCAGGGCATTGCTCTCAGAAGATCAGGGATATTATTCCTGTTCCTCTGAGGCGTGTCAGAACCACCAGAAGCTCGACCCATTCACACCCTTTCCAAGTTCCACTGCTCATCATTCATCCCAAGAACATGTAATATGTGGAACATCTTGCCTTCCTCTTGCTTTTCTGAATCCTACAACTTGCCATCTTTCAAATCTAAGATCAAGTAACTTGACCTGATCTCTCTCTTCTCTTAGCCTTTCACTTTTATCTTTCTTCCTTTGCTGGGGCTTTGTATAGGCCACCATGACCTCTCCCCAACACAACTCACTAAAAACAACTTAAAAGGCCCAATGAAATCCACCTTGAAGATGTGAATCCTAGGTAACCAAGCTAGAAATGGAGAAGATTAGATTCTGTTCTGCGGAAGGGGGAAAGACTGAAGATGGGGTTGGGGATTGCGAACTAGAGCACGTAACTTCTATAAGATAAATCAAGAATAGGCCAGGGAACGAGCAGACTGCGGGAGAAAGATCAATGCGAATCGACACTCAAGGGTCTACAACGACGATTCTTGGGGAATGATAGAGAAGCCTGTATCAGCACCAACGTATAGAAGTGCTGTCAATACTCACTCCTTTTCAACCATGCCAGCCTCTTTTGCGAGTAGGAGTCTGGAGCGAGTTGGGGGTGACAAGTTCGTAACAACAACACAAAGTGTGCATGTCTAGTGCGGATGACTTACCTTGCAGTTTATAGTTATTAGCTGCAATTATTGCAAGATAATTCATCCGCACCATACATTCACACTTGTGCTGTTGTTACGAACTTTTCACCCCCAAAATCGCTCCAGACTCCTACTCGAAAAGGAGGCTGGCATGGTTGAAAAGGTGTATTGGCTAGCCGCTTTTGTATTTCATCAATCACTGTATTTGAATAACTGTGCAGCCGAAAGGCGAAGGAATTAGTAGAGGATGCTGCTGTATACACTCAATCTATGGAGGGGGAACTCTTTAGTTCAAACGACGCATACAAATTACCGTATTTTCTTGAGTAGAAGCCGCGGCTTGTATTATTTTCACTAGGGAAATAATGCGGCTTATAACCAAAGGCATGTATTCAAGGGCGGCTTTTATTGTTTGGTTGCAACACCGCGGATGGTGAAGTAGAAATCATAATGGTACGAGGAAAGAAATTCGTGGCTTCTGTTATTTTCAGTAGGGAAAAAATGCGGCCTCTAATTAAGGGCGGCTTTTGTTTATACTTTTTCATCGCACAATGCGGCTTCTTTTAGAGGGCGGCTAGTATTCAAGGGCGGCTTTTATTTAAGAAAATACGGCATGTTACTGAAATATTTTCGTTACACACTGTTGACTGCATCGACAATTTCAATTTTTTTAATTCTTTTTATTCTATAAGTTAGGTATATTAATTAGATGCGTATACTTGCTTATTACCTATCTCTAGGGTTTCTTGATTTATGTTACAGGTCGTGTTCAAATTTTATATGAACCTTGTAAACCTGTATGAATATTCTGAAATGAAAAGAAATGAAATATTACCCAATTAAACAATCGAAACATGAAACTGTTTTCTTCATAATGATCTGTTCTTCAAATTTCGATTTCTTTTGATTACTGCTACGGCTATGACAATAGCTCTCCCGTGCTTACCCCGAAATAGCGAGGGTAAAACGTATTGTAGAATATTTTATCCTGATGGAAAAAGTTCTGATTAGGTTTTGTAATCTCCTCTATGTCCGATAAATAGCTTCGGGGAGATTTTGAAGTACTCAATTGTCTATTAAATTTCTTGTCATTCAATTTTCCATGAAATCTTTGCCGTAATAAACTTCTTCTCAATTAAATCTATTCGTTTTCTAACTATCTTCTACCATCATGGTTATTTTGCAATGAGAAACCCATGTTTTTCTATTGCAGTTTGTTTTGTCATCATGAACTTTTTCCAGGTACGTTTATGCATTGTTTATAGTCAGGGAGATTATGGACAATGACCATGTATAAGATTTTGGTATGTTAATAATGTAAAACTGCTTTTTAGACATGTCATTGTAATATATTAATTTTTTCTTTTTTTAAGCACTGTTCTTTTTACAGGACAAACATTGATAGCAGCAATCTTGTAATTTTTGACGTTTTTCTGGGAATACGCAGGCGTAAAGCCTCCAAATTGCTGGAGTTACTCAGTGAACACATAACATTAATTGCAGACCTCAATGGCAGCAGAGAAAGACGAACCCGTAGCTTGACTTCCACTTAGGAGACCCCCCTGCTCTGAATGCTCACGGGCGTAGGAATTACCAGATGTGATGACGGGGTGAAGAAAGAAGCGTTCTCGCCACGGCCCTGTTACGCA
>OZ032120.1:8728958-8753958 GCA_964026355.1 Pseudorhiza aurosa
TCTTTGCCTTAAAATTTGCGATGGACGCCATTAAATGCTAATATTTTTCTATTTTGAAAGGGATTTAAAAGCTTTATGGCAGGCTCAGCCTTCGTACTTCCACAGGTATGCTTTTTGGTTTTACAGACTTGCCTGATCTCTCTAGTGCACGATTGGATAAGAAACTCTAGCAGAATCACAATCTGTCTTTCACTCTCTCTCTCTCTCTCTCTCTCTCTCTCAGGGGTCTCTCTCTCTCACGGTCTCTCTCTCTCTCTCTCCCTCTCTCTCTCTCTCCCTCTCTCTCTCTCTCTCTCTCTCTCTCTCTCTCTCTCTCTCTCAGGGTCTCTCTCTCTCTCTCTCTCTCTCTCTCTCTCTCTCTCTCTCTCTCTCTCTCTCTCTCTCTCTCTCTCTCGTCTCTCTCTCTCTCTCTCTCTCTCTCTCTCTCTCTCTCTCTCTCTCTCTCTCTCTCTCCTCTCTCTCTCTCTCTCTCTCTCAGGGTCTCTCTCTCTCTCAGGGTCTCTCTCTCTCTCAGGGTCTCTCTCTCTCTCAGGGTCTCTCAGGGTCTCTCTCTCTCTCTCTCTCTCTCTCTCTCAGGGTCTCTCTCTCTCTCTCTCATGGTCTCTCTCTCTCTCTCTCATGGTCTCTCTCTCTCTCTCTCTCTCTCTCTCTCTCTCTCTCTCTCTCTCTCTCTCTCGTCTCTCTCTCTCTCTCTCTCTCTCTCTCAGCGTCGCTCTCTCTCGCTTTCTTTCTCTAATTTTGCAAATCAAGCTTTGTAATACATCTCCATTCTAGATCGTGGTGTTAGTCAATGGCTATTCTTTATCAAAGTTCGGATCATACAGGCTCATCCTATGGTCGTTTTATTGCAAGGTAAGCTCTGCAAGAGGATTTGCCTTATATTTATCGATTTTTTGAGACATGAGCGTCATTCTCGATTCGAGCATAGGGTAACACCTTGGTTGAGAGATGCAATTCTTAGCCAAGGCATTGCAATGTGAGCCAGGGTGGTTAGCACCCTTCCCCCCCCCCACACTTTATGCCCAGTTCTACTTCAGTTGCCAATCTATTGTTGGTTAGACAGAGAGAGCATTCAAATAGTAGAAGAAGGTCAGTCCAAGCCGTGTTGTTACTGTGGTTTGAAGATGTCCGACTCAGGACTGGCTAGTCAAGCGTAGCCCGTTTAAGAGTGTTTGGAGATTTTGCAAGTGCCATAAACTTTCACTCTGATTTCAACTTTCCTTTTGTGCCTTGAGAACGTTGGTAGCTTCATATTTTGATCTGCTCTAGGACATCTTCTTTTTGGATGTTTACATTTAATATTTTGATATAGCATTATATTTCATATGTCATACTTATATTTCATATGTCATATTTATATCTTTTTAAGGAATGTTTCCCTTCATTATGAGCTTGTTTATATTCAATATTTTGATATAGTATTGTATTTCATGTCATATTTATATTTCATATGTTATTCTTTTAAGGAGTGTTTCCCTTCACTATGAGCTAGTTTACTATTTAATATTTTGATATAGTATTATATTTTATATGTCATATTTATATTTCAGATGCCATATTTATATTTCATATGTTATTCCTTAAGGAGTGTTTCCCTCCATTATGAGCTTGTTTTCAAGGGTCTTTCCAACGAAAGCATCAATTATGATCTATGATAGTAACACGAACAGTAAATTAGCTTCAATTGAGCTATAAATCACTGGTTGCAATGAATAAAGCTAAATGGAAGAAAATTCGAAAAAGCATACGATAAGCAATAAATGCAGAGATGCTATTATCTCATCTTGCTTCCTCTTTCTTTGATGTTTTCCAGGTTGCGTTCAGTATCATGATGTATTTGGTTGGTCCAAGTCACGTTTGGGTCTTAGCGTTCTTCATGCTTGTCGATACGTTAGTGATGTTTGTACTATACTACCTCGTTACTGTTGTTCATCCTCGCTTTCAAGCCATTTTCCGTGGGTGCCTTTCTTTCTCCTTGCAGCTTCTCTTCGTAAACAAACCAACGGCATTGCATACTCGATTTTGAGCGTAGCAGAATCCAGAGACCGGGCTCTGAGTTTTTCCAGGGAAGTGGATCTTAAGAGGTGGTTTCCCATTGCCTTCCTCACCAATGGCGTTTAACTGTGACACGCGGAGGATTCGAACTGAAAACCCCTGTTTTATGAGTCCGCATGCTTAACCACTACGCCACTGTTTACAGAATAATTCTTAAGGATATTCCGCGTGAGAATAGCTCAGTCTTAATGATTAGGATCAGCATTTCCTTGCCCTATTCGAATTTTACGTTGTGCTTACCTTTCAATTAGGGTGAAAGGAGTCGCTGGCTCTCTGCAGTTTTCTTACCGAAGGGCTAATGTGTGGAATAACCTTCCTCCCGAACCAAAACCGGCACTGTTCCTGAATAAATTCAGACATTCTATTTAGGATTTAGTTCGTTTCATAAATATATTCATCTTTTTATTTTCATAAACTAAGAACATTTCTTTCACGCCTTTAACGTTTCGTTTGGTATTGCAGTTAAGTTTGTCCTCAGTTATTTGATAATTTCAATTTTGTCAATTCTTACGATTCGACGTCGATTGTAATTAATGCTTTCAAGTGGAGTGCCTCTTGTGAATCACCTCCAGCTAAAGGGTTGCACTCCCTAATTGAATTACATGAAATGAAAATAATTCTCAAGCTTGTGCAAGGAATTAGATTATAGGGCATAGGCGTTTTGTTTGGTATTGCAGTTGAGTTTGTCCTCAGTTATTCAAAATTGTAATTCAGTTAATCCCGACTATTCTATATCGATCGTCATTACTGTTTTCAAGTGAAAAACCCCTTGTAAATCGGCACTGGCTCAAGGGGTACCCCCCTTAATTGAATGAAATGAGGTAAGGCTCCAGGGGTGGTAGTCGCGAGGCGTGGTCACATTAATGGAAAGTCAGGTTATTGTTCTAATAAACGTTGCTCCTCATTGCGTTGATATCTGTCTTTGAGTGCTAATTAGAAAACACAAGGATTTAGTTTTCATCTCCCTACTCAAACGTTTCTTCCTTCTTTGCAAATTTCACGACAGATTTAATTTCTGATTTCAGTAATCTTAGATAAATTCTTAGTTATGACCGAAAATCTAATTCAATGTTTTACTTTTTCATTCTTTAGCTTTGATTTTGTAATTTCTTTAAGTTGCTCTTCCATCTTAGAGTTCTCCCATCGGCGGCTTTCAGCTTGTTCAACTTTCCTGTTTCTGATATCATAAAAGAAGACCAGCAAAACCATAAAAGGAGGTTGGAAATTTATTTCTCATCATTTCCACGCCTGCTTCTGAAAACTCTCCGTCATTCTCAATCAGTTGTCAATAATTTTTTATTTTCATTTGCAAACCACTTGGCACTTTGCTAGGGGCTGTCAGCTCAGTGTTTAGAGCGCAGATCTGCTGCGCTGAAGGTCCCGGATTCTAGACATACTGGCTCACGCCTCTAAATGCCCTAAGCAGTCAGTGGGGCACCATTGGGAAAGCTAGGGGAATTAGGGTGAGGAAAGGAACTGACCACCTTGCCTGCCTCAAATCGTCGTCATTTTTGATAGCTGGCACCTTTCTACAAAGTGCCCTCTGATTCTCATTTCCAGCTTGATTTTCCTGTAATATTCAACTTTTTCCTCTCGGATATTTTTTGTGATCTGATCGAGGGCTTTGGGCTTATCATTTTCTTGTTTTCTTTGTTCAACAGGCTGCCAATTTCGTCAATGGTCTTTGGACTGAATGCTTTAGTTACTAAGCCAGCCCAATCAATTGCACCGGTCATGGTTGTATCAATTCTTTCGCGCTATGGATACAAGGTGGGTCGTTGTTTCCCTTCTGTTAGAAACCAGTCAGTCCCTTGATTTCAAGAACGGAGTCTCTTAGTGGCGGGGTTTTACCGTATCGCTCTAATTGTGTATACTGGCCAATCAAGATCTCTGGCGTAATTTTTACGCATACCTTCTTAGAAGTTGTGTATAATCAATAGGCCTATCTGTTTTACGAATGTGAATGGAACTAAGTATTGTGAGCCTGTTATCAGTTGTAAACTTCAATTTGCCATTAGCATTGTCTCGCCATGTTTTGCCCTTTAGATCTGGTTAAGGATTGTGTTAGCAGATCGTGATCCAACTATCCAATTGCATCGTGATCCAACGAAAACATTCAACTTTGAACCCTTCTTAAGGCTGTTTTTTGATAGCTATCTCCCATCTCCATGAATAGATAGGCTTCTAAATGTAATTGGACATTGTGGGGTTGAGGGAGGAGGATGTCGGCAATAAGGGGGAAATGTAAGCAAATATGCCAAATGGGCAACCAATATTGCGGGGGAATCCTCAAGAAGAGGATATTGAGAGATCAGCGTCGTCTTCTTCTGGCTTTCAACCTACCAAAGAATGGTCGTCGGTGTTTTTGGGTTGTTAATCTATACCCACACGTCTTTCTTCTCTCTCAAGGCGGGTGATATTAGATAACTGGATGTCCTTCCTAACACTGGTGCAGCAGTCCACCCCGCTCCTCCCCATTTACCCGGGATTAGGATCGTAAAGGGGAATGTCAATGACTGGGTTAATTAAGCTCGCACGGTGCTTTCAAAATACTTCCAGCTTTGTGCATGAATTCAAAAACATTCATTTCTTTAAAACAGGCAAACTCTGGGCAACAAGGATCCGAATTCCCCAAAAGCAAGTGGAACTTTTGATGAATAATTTTTGATTACTAATTCGCTATCCTAGTTTCGGCATAACAAGACAGCATAGCTTGGTGGCTAGGATACTTGTGGAGGTTTTACGATTGATAAACACAAAATATGTTAGTTTTCATGTCAACCCAGTCATTGGGGCTGCTATGCATGTCGTACACTGCCAGTACCAATGATAATAATATTATAATGATAATGTAATGATGATTATATGATAATGATAATATAGCAATGAAAGTATGATAATTATGATATAGTAAAGATAAGATGATATTGATATGATAATCATAATTTAGTAATGGTAGCAGTATGATGATGATGGAACAATAGAAATACAAAACATAGTAACAAAAATATAGTAATAAATTTTTTATTAAAACGTCAATTTGATATATTTACTAAACATACAACTACAAATCTCTCTAATTATAGGTAATTTGTATTCGGCTGGCCTAATTACAGGTATTTCTAGGGAAAAAAATGAAAGAGTAGATAAATAACGAAAATAGGCAAAAAAAGAACAGGAGAAAGGGAAATAATTTTAATAAAAAGAATTAATGGATGAAGGAAAACTTTTAATAGGATAGAAAGTCTGGGTTAGTCCAGGGTTTGTTGCGCATGCAGAATATGTAATGTGTTGTGCGAATGATTATAGCCGCCAATTTAGTAATTATGTAGTTAGCATTTAATAATAGTAATAATAGTATAGTGATGATGTCCTATAATAATAGTAATATAATATTGAAACTATAATGATAATAATGCAATGCTTCTAATATAATGATAGTAATTTGTTGTCTTTATATAAAGCCAGTTAAAATTTAAGGGAATGTTGCCTTTTTTGATATCTATCTACATAATCTGCTCTCTAAAAGACTTCTTTCCTTTTTATCTTTAGGCGAAAGTTTCTTGTCTGCAATATTTGGGATCATCTGTTTCGTTCCTGGCATAGTTGGAGTCATACAGATTGTTGCTTGGAGGCTGTACACGTTGAGAAAAACTTCCTCCACATCTTCGGCATTTTAGATTTTTATTCTCCCAAAAACTTAACTAACATTGCGTGAAATTCACTTTGATAGAATCATTTTTAATGATAGTTTAATCGCCAACAGCTGTCTGATAAAACTCGAAGTCACGAGGAAATTGTTGTTCGCTGGGAAATAGCTAAGATCACGAAACTAGAATTCGCAACATCGGAGAGACAGCATCTTAAAGAATTAAAGATGTTGCTCATCTTCTAATTCATCTGCACCCCAAATATCATACACTGTTTCAAGTTCCATATAACTCAAGAATTTTCGTTCGTTTGTTATTTCGTGCGTTCGTTCATTCATTCGTTCGTTCGCTTGTTCGTTCGTTCGTTCGATCGTTCATTCGTTCGTTAACTCGTTCGTTCATTCATTCATTTGTTCGTTCGTTTGTTTGTACGTTCATTTGTTCGTTCGTCCGATCGTTCATTCATTCATTTGTTCGTTCGTTCGTTTGTTCGTACGTTCCTTCGTTCGTTCTATCGTTCGTTCATTCATTCATTTGTTCGTCCGTCCGTTCGTTCATTCATTCATTTGTTCGTGCGACCGTTCGTCCGTTCGTTCGTATGCGACTGCAGGCTTCACAACAGGATGCTGAGCAAGTCCACCCAGATTAGAATGATTTCCTTTAAGATATTAGATCGGGGGCAAGTAATTTAGACCCTTACAAGATGAGGCTTGATCAGTTTGAACATTTCCCCAACTGTCACTTGTCAGCTTCCCGTTGTCTGTAAGGACACCTCTGTCCTATTTAATCCATGATGACCGGAAACTGATACTAGTAATAAAAATAATAATGATAGTAGTGATAGTAATAGTAAGGTGCATATTTTTACAGGACGTGCACCTCAGCAGCTGCTGTTATCATTGCGTGCCCTGTATAAATGCCCTGTATAAATGCTCGCCAAATTGATGAGCTCGCCTTGCCAGACGGTCTCAGTTTTTGTAAATAGGGAAATTGATTCCGTAAAGAGAAACAGCCATTGGCTTTCCTTACACTTAATTCGACGCTAATCATGCATTCATTGTTCATTCAAATCTTTCTTCGGGTTAAAGTACGGGAATTTAAGCGGAACCATCATATTAAAGCAGCGCAATTTGTGATGGACTATATTACCTTATAAATGAATAAGAAGTACTCGAGGCGTTTTGATTTTCTCACTTTCCAGTCTTGTTCTTACGAAGTCGATTCTCAATGGTAGCCACCCCAACGGGAGAAAGGTAGCTAAGACCCCTACCCTCTATCGATTTGAGTTGGTCACATGGACATTACGACTAATAATTCTTGAGATGCTTGATAGTCATTCTTGTTTTGATATGTTTATGGAAGGGACCGCTCATTATCTATACCTCGGGCTGGGGTCGAAGAGAAATATGTTGGGTAAATGATTTTTCATGCAGCCTTCAGGTTGGGTAAATAATTTTTGCTGTCTTTGAAGGGTTGGGTAGCATATTTCAATAACTTTATATTTGGTTGGGTAACTTATTTTTGTAGCCCACAAGGTTGGGTAACAGACAAACTTACCCAAGTAAACGCTCCTCTTCAGTCCCAACCTGAGGCATAAATAATGAATGACCCCTAAGGACGACGAAGAATAACGAAATCTTTCGATCCCAATATCATGTCATCAACTGCAATAATTGATGGGAATAGACGGTGTCACGTTGTCAAAACCAAGTTTAATGGCATAATGACCGTCATCGGTGACTTAAGCTATGTTGACACTGCACCAGATCACTTTTTGATCCGCAACAAAAGTGTTCCTTTTCCCTCGCGTTTAAACTGTACCGGTACAGCTTCGCAGCAGTGCAAGTACAAAACTGTCCCTCTTTCTTAGCGGGTAAAAAGTTGTACCGGATCACTTTATCTAGTGTAAACGCACGGCTGATTTGTAACACTTTTGTATCGGATCAATAAGTGATCTGGTTCAGTGTAAACGCAGCCTAAGGCTGTTGAGACAAAGCGTGTTCACTCTGGTTTAAGTCATCACCAGCAATATGCATTTTAATCATTTTTTCAAATGAACTTTTCCCTTTTAGTTGGCTCATTGTGTGGACTCATAATCCAATGGCTGGGAGAGTTAGAGGTTCGAGTCCTGCACGGTTCATGGTATAAGCACCTGTGCAAGGCGACGGGAAGCCAACTCATAAAATCCATTTTCCTAGAAAAATTTCGGCCTGTACCTCTGATTTCTGCCATGCTTGGATACAGTATTCTACACAGTAGTATGGATCAAAAGATTCATAGCTGTTTTGCCATGAACGCTAGTAAAGTGGTTTGACTTATTTAGATCTAAGCATTTTCCTTCGCAGTGGATGGGCACCCGGAGTATTCGATCTTTTAAGTTTCCTCAAGATTCATGCGTAACGCAGTGATATATATCCTCTGTTTGTATATCGTTGTGGTAAAAAACAATCGGCTTTTGCTGCACTTCTTGCATTTTTTTTTTTTTTTTTTAGTGGGTTATGTTGAGGAAAGGCCATGGTGACCTATACAAAGCCCCAACAAAGGAAGCAAGAAGAAAGCGAGCAGCTAAGAGGATAGAGAGATAAGATCAAGTTTATTTACATTAGATTTGAAATATGGCAAGTTGTAGGACTCAGGAAAGCAAGAAGAAGGCAAGACGTTCCATAAGTTGCATGTTCTTGGGATGAATGATGATTTGTGAGATAGAGTTCGTGGATTAGGCAGTGAAACTTGGAAAGGGTGTGAATGAGTTGAGCCTCTGGTGGTCCTGACACGCCTCAGAGGAACTGGAATAATATCCCTGATCCCCTGAGAACAATGTCCGTTAAAGTATCTGTAAAAGATGGAAAGATCTCCAACTAAACGACGATGGGAAAGAGGTTGGAGCGATTTGGTGAGGTTAGGATTATTGATGAGACGAATGGCTTTGGACTGGACTTTGTCGAGAAGACAGAGAGTGGATTTTGGAGCACCACCCCAGACGTGGGAGCAGTACTCTAAAGAAGGACGAATTTGGGACTTGTATATAGATAGAAGGTGAGAAGATGAGAAAAACCCACGGGCTCTGGCGAGGAAACCGAGCTTTTGAGATGCGTGTTTAGCAAGGGAATGGATGTGAGTTTTCCAAGTGAGATTAGATGAAAGAGAAAGACCAAGTTGTGTGAAAGAAGCTGAAGTGTCCAGTTCATCACCATTCATGAAGATAGCTGGAAAGTTTTGATTACGTTTGCGTGAAATGACAGCCTGTTTCGTCTTGCTTTGGTTGAACGAAACTAGGTTGCCTTTACCCCACTTCTCAATAACTGTCAGATCATTGGGGAGAAGCGAGGCTGAAATGTTTCTGTGGAGTTGGATATCGGTGGAAGCATGGTCATTTGGATTGAATGAAAATGAGGAACTTAGGAAGGTATCATCAGCAAAGGAGTGAATGCTAGAAGACGTGGAGGTGAGCAGGTCATTGATGAAGAGGATGAAGAGTACAGGGGAGATGACAGAGCCCTGGGGTACACCAGCATTGATAGAGTGCAGATTGGAGAGGAAGCCGTCCACTCTGACGGCAATTGACCTATCAGAGAGGAAACTACCAATCCAATTAATGAGAGTGTGATGGAGACCAAACATCGGCAGTTTAGCGAGGAGACCCTTGTGCCAAACGCGATCAAAGGCCTTGGAGATATCGAGAGAGATCACTCTGCTCTCACCACTAGATTCTAGAGCAGAGGACCAGACATGGACAGCATAAGCAAGAAGATCACCAGTAGACCTGGCTTTTCGAAAGCCATACTGGTGATCAGAGAGAAGATTGTTTGTTTCAAGGAAGGTAAGAGACTTGCTTAGTGATGATGGTCTCCATAGTTTTAGAGATGAGTGAAGTGATTGCATTGCATTTGAATTGTATTGAATCTGCTGAAGTGATTTGGTTTATCCACACGAAAGCGTGTCGCATTTTGGTTTAGGCGTATAAGCGTATTAATGCATAGCCATTTGGCGCTTGTGTGCGTGAAGCACACGGTCAGTGAGTGTTATGTAATAATAATCTTTCATGAAGTGAGTTTCCAGGCCGGTTCCACTCCAAATAAATGGGGAGACCTGGTGGGAGACAGAGCATTTCAGACCGTAGATACAGATGACTTAAATTTCAATCTATAAGATACAACATATATAGATATAAGTATATACATTTTTATTTATATATTTAAAAAGAAACACGAAAGAAAATAAACAGTATTAGTGAAGAACGCCGACTTTCATGTGTAACAGTCTTCAGCTAAACATATAATAAAGAACCTTAAGTGACTACATATACGTAGTCATATCAATATATCTATGAATACAGTATATATATACAGAATATATATATAACTTTATATATAACTACATATATATATATATATATATATATTTATATATGATATTATCTTATATACGTACTGTATGTTATGAGAAATAGCTTTTACTACTTTTCGTTAAACAGATCCTTTATTTTTAACAGTTATCTTTAGCTGACGAAGCAGACCTGTATGAATATTTATATTTCAATCGTTATTATTGTTGATGTAAAGAGGACTCTAGCAGTTGACCTCCACGTAAGTAGAATAAAAGAAGAATAAGCAGAAGAAGCATCAGCGAATTTTTTGATCCAGCTTAGATGTACTGATTTGAGAATTCTAGAAGTTTAATCGCATTCATGTTTCGTTCTTCAACATCTTAGACAATAGGGTTCTAGCCCTTGGATCCTATCCCCAAGGCGTCTCTTACGCTTTTGATCACACCTCTACATAATAGCGGCGTGTTCCAGCAATTTTTACTGTCAACTATAATTTTTGGAAATTTCCAGCTTAATTTTTACGAATTGATAATATTCGCAAGCAATTTGCTACCAGAGCAAAGCATAAATGAAAAATGGAATGATTATGTGGCAAACCATCGCATCAATCCTGCTTCCACTGTTGTGTCCTGGAAATAAAAATGATTCGTTTTAGCTTCTTATGCAATGCTAATGGCACCCTTGACCTGCGAAAAAGTTGAACCAGGATCAGAGAGGAAGTCATCAAATCTACTGGTAATCCTTACATTGAAGAGAAAGTTACCAATTTATTTTTAATTTGTGTGAAAATGCCATGTGTCGAACAGATACGTTAAAGGAAAAAGCAGGGATGGAGTTTGTTACTTCACATGAGGTGAACATCGTGAAACGCAAAGCGCATTCTTCGTGTTAACTCAGCACTCGAAGTTTGCGAATGAACTGGAGTGACGAAATGGTCATTGGGTTTAAAAAGGACGATGATTCAATAGTACGTGAACTTGTGAAGGGAAGCGCAAAAAATTACAAGAAGCCCTTAAGGAAAGCAAAAGGCAATTTAGTCAAAACATATTCAGGCTGACTTGGACATGAGACTAGAAAAAATGGAAGAAGCTGCGAAGGACCTGATGTTAATATAGACGAAAGCGATGATGGATGATGGGTGATGGATGATGGACGCCTTCCACTTCTCAACCCGTCCCATTCACATAGTTTTTCGACCAAATTCAGACTTCACTGACGTGCTGCTTCGAAAAGCTGGTTCATTTGCTATCGGAATTGGTTTTCTAGTAAGGAATGCCAAGTTGCAAAAACTCGGCAATAGCTTCCTTATGATAAAATTATTCTCCAGGATTTAAAATTTCCCAGCGACAAGATGCATTTCCCCAAGCAGTAGCGATTTAGCAAAATGCAAAGTCCGCTCATGACAGCTGATTCAAGGCGTACATCAAGAATATAACAGATACAATATTCATAATAACACATATTTATACAGGTCGAACTTGTTCAGCAATGCCGTTATCAATCAAGGACCTACCTAAGTTATACTAAATTATACATACGTTGTTGCTAAGAGGAAAAATATGAATGAAGAGATAAATAAATAGAATGACAAAGTGAAAAAAATAAAAAAAGTTTGGTTGAAGTCAATGTTAAAATTCGAGATCGAAATCTCTGCAAAGGGTTTTAAATCTTAAGATGGACGTTTCAATTGACCGTATCTTTAGCCAACCTACCCCACATAACCTTCCTTTGCACTTCGAATGTCGTTTCCATGCCGCCTCTTTTGTGATCATTCACGTGACAATGCATTAGCCATTTCCCTGCATTAACGGGCACCATCTCAAGGGTAGCGAAAATACCAGGGAAGATGTCATAAACATCGTCGACATGCTTAGAGTTGGTTCTCTAAAAGAAAAAGACGTCATTTATAATTACTAAATACGTTATTTCTAAAAGTAATGCAATGACCGTGGCTCATCCGAGTACGAGAGGTGAGATTAACGGTGGAAAGGTCTGTACAAATTGTAGTCTTGCCTCGTGTAAGGATTTGGGCTGGTTTAAAGTACACCTAATTTCTAATATCTCATAGAAAAATAGAGAAATTTTTTGTCACACTGAAGAACTTTCTGTCCGACATTCACATAGTGTAAGACATTAACTAATGGCCGAAGTAAGACAGTGAAATTAACACCCGAGTACTTATATGCAAGAGCGAAAGTAGATCGATTGATTGCCTGCTTAGAATTTCATTTCACTCATGCGTTTCGGTCTTACTTCGACTAGGTCAATTTTTCCATTTATTTTAATTTCAAAACGTTCATCAATCTATTTTACATACAAAAGTCAATTTATTACATTATAGGCCACAAAGTATAACTGAAATAAGACTACAAGACTGTGCATACAATTGATTGATTAAGGAGGAGCTCGGTTAATAATGAACTAATCGAGAGACAACCCCCCCCCCTCTTGTATGAAAAATCAAACAAAGTCAGGTCTCCCGTAGCTGTACCCGGCCATTGAAGAATTATGGCCACCCTCTACCGGCCACTGTCCGCTGTAAATCTGCCCAACTCCACCGGACCTTTACCATTTTGCCCCACAACGTCATGCAAGCCATCAATTTTTCATATTCAGTTGAGTTTTCAATTAGAAACATCTTCATAAATCATATTTTCATTCTTCCTTGCAGTATCTAATGACTGATTTTGTTTAGCACTGCTGATAGCTTGCATCCAAAGGGCAGAATTGGCTTTATATCGACAAAGATTCCGCTCAATATTTTATCGCGTATTCCCATGTTTTCATCCCCTGGCTTCAAAGCAGATATATGAGGCGATTTCATCTGTTATTTTGAAGTGCTTTCTGAACGGGACTGGAATCACTGCTCTTTACTTACATGGTAAAATGAGTTCCCATGAAAATGCACCGTATGTATATCAGCCTCGTTACCAAATCCAATTAGGTACCAAGCCACTTTGTCACCAACTTGCATTCTGAATTGTCCTCCATTTTCAGGCCCGTTGCTGTAGACATAGCCGTTAATCGCATTCATCTTGTTGCTATTCTTAAATTTAGAATCCTCTTTATTGACTGAGCCGGGGATCAAAGCGTATTTCTTTATGTTTTCATCCAAGTACCAGCTTTCGTTTTCGTCCATTACCGTAAAAAGAAGAGCGAAGTCCTTCTCGATGTCTTTCCTTTGTCCATTCATCAAAGTTCCCTGCCATATAAACATACATTCAATAAAACCTTGCAACTTGCTTGCAAGTGCTCTGTTGGTCGGTTAATTGGTGATTATACAGGCAATGACTCAAGTCAAGCTACAATCAAACCCATACACGCACTTAAAAGAGTGAAGAAATTCTGTCCTTGCAGACTTTCCTCTAAACTTTTCATTCCATATCTTCATGGCTGCTTGGCTTGGTTCATTTATGTAGGATGCCTGTCCATCCGCCAAAATTTTTTTATTTACTTTTTAAGACAAATTATACGTTGGCTTCATCTTAATATCAGCTCCCATCGGATAAAATAAAGTCTGTCACCTATCATTACCAAAACAAGCTTCTGCGAATTAATAAGATAGCCCCCCTGGTAAGGAGCTTGCCTCTGCTCCCACTGTGAAAAACGGGGGGTAAAATATTCATTTCGCAAAAGCACCCTAGTCATAATGTTTGTTTTCTAGACACTAATACGTGTCAAGTGAAAAGCTTGAGATGACATTTTTCCTACTTGGTTCTTTCTAAGGCTGTATTATGTTATGCAGAAATATAAAGTTGTTTAGTTTTAAATCTCTTATTAGGATGGAAACTCACCTTTCTACAGGTAATAAGAGGTCCTATAAGCCCTGTGTTCGTATCCTTGACTGGATCTACAGATGAATAGTAGGCCCATGTTAAACATGGACCATCTTTTGGACCTGGTGCAGCTCGTTTTGGCACAAACCAGTTGTAGGTATATGTCGTACCAGGTGCGATTGCTCCTCCCTGGTGGTTAGTTGCGTCTTGATAGGTTGCTCCTTCGCTTCCTTTGCTGTCCAATGGAAAGAGAGAGATTCATAGGCTCAGCAAGCTATGAAACACATTAAGCATTCAGTATCAAATGCTATTAGAAGGTAGGCCAGTCTGTATCAGGTAATGCAACGTTTGATGAATTAGCTTCAACTCAGTCACACCCTTTCCAATTTTCACTGCCTACTTTATGAACTCTATCTCACAAATCATCATTCATCCCAGGAACATGCAATTTATGGAACGTCTTGCCTTCTTCTTGCTTTCCTGAGTCCTACAACTTGCCATCTTTCAAATCTAAGGTCAATAAACTTGCTCTGATCACTCTCTCCTCTTAGCTTTTCACTTTTTTTTTTCTTCCTTTGCTGGGGCTTTGCATAGGCCACCATGGTCTTTCCTCAACTTAACTCACTAGTAAAAAAATGCATCAGATAAGTCAAGTTTTGATAAAGTAGGAGAAGCAAACATCGAAAATTGGACATACCTGAAAAGCATCCCATGAGGATGAATTGAGTAATTCCTACTAGCCATGTTTTTAGCAACGATCTCAATTTTATCGCCTTCTTCCGCCATCACAAATGGGCCTAGGATGCCCAGATGTCGAGTCCTCTCCGTTAAAGGTCTTGCTTTCGTGAACGTTTCGTCTGTGTATTCAACATACTTTGCTTTTTTATAAACTTTCCCGATTCTCTTTGCCGACCGCTCTGTGAATTCGATTGCACTGTGGAAGAAAAATGATGAGCTGGTTATCTTTTACACTTAAGGTAGTCTTTCATATTTCAAATTTCTGATCAACTATTTCACTCTTTCTTCAATAAAATGATAAATATAAGTGCTATTGCTTCCAAATATTGCCAAGGTACACAGCCAAGTGTCTGGCAAATTGTTTTATTATTTTTACATCTCAAAGGCATAATTATGTTAATTCATGCAATAATCAAGTGCGTGCTATATTTTTACTGGGACAAGGAAAACTCGGAAACCAAACAAGCTATTGACTTCGAATTTTCATCATACTCTCCTCTCGTAGATGCTTATGTTTTATAGACAAAATTGTACAGACAGTGGTCTTTATAAGCCTCTTTGGAGTGGATCTAGCAATGAAAATATGATCAAACTGCCCCTTTCATTCATCTATTCAGAGACAAATGATAAAGATTCAAAGCCAATTTAATGCAGCTTGGGTCGATATAGCAAGAAGAATATGAAATAAAGATGTTGCATTGGTTAGTTTCAGCGATGATTTAATGGGGATCACGAAAGTAGGCCCTTTCGCTTGCAAGCACTCTGAATATCTACATCGAGTCTTCGAGCAAGGGACCCAACTCCTTCACCATTCTTATTAACTACTTTGGGGGACAATGCAGAAACCTCCACGTTGGTGCCTCTGGATATCGACCGCAAAAAGTGATCTCGACTCATTTCTGTCGGCTCGTAACCGATTCTGCAACCACTTTCCCTCAAAGCATATTTGAGGGAAAGATTCGATGAAAAGAATTAACTACTTTGAATTTTATGTATTTTGAAATAGACACGGATATGTAAGTAGACAATCTATTAAGTGCATTTACTCGGAATCACTTGCTAGGACTTCACCCGATGTCAATTGTCTGTTGTTTGGTGCATAGTCCCATTCTATCTCCTCTATTCCAATGAAGAATTTTCGAGTTGTGTCTGCCAGGAACGCTTCGTCTTTGCTATTGCATCGGTTAACTTTGTAAGTGAACTTCATTCCAGTCTGATAATGATCATTTACAACACACGTTAATGCCCACGTTCCAATGTTGTCTGGTCTCATGGAGAATGTCGTCGCTTTCCCTACGAAATTTACAAAGGAGGCAAGGTTTGAGAAAACTTTGCTCTCTGTGGCTCGAATAACGCCGAAGAATGGTTTCAAAACTGCTGAGTCACTGTACTTCCAGTTTAAGGACTCACTAAACCAAACCAAAAAGATTTTATTGAAACTATAAACTTCACCTTAGAGTGGTGCCGTGGTGCCGTGGTGTAATGGTTAAGCGCGCGGACTCACAACGCAGGGGTTATGAGCTCGATTACTGCACGTATCACAATCAAAACACTATTGGTGAGGAAGGCAGCGGGACAACATGGGGGTGTAGGGAATCACTGGTTACAGAGTAGGGCTACTTTGAAGTGGTTTGCGTTCCCCACGGGGATGTGTGTGAAATTGTAAGCCTTACTTCCTCCGTCGTAATGGCTTCTTTCGACACAGCAATTTTCGCATTCGCGCCAAATAAAGTTGAGGATATAATGTAACGGAGAATAATCAATTCGAATTAATTACCAGGAAAGATCATAAGCGAATCTTTGTTGTTCCCTTCAACCTCGATTCCATTCCCACTAATGTAGACTGAGTGCAAATCGATTTCTGTCCCAATGCCAAGGCCGTAAAAGATGACATGGTCTCCTTTGCACATCTCAATGCCCAAATCGCCAAACATGAAGCCATTTATTTGGTGCATTTTGTTGCTTTCTTTGAAATCTTCATCGTCTGGATTTGAATAGGTGAAGTAGTATTAGTAGTAGTAGTAGTAGCAGTAGCAGTATTAGTATTAGTAGCAGTGGTAGTAGTAGAAGTAGTAGTAGTAGTAGTAGTAGTAGTAGTAGTAGTAGTAGTAGTAGTAGTAGTAGTAGTAATAGAAGTAGTAGTAGTAGTAGTAGTAGTAGTAGTAGTAGTAGAAGTAGTAGTAGTAGTAGTAGTAGTAGTGGTAGTAGTAAAAGTGGTAATAGTAGTAGTAGTAGTAGTAGTAGTAGTAGTGATGGTGGTAGTAGTAGTAGTAGTAGTAGTAGTAGTAATAGAAGTAGTAGTAGTAGTAGTAGTAGTAGTAGTAGTAGTAGTAGTAGTAGTAGTAGTAGTAGTGGTAGTAGTAAAAGTGGTAATAGTAGTAGTAGTAGTAGTAGTAGTAGTAGTAGTAGTAGTAGTAGTAATAGAAGTAGTAGTAGTAGTAGTAATAGAAGTAGTAGTAGTAGTAGTAGTAGTAGTAGTAGTAGTAGTAGTAGTAGTAGTAGTAGTAGTGGTAGTAGTAAAAGTGGTAATAGTAGTAGTAGTAGTAGTAGTAGTAGTAGTAGTAGTAGTAGTAGTAGTAGTAGTAGTAGTAGTAGTAGTGGTAGTAGTAAAAGTGGTAATAGTAGTAGTAGTAGTAGTAGTAGTAGTAGTAGTAGTAGTAGTAGTAGTAGTAGTAGTAGTAGTAGTAGTGGTAGTAGTAAAAGTGGTAATAGTAGTAGTAGTAGTAGTAGTAGTAGTAGTAGTAGTAGTAGTAGTAGTAGTAGTAGTAGTAGTAGTAGTAGTAGTAGTAGTAGTAGTAGTGGTAGTAGTAAAAGTGGTAATAGTAGTAGTAGTAGTAGTAGTAGTAGTAGTAGTAGTAGTAGTAGTAGTAGTAGTAGTAGTAATAGTAGTAGTAGTAGTGGTAGTAGCAAAAGTGGTAATAGTAGTAGTAGTAGTAGTAGTAGTAGTAGTAGTAGTAGTAGTAGTAGTAGTAGTAGTAGTAGTAGTGGTAGTAGTAAAAGTGGTAATAGTAGTAGTAGTAGTAGTAGTAGTAGTAGTAGTAGTAGTAGTAGTAGTAGTAGTAGTAGTAGTAGTAGTAAAAGTGGTAATAGTAGTAGTAGTAGTAGTAGTAGTAGTAGTAGTAGTAGTAGTAGTAGTAGTAGTAGTAGTAGTAGTAGTAGTAGTAGTAGTAGTAGTAGTAGTAGTAGTAGTAGTAGTAGTAGTAATAGAAGTAGTAGTAGTAGTAGTAGTAGTAGTAGTAGTAGTAATAGAAGTAGTAGTAGTAGTAGTAGTAGTAGTAGTAGTAGTAGTAGTAGTAGTAGTAGTAGTAGTAGTGATGGTGGTAGTAGTAGTAGTAGTAGTAGTAGTAGTAATAGAAGTAGTAGTAGTAGTAGTAGTAGTAGTAGTAGTAGTAGTAGTAGTAGTAGTAGTAGTAGTAGTGGTAGTAGTAAAAGTGGTAATAATAGTAGTAGTAGTAGTAGTAGTAGTAGTAGTAGTAGTAGTAGTAGTAGTAGTAGTAGTAGTGGTAGTAGTAAAAGTGGTAATAGTAGTAGTAGTAGTAGTAGTAGTAGTAGTAGTAGTAGTAGTAGTAGTAGTGGTAGTAGTAAAAGTGGTAATAGTAGTAGTAGTAGTAGTAGTAGTAGTAGTAGTAGTAGTAGTAGTAGTAGTAGTAGTAGTAGTAGTAGTAGTAGTAGTAGTAGTAGTAGTAGTAGTGGTAGTAGTAAAAGTGGTAATAGTAGTAGTAGTAGTAGTAGTAGTAGTAGTGATGGTGGTAGTAGTAGTAGTAGTAGTAGTAGTAGTAATAGAAGTAGTAGTAGTAGTAGTAGTAGTAGTAGTAGTAGTAGTAGTAGTAGTAGTAGTAGTAGTGGTAGTAGTAAAAGTGGTAATAGTAGTAGTAGTAGTAGTAGTAGTAGTAGTAGTAGTAGTAGTAGTAGTAGTAGTAGTAGTAGTAGTAGTGGTAGTAGTAAAAGTGGTAATAGTAGTAGTAGTAGTAGTAGTAGTAGTAGTAGTAGTAGTAGTAGTAGTAGTAGTAGTAGTAGTAGTAGTAGTAGTAGTAGTAGTAGTGGTAGTAGTAAAAGTGGTAATAGTAGTAGTAGTAGTAGTAGTAGTAGTAGTAAAAGTGGTAATAGTAGTAGTAGTAGTAGTAATAGTAGTAGTAGTAGTGGTAGTAGCAAAAGTGGTAATAGTAGTAGTAGTAGTAGTAGTAGTAGTAGTAGTAGTAGTAGTAGTAGTAGTAGTAGTAGTAGTAGTGGTAGTAGTAAAAGTGGTAATAGTAGTAGTAGTAGTAGTAGTAGTAGTAGTAGTAGTAGTAGTAGTAGTAGTAGTAGTAGTAGTAGTAGTAAAAGTGGTAATAGTAGTAGTAGTAGTAGTAGTAGTAGTAGTAGTAGTAGTAGTAGTAGTAGTAGTAGTAGTAGTAGTAGTAGTAGTAGTAGTAGTAGTAGTAGTAGTAGTAGTAGTAGTAGTAGTAGTAGTAGTAATAGAAGTAGTAGTAGTAGTAGTAGTAGTAGTAGTAGTAGTAATAGAAGTAGTAGTAGTAGTAGTAGTAGTAGTAGTAGTAGTAGTAGTAGTAGTAGTGATGGTGGTAGTAGTAGTAGTAGTAGTAGTAGTAGTAATAGAAGTAGTAGTAGTAGTAGTAGTAGTAGTAGTAGTAGTAGTAGTAGTAGTAGTAGTAGTAGTAGTGGTAGTAGTAAAAGTGGTAATAATAGTAGTAGTAGTAGTAGTAGTAGTAGTAGTAGTAGTAGTAGTAGTAGTAGTAGTAAAAGTGGTAATAATAGTAGTAGTAGTAGTAGTAGTAGTAGTAGTAGTAGTAGTAGTAGTAGTAGTAGTAGTAGTGGTAGTAGTAAAAGTGGTAATAGTAGTAGTAGTAGTAGTAGTAGTAGTAGTAGTAGTAATAGAACTAGTTGTGGCAGTAGTAGTGGTAGTAGTAAAAGTGGTAATAGTAGTAGTAGTAGTAGTAGTAGTAGTAGTAGTAGTAGTAGTAGTAGTAGTAGTAGTAGTAGTAGTAGTAGTAGTAGTAGTAGTAGTAGTAGTGGTAGTAGTAAAAGTGGTAATAGTAGTAGTAGTAGTAGTAGTAGTAGTAGTAGTAGTAGTAGTAGTAGTAGTAGTAGTAGTAGTAGTAAAAGTGGTAATAGTAGTAGTAGTAGTAGTAGTAGTAGTAGTAGTAGTAGTAGTAGTAGTAGTAGTAGTAAAAGTGGTAATAGTAGTAGTAGTAGTAGTAGTAGTAGTAGTAGTAGTAGTAGTAGTAGTAGTAGTAGTAGTAGTAGTAATAGAACTAGTTGTGGCAGTAGTAGTGGTAGTAGTAAAAGTGGTAATAGTAGTAGTAGTAGTAGTAGTAGTAGTAGTAGTAGTAGTAGTAGTAGTAGTAGTAGTAGTAGTAGTAGTAAAAGTGGTAATAGTAGTAGTAGTAGTAGTAGTAGTAGTAGTAGTAATAGAAGTAGTAGTAGTAGTAGTAGTAGTAGTAGTAGTAGTAATAGAAGTAGTAGTAGTAGTAGTAGTAGTAGTAGTAGTAGTAGTAGTAGTAGTGATGGTGGTAGTAGTAAAAGTGGTAATAGTAGTAGTAGTAGTAGTAGTAGTAGTAGTAGTAGTAGTAGTAGTAGTAGTAGTAGTAGTAGTAGTAGTAGTAGTAGTGGTAGTAGTAAAAGTGGTAATAGTAGTAGTAGTAGTAGTAGTAGTAGTAGTAGTAGTAGTAGTAGTAGTAGTAGTAGTAGTAGTAGTAGTAGTAGTAGTAGTAGTAGTGGTAGTAGTAAAAGTGGTAATAGTAGTAGTAGTAGTAGTAGTAGTAGTAGTAGTAGTAGTAGTAGTAGTAGTAGTAGTAGTAGTAGTAGTAGTAAAAGTGGTAATAGTAGTAGTAGTAGTAGTAGTAGTAGTAGTAGTAGTAGTAGTAGTAGTAGTAGTAGTAGTAGTAGTAGTAGTAGTAGTAGTAGTAGTAGTAAAAGTGGTAATAGTAGTAGTAGTAGTAGTAGTAGTAGTAGTAGTAGTAGTAGTAGTAGTAGTAGTAGTAGTAGTAGTAGTAGTGGTAGTAGTAAAAGTGGTAATAGTAGTAGTAGTAGTAGTAGTAGTAGTAGTAGTAGTAGTAGTAGTAGTAGTAGTAGTAATAGAACTAGTTGTGGCAGTAGTAGTGGTAGTAGTAAAAGTGGTAATAGTAGTAGTAGTAGTAGTAGTAGTAGTAGTAGTAGTAGTAGTAGTAGTAGTAGTAGTAGTAGTAGTAGTAAAAGTGGTAATAGTAGTAGTAGTAGTAGTAGTAGTAGTAGTAGTAGTAGTAGTAGTAGTAGTAGTAGTAGTAGTAGTAGTAGTAGTAGTAGTAGTAGTAGTGGTAGTAGTAAAAGTGGTAATAGTAGTAGTAGTAGTAGTAGTAGTAGTAGTAGTAGTAGTAGTAGTAGTAGTAGTAGTAGTAGTAGTAGTAGTAGTAGTAGTAGTAGTGGTAGTAGTAAAAGTGGTAATAGTAGTAGTAGTAGTAGTAGTAGTAGTAGTAGTAGTAGTAGTAGTAGTAGTAGTAGTAGTAGTAGTAGTAGTAGTGGTAGTAGTAAAAGTGGTAATAGTAGTAGTAGTAGTAGTAGTAGTAGTAGTAGTAGTAGTAGTGGTAGTAGTAAAAGTGGTAATAGTAGTAGTAGTAGTAGTAGTAGTAGTAGTAGTAGTAGTAGTAGTAGTAGTAGTAGTAGTAGTAGTAGTAGTAGTAGTAGTAGTAGTGGTAGTAGTAAAAGTGGTAATAGTAGTAGTAGTAGTAGTAGTAGTAGTAGTAGTAGTAGTAGTAGTAGTAGTAGTAGTAGTAGTAGTAATAGAACTAGTTGTGGCAGTAGTAGTGGTAGTAGTAAAAGTGGTAATAGTAGTAGTAGTAGTAGTAGTAGTAGTAGTAGTAGTAGTAGTAGTAGTAGTAGTAGTAGTAGTAGTAGTAAAAGTGGTAATAGTAGTAGTAGTAGTAGTAGTAGTAGTAGTAGTAGTAGTAGTAGTAGTAGTAGTAGTAGTAGTAGTAGTAGTAGTAGTAGTAGTAGTAGTAGTAGTAGTAGTAGTAGTAGTAGTAGTAGTAGTAGTAGTAATAGAAGTAGTAGTAGTAGTAGTAGTAGTAGTAGTAGTAGTAATAGAAGTAGTAGTAGTAGTAGTAGTAGTAGTAGTAGTAGTAGTAGTAGTAGTGATGGTGGTAGTAGTAGTAGTAGTAGTAGTAGTAGTAATAGAAGTAGTAGTAGTAGTAGTAGTAGTAGTAGTAGTAGTAGTAGTAGTAGTAGTAGTAGTAGTAGTAGTAGTAGTGGTAGTAGTAAAAGTGGTAATAGTAGTAGTAGTAGTAGTAGTAGTAGTAGTAGTAGTAGTAGTAGTAGTAGTGGTAGTAGTAAAAGTGGTAATAGTAGTAGTAGTAGTAGTAGTAGTAGTAAAAGTGGTATATAGTAGTAGTAGTAGTAGTAGTAGTAGTAGTAGTAGTAGTAGTAGTAGTAGTAGTAGTAGTAGTAGTAGTAGTAGTAGTAGTAGTAGTAGTAGTAGTGGTAGTAGTAAAAGTGGTAATAGTAGTAGTAGTAGTAGTAGTAGTAGTAGTAGTAGTAGTAGTAGTAGTAGTAGTAGTAGTAGTAGTAGTGGTAGTAGTAAAAGTGGTAATAGTAGTAGTAGTAGTAGTAGTAGTAGTAGTAATAGAACTAGTTGTGGCAGTAGTAGTGGTAGTAGTAAAAGTGGTAATAGTAGTAGTAGTAGTAGTAGTAGTAGTAGTAGTAGTAGTAGTAGTAGTAGTAGTAGTAGTAAAAGTGGTAATAGTAGTAGTAGTAGTAGTAGTAGTAGTAGTAGTAGTAGTAGTAGTAGTAGTAGTAGTAGTAGTAGTAGTAAAAGTGGTAATAGTAGTAGTAGTAGTAGTAGTAGTAGTAGTAGTAGTAGTAGTAGTAGTAGTAGTGGTAGTAGTAAAAGTGGTAATAGTAGTAGTAGTAGTAGTAGTAGTAGTAGTAGTAGTAGTAGTAGTAGTAGTAGTAGTAGTAGTAGTAGTAGTAGTAGTAGTAGTAGTAGTAGTAGTAGTAAAAGTGGTAATAGTAGTAGTAGTAGTAGTAGTAGTAGTAGTAGTAGTAGTAGTAGTAGTAGTAGTAGTAGTAGTAGTAGTAGTAGTAGTAGTAAAAGTGGTAATAGTAGTAGTAGTAGTAGTAGTAGTAGTAGTAGTAGTAGTAGTAGTAGTAGTAGTGGTAGTAGTAAAAGTGGTAATAGTAGTAGTAGTAGTAGTAGTAGTAGTAGTAGTAGTAGTAGTAGTAGTAGTAGTAGTAGTAGTAGTAGTAGTAGTAGTAGTAGTAGTAGTAGTAGTAGTAGTAGTAGTAGTGGTAGTAGTAAAAGTGGTAATAGTAGTAGTAGTAGTAGTAGTAGTAGTAGTAGTAGTAGTAGTAGTAGTAGTAGTAGCAGTAGTAGTGGTAGTAGTAAAATTGGTAATAGTAGTAGTAGTAGTAGTAGTAGTAGTAGTAATAGAACTAGTTGTGGCAGTAGTAGTGGTAGTAGTAAAAGTGGTAATAGTAGTAGTAGTAGTAGTAGTAGTAGTAGTAGTAGTAGTAGTAGTAGTAGTAGTAGTAGTAAAAGTGGTAATAGTAGTAGTAGTAGTAGTAGTAGTAGTAGTAGTAGTAGTAGTAGTGGTAGTAGTAAAAGTGGTAATAGTAGTAGTAGTAGTAGTAGTAGTAGTAGTAGTAGTAGTAGTAGTAAAAGTGGTAATAGTAGTAGTAGTAGTAGTAGTAGTAGTAGTAGTAGTAGTAGTAGTGGTAGTAGTAAAAGTGGTAATAGTAGTAGTAGTAGTAGTAGTAGTAGTAGTAGTAGTAGTAGTAGTAGTAGTAGTAGTAGTAGTAGTAGTAGTAGTAGTAGTGGTAGTAGTAAAAGTGGTAATAGTAGTAGTAGTAGTAGTAGTAGTAGTAGTAGTAGTAGTAGTAGTAGTAGTAGTAGTAGTAGTAGTAGTAGTAGTAGTAGTAGTAGTAGTAGTAATAGAAGTAGTAGTAGTAGTAGTAGTAGTAGTAGTAGTAGTAATAGAAGTAGTAGTAGTAGTAGTAGTAGTAGTAGTAGTAGTAGTAGTAGTAGTGATGGTGGTAGTAGTAAAAGTGGTAATAGTAGTAGTAGTAGTAGTAGTAGTAGTAGTAGTAGTAGTAGTAGTAGTAGTAGTAGTAGTAGTAGTAGTAGTAGTAGTGGTAGTAGTAAAAGTGGTAATAGTAGTAGTAGTAGTAGTAGTAGTAGTAGTAGTAGTAGTAGTAGTAGTAGTAGTAGTAGTAGTAGTAGTAGTAGTAGTAGTAGTAGTGGTAGTAGTAAAAGTGGTAATAGTAGTAGTAGTAGTAGTAGTAGTAGTAGTAGTAGTAGTAGTAGTAGTAGTAGTAGTAGTAGTAGTAGTAGTAAAAGTGGTAATAGTAGTAGTAGTAGTAGTAGTAGTAGTAGTAGTAGTAGTAGTAGTAGTAGTAGTAGTAGTAGTAGTGGTAGTAGTAAAAGTGGTAATAGTAGTAGTAGTAGTAGTAGTAGTAGTAGTAGTAGTAGTAGTAGTAGTAGTAGTAGTAGTAGTAGTAGTAGTAGTAGTAGTGGTAGTAGTAAAAGTGGTAATAGTAGTAGTAGTAGTAGTAGTAGTAGTAGTAGTAGTAGTAGTAGTAGTAGTAGTAGTAATAGAACTAGTTGTGGCAGTAGTAGTGGTAGTAGTAAAAGTGGTAATAGTAGTAGTAGTAGTAGTAGTAGTAGTAGTAGTAGTAGTAGTAGTAGTAGTAGTAGTAGTAGTAGTAGTAAAAGTGGTAATAGTAGTAGTAGTAGTAGTAGTAGTAGTAGTAGTAGTAGTAGTAGTAGTAGTAGTAGTAGTAGTAGTAGTAGTAGTAGTAGTAGTAGTAGTGGTAGTAGTAAAAGTGGTAATAGTAGTAGTAGTAGTAGTAGTAGTAGTAGTAGTAGTAGTAGTAGTAGTAGATAGTAGTAGTAGTAGTGGTAGTAGTAAGTGTAAGTAGTAGTAGTAGTAGTAGTAGTAGTAGTAGTAGTAGTAGTAGTAGTAGTAGTAGTAGTTGTAGTAGTGGTAGTAGTAAAAGTGGTAATAGTAGTAGTAGTAGTAGTAGTAGTAGTAGTAGTAGTAGTAGGTAGTAGTAGTAAAAGTGGTAATAGTAGTAGTAGTAGTAGTAGTAGTAGTAGTAGTAGTAGTAGTAGTAGTAGTAGTAGTAGTAGTAGTAGTAGTAGTAGTAGTAGTAGTAGTAGTAGTAGTAGTAGTAGTAGTAGTAGTGGTAGTAGTAAAAGTGGTAATAGTAGTAGTAGTAGTAGTAGTAGTAGTAGTAGTAGTAGTAGTAGTAGTAGTAGTAGTAGTAGTAGTAATAGAACTAGTTGTGGCAGTAGTAGTGGTAGTAGTAAAAGTGGTAATAGTAGTAGTAGTAGTAGTAGTAGTAGTAGTAGTAGTAGTAGTAGTAGTAGTAGTAGTAGTAGTAGTAGTAAAAGTGGTAATAGTAGTAGTAGTAGTAGTAGTAGTAGTAGTAGTAGTAGTAGTAGTAGTAGTAGTAGTAGTAGTAGTAGTAGTAGTAGTAGTAGTAGT
>OZ032120.1:8756458-9061458 GCA_964026355.1 Pseudorhiza aurosa
AGTAGTAGTAGTAGTAGTAGTAGTAGTAGTAGTAGTAGTAGTAGTAGTAGTAGTAGTAGTAGTAGTAGTGGTAGTAGTAAAAGTGGTAGTAGTAAAAGTGGTAATAGTAGTAGTAGTAGTAGTAGTAGTAGTAGTAGTGGTAGTAGTAAAAGTGGTAATAGTAGTAGTAGTAGTAGTAGTAATAGAACTAGTTTTGGCAGTAGTAGTGGTAGTAGTAAAAGTGGTAATAGTAGTATTAGTAATAGTGGTTGTAGAATTCATTACCTTTAGAGGTATTGGCACAATTTGATGATAGACAGAATCTCTTCATGTTCTCGTTCAAATACCAAGATTCATTCTCATCCATTACTGCAGTAAAGAGGTATTTCTCGGCTGCATAGCCCTTTGGCAGACCATTAGCTGTCAGTGAGTCTTTTTTGCATGTTATCAATGGGCCAATAAGACCTGCAGTAAAGCAAATCACATATAATTATCAAAGATGGCTTTTCGCGCTCTCGTAATGCAGGAGATCAACTATCAATTCCAAACTCATGAATCACTAGGTGTTAGGATAGCTCAGTTGTAAGACTCTTGCCCATCGATCCCATGGTGATTGGTTCGAATCCACCCTCAGCTACACATTCACTCAGAGTGACGATAGTTGCAAGCTCCCTACAATTCCAGGAGTAGAAATTTACGAGGTGTGGCTACATCGAGAGGAGAGACCTGGGCAGGACATTGCTCGATAAGCAAAAAGCTTCTCAGTGTCCAAAAATCTACCTTCAAATCTTCCATTTCCATCATATTCACCTTAGACTACTGATACAATAGTTTTCGTTTAATGCTATTCAATGCTTTTAGCCATCTTTCCATCGCAATTTCTATTCCTAATAATGACAGTTGTTTTAAACCATTCATCAACTGCATATCTAAAATACACCCCTCTTATAACAAAGAGTGTATAGTGGGCTGTTTCTACTTAATACTAATGACAGTTAAAACGGAAAAAGAAAGAAAAGAAAAAAGAAAATGAAATGTTCAATTAAGCGAAAAAATAGTTGAAAGGTCCATCAAGGCAGGGTGTGTCCATTCCTTGTTCAGTCGGCACAACATGCAATATGTGTATCGTATGAAAATGTCCATGATTTTCGAAATTAAGAATGTACAAGACAAATATTCGAATATGATGATATTGACTGGGGAGGCAAAGCAAGCAAGCAAATCAAATTTCATCTGTTAACGCAGGCTGGGTATGTGGCAGCTATACAGCTGGTGTTCATAATAATGGTAGTTATGATGATAATAGTAAGCACATGACAGCAATACTAACAGCAGCGAAAGATAAGATTGCAATGATTTTAGTAATGATGAGAAATGGAATGCATCACAAGGTGTATTATTTGAACAAAATACATAGACAACCTGTGTAAGGGTCTTTAACAGAGTCAACACTTGATGAGTATAGCCAGGCAATGCATGGTGCATCTTGCTCTGTAGGCCCAACTGAATCTGGAACTGTCCATTTGTAAGCAAAAGTCCCATTAGGGGGCACTGCGTCATCTTTGTGATCTTCTGTTTCGTCATCGTAGAGCGAGCCTTCGTTTGATTTGTTGTACCAGACCCCACTTGGATGAATAGATGCGTTGAAGTTCAGCTGCAGGAGGAAGAATCATGGATGCCGGTATCAAACGCGCAGTGAAATGTAAAAATAATTTGCATAATAACGTCGGGCTCGGCGCGATAAAAAGCACCATACATTGGTCTTTGGTGCGTTTTCGAGCATTTTCATGCAAAAGGAGGGCTTATGGAGTTACCGGAAGTACAAAAACTTCAACGTAACTGTTTTGAAACGACAGCAGCATCTTGCTGCGTGACATCATACAGGGTATACCAATCGGAAAATCATGGATGAGCACGATGAATTTTCAGATTCCCTCTCTCTGGAAATCCATGAAATGAACACTGGATTGTTAAATCAACGAAGAGTCAGATATACTTTTTATCCAATCAAACAACCACGTTATGCATAAAATATATTTCATTATTTGCCAATATTTTGCGCTTTCATTCGTCAGATCACAAGGATGCAGAAGGGACAACGAGCGAACGAGTGAACTGTTGTTGTCTGAAAGTTTCGTAGAGCTCATTTCAAGAAGGCAACCTTCGCCAAACATCTGAATGATATCAGATACTAATGTTGAGTCCCACAATCGAAACAAGCATTGGAGAGCAGATTTTCAAAAGGTACTGTTGCGAAAATTGTGTAGTCTTCTTGTAAGAAGCCAAATTGTTCTTCAATAGTCGCATTGTGCATTGGGACACATTCTGGTATTGTCAGGGATACTATTCACGCTTTTAGTTCGCTTTTTAAAGCAACATATAAAATTTCTGTTCTCCGAACATGTTTGTTAAATGTTATGGAGAAGCACTTGTGTTTACGATAGATTTGCACTTGCTTTCTTTCTCTTATTGATTTTCTGACAACTATCATCATCAACAGAGAACCTTGCTAAACGGTTATCGCGAGCTAGCCTAGCGAGTTGAAAACACAGCAGGTACCGTCCTGGGTCATGGCATTAATGGGTAAGGTGAGCTGCTCTTTTTCTCAATGCACTTCACTCCTATCTGCATGCCAGGTACCCATTTACTCTTAGTGGAAAGAGAGCAAATTACAAAGTTTAGAATTTGTTGATCGTGAGAAAACTATTTACGTAATTATAGCTACTTGCTACCAGTCTCCTAGAACAGGAGTCTTTGGGTAGTAGTGTAATGGTTCAGTTTAGCTGTAATCTCGTTCCGTTACGTTCATAAATGAAATTCCTTTACGTTATGTGTATATAATTACTGTATAAGATCTACACAGGTCGAGCCGAGGGCCTTCCCCACAGCAGACAGCTTTCTAAGCTCCAGAGCTCATGATCTCAATATACCAGCAAAAACTGCAGCAAGAAATTGTCAAATGGTAGAAAGTACGAGGGTAGCCACATAGCCCCACAAATTAGAAATGAAAAATACATATTTTGATCAAAATTTATGACCTGCGTTACTCTGATAAGCGTCAGTTTTAAAATATTGATAAGTCTTCCTCGCTAATATTTTTCAAAACTGAACAGTGGCAGATTCCCTTACCATATTTTTGAATACAACTTCTATCTGATCACCAACTTCTGCCTTTATCACTGGTCCTAATATGCCAAGATGCTTTTCTTCAGAGTTGGACCTCAACTTCTTTGTGGAGAAACTCCCATCTGTGTATTCAATGTACCTTGCTTTCAAGTATGAGCCTCCTATCCGACTGGGACCACGTTTAAAGAATGTAGCGGATTTACTGCAAAGAGACGGGCATAAATTCGTTTGATTTTAAGTTTAAAAATCGATTTGGGGAAATTCGAGGAAGCTATTTCTTGCATCAATGAAGAAACTTCCTTGAGCATTGAATTTGTTTTGTTTGCTGTGTGGAAGAGAGGCTATGGCGATGTAAGTAGATTCTGCCATTAGCATCAAGGCTATGCATCATCATTTTAAGATTGAAATCTTTAGCAATCATATTGCTATATTATGTATGTAATTATATGTCATTTTTATTTATATGACTCTACTTAGATATCAATGGTGGACATTTGGACACTGTGAAGCTTTTTGCGTATCAAGCAGTCCCTCGACGTTACCACAACTCGTGACTGCTACGCCTGGAATTACAGAGAGCTAGTGACTCTCTTCACTCTAAGTCAAATTTCAGCTGAGGGTAGATTAGAACCACTGATCACGGGATCAATGCGTAAGAATCTAACCACTGAGCTTTCAATAGACCTTGTACTTAGCTATCCCAATATCGAAATATGAAGCTTTATGGATAAAAGATTAAGACTCTGACTTCATTTGGAAATAGTAACATATTCTCTCATAGCTACTAGACCATTCCTTTCTTGTCTCAGTGAACTGAAGAATTGCTTCATATGCTTTGTATGACGATAGCATGACATGCTCAATTTTGAATGTAACATAAACCATAGACGGGGCTCTGAGTTTTCACAAGGGAATGGAGTCGTGGTGTAGTGGTTAAGTGTGCAGACTCATAAAATAAGGGCTGTGAGTTAGAAAGTGTCACGGGTCGCAATAAAATGCCATTGGTGAGGAATGCAACGTGAAACCATCTCATGAATTTACTTCCCTAGAAAAGACTCGGTGCCTTGTCTCTGGTTTCTGCTATGCACGAAATCAAGTATGCAACGCAATTTTATACAGTAAACTAGAGACATATGGAAACTGCATAGCATGCTTGATTATCAGTGATGTAGAAACAAGATTCAGGGCTCAGAGTTTCATTTTAAGAAGGTACATTTCTGAATAAGTTCACTAATGTCCACATCATCGACAGTGCTTTTAGTGTGACCCGTGCAGGATTTGAACTAAAGAGTCCTGGGCTATGAGGAAATCAGCACTAGACACCAACAAAACAAAAGGCATCTGTTGCGCAAACTTTTCCCATACCTGCCAGCTGCATCTAGCCATTCTCCGTCAAATGAATTGTACCCAGTTGGTGCATAATTCCAAACAACCTGTTCTGCTGCTATGAAATAGCGCCGTATCTTTCCATTCAGCTTTGCTGGATTCTCCTTTTTCCCACATGTGGATCTCACCGAATAAAACGTGGACATTCCCCCTTTGAAGTGATCCGTCACTTTGCATTCGATCATCCATTTGCCCGGATTGTCTGCCCTCATTAAAACTGAACCGGAGTGGGCCGGAAACAGCACCCGAGTGTCTGTACGGTGGTGGTCGGATATAATTGTATTTCCATGAAAAGAAACTGGAATAAATGTGACGAACGTGAGATCGTGCTGAATGTTTTCAATTTTTCTACAAATAGTGTTCAAGAGCCTTGGTGCAGATTGAGAGGCATTTATATACAGAAAAACCCGCCACTAAAAAAACCGACTTACAAGAAACTGCAGCCCATTGCATTCAATCTTTCCTACTCAGTTTTGTAAGATACAACTCAGCCTCAAAATGTCTGTTCAGCTTTTTATGATTCCAGAAAGGAAATTAAGAAAGATAGAATATCACAGCACAGTACAAAGCTGATTTCTTTCAAATTTAGAAAATCAAAAGGAATACTCATTGATTTAGCTCTGCCCACAAATGTTCTGTTAGATACGTTATTGTAATAGCTTCTTAATGAAAATATAAGAAGCTGGGCAGCCTAGATTTATTTCCCTTGCTACTCTGTAAGGAACTACCAAGCCTGACTTAAAGAACCAAGCTTCGTAGTGGTGGGTTTCTACTGCAGTTAAGGAATCAGCTGATCGATTGCTGACTCAATGGCAACTGCTTGTTAACTTTTGGTCAGTTGACTGCGTAGCTCATTAAGTGACTTTGCAACTAGCTCAAAAGAAATTAACTGATGATCCGATTGATTGCTGAACTAGTTGGTTACTTGAATAATCAATTCGTATTTTGATTGAGTGGTTGGAAAATCCTCTTGTTTGCCGATTGCTTGATTGACTGGCTATTATTGCGATTCAGTAAGTAATTTGATAGCTAGTTCATGAGAGGTCAGATTGTCAGTTGACTAGCTTTACACTTGATGATTGATTGATTGATGAAATGTTTGATTGAGTGATTTTTTATTGAATGATTGACTGATTAACTTATTGATGGCTGATTTATTGGTTGATTGATAGTTGAATGACTGATTTCTCATTATTGATTGGTTGAGTGATTCAGCAATTGTTGATGACTTGATTTATTGATTGTTATTCTATTGATTCATTTGTTGAGTAATTGTTGATTGGCTGACTTTTGATTGATCGAAAAATTCCCTAAATTCTAATCTATTGATACAATGGTTCGATAATGATAACGATTCGATCGATTCATCAGTTTATTCCTTCATCTATTTATTGCTTCTTACCTTAATTCCGAATGACTAAAAATTCTTACTTGTATGCATATCTACTTCGCTCCCAAGAACTGATAAATGCCAAGCCACTTCATCGCCCTGGCAGACATCTAGCTCTTCCAGGTTGCCATACATTCTTCCATTAATTGCATGCATCAAATTGCTTTCTTTGAAGTCATCATCGTTCTTGTTGACTTTGCTCGGATCTATCCCATTCGAGCGCAAATTCTCGTCCAAGTACCAGCTTTCATTTTCGTCCAAAACATTGAAAAGCAGATAGAATTCTTTCTGGACATCTTTCCGTCTCCCATCATCTGTTAGGATGCCACTTTTGCAAGTCTCTATCATTCCTAGAAATGCAAAATTCTGCTAGAATGCACCTGCCGGTTTTTTAAAAGGCATTTTCTAGACATCTTAGAATAGCAGTAGCAGAAGTATTAGTAGAAGTTGTTGCACAAGTAGTATTAGTAGCAGTAGTAGAAGAAGTAGTAGCAGTAGTAGTAATGGTAGTAGTAGCAGTAGTAGTAGAGAAGTTTCATTCCTTCTTACCAAAATGTCTTGAAGACTAGATGACATGAGCCTGCTTAAGCCTGGGGCACATTTTCTGAATCGAAAAGCTTCCATGGCAAACAACCGACTAAGAAATTGATGAAACGACACATTTGTCGCAATATTCGACCTTTCGAAAAATACGAGTCTTAAAACTACGCATACCAGGTTGATGATCCAAGGTGCTTACCTACTGGGCCAGTATTCATGTCCTTGGTTGGTTTGATGTGCGAGTGATAGAGCCATGTTAAACAGTTAGGATCTCCTTCCGCTGGGGTCCCTTCCTCTGTCACGACCCAGAAATATTGCTGGACACGTCCTGGCGCTACTTTGTCATCATCTTTCAAACTCCCATGGGAAAAGTCGGAATACAAAGCACCTTCGGATGATTTACTGTAGAATACTGTGTGCGGATGCATGGTAAAATTTTGCCTCGCGAGATTCTGCAAAAAACAGATGGCTTAACTTTTATTATTCTTCTCAAAAGCAATTAGTACCAGAATTATGATAGAGAAATTAAGAATGGACTTCTTCTAAACTTGTAAGCTTTTAAAGATGGTATCTAGGGGTATTGAACACTACTGGCCAAAATTAAGTTGCCACCCCGGCTCGAAGAAATGTTTCGAATTAAAACAGTTTTGTAACAAAATAATCACTGCACCAATCAATTTGTGTCATATTTATTTATAACCGCATGGCAGTCTATGAATTACTTAAAGAAACTTGTTCCAGTTTAAGATTGATCTTTAATTGCTTGTAGCGCAACAAAAATGCTTAAAAACGAAAACAAGTGTAGACCTTATTTATTGAACACACAAGACCGCAGTGACCGCATCGACTGCAGCACCACACCTTGTGCCTTCAGAGTTACCTCTGAGTACTTATTGACCGACTTCGGAAGGATGGACAGCTGAGTTGTCTGTTGGCTTGTGGTTGGTGGCTGCAACGACGGGATTCGAACCCATGCGAGTAGATCCCACAAAAGATTCGAAACACTGCGCTTTGACCACCGAGCCCCCCCGTCTCTGAAAATCTCGTACTGAGTACTCCCAATCTCAATCATCACCCCCCACCCCCCAAACTATTGATGACATCCCACCATAGGCTGGGTTGATGCCAAAGCTATGTGAAACACAAACAGCCTACCTTGAAGAAAATATGAATCACATCTCCATGTTGGCCTCTCAACACAGGCCCAAGAATACCCATGTTCTTGGCAGTTGGCTTTTGCTCTGAAAAGCTGGCATTTGTGAATTCTCTGTATACTGTTTTCCTGTACACCTTACCAATGCGGATGGCGGATTTCTTTGTGAAAGTGGCAGCATCGCTGGGAAAAACCGGATCACTATATTCAACAATGATAATTTGCTTCCTAAATTTTTCAACGCATCTTAAATTCTAATCAGCCTATCTTAATATATGTACACTTACCTCCAACAAGAATGAAAACGATAGGCCTAGCAGGCAGCAAATGCGGAAAACGCTCGCAAGAAACAGAACATAAAAATTGACAAAATGATGCTTTCAGTTGTTTCTGGCTCCAATTAGCTAATGATGAGATGAATTAATTTTTCAACAAACTTAGAGTTCCTGGTCGACAACCTGTACATAACAATTAGTATTATATTGGGTAGCCTTTACATTTTATGATGACCTTCTGCTTGGTAGCGAGCTATACAACTTTTAGAAAAAGTATTTTCAAATGGTTTATATGCCTTTAAAGGCTACAGAATTAGTGCATCTAACTTTCTGCGCTATTTTTGTAAAAGACAGCCCAGCTTCTCTCAAATGTTTGATAACAACTCTCTCATTAAGCGACAATTATCGAAATCTAATCGTTGTTAGATACTGAGTATCATTTAATAGAAAGAGATAAGATATGCCTAATTTTATTCTTAATTTTTTAAAAAGAATAAGGTTTGTTCACAAACGTTCTGATTTTGTTGACGTCGGATTTGAAATCCGCGCTAAAATACTTTTATGAAATTGGACAACATCGCCCAAGTCTCTATAAGATAAAAAATATAGAGTGCTTGTTTTGTATAGGGAGGAAGGTTATTCCACACTTCAGCCTCTTGGTAAGAGTAAACACAAGTAAAACTTCCTCCCTTTACAAGTAGAAATCGCGAGTAAGGACCAAGTCACTTTTCAAGTAACATACTTTGCAACATCTGAGAGCCTTGCCTTCGGGCATTGAATAGAAAAGCGAAGAAGCATAAACAAGGAAAGAGCCTAATTTATTCATACTTGATTTTGAATTCAGCTGGCGATTCGAATCTCTTAAAAATTTTAATCCACATTTGAGTCATCTTTTCTCGCTCGTCGGCTCATTACCTGCTGTGATTGTCAATTCGGTCCATTCAACCAGTTTGATGTCTCTCTTACTCAAATTCAATGTGTACGATTTCAACGGAAATGCGGATGCTAGCGATTTGAAGACACGAATTATAAATCAATGGCAGCACGTTATCTCAAACGGTCTTGAAATCCTCACAGCGAATGACAATTCCAAGTCAATTCTAGCACATGCTAGCAAAAATTTCCTGTCAAGAACACGATCATCCCCGTACAGTTTACATTATGTGCGTCACAACCTGTCGTTTTCGTGAAATGTTACATCGAACTGATTCAGATGGTTGTTTAATCAGAGCAGGATATATTCAAAAAGTCTTTCATCATCAAGTTTCTTGAAAAGTCTTTGATCTAGTCACATCACATCCATGTTCTTTAATGACACTATTCATTCAACAGCAGCAGTATTTCTTACACGGCAGAAGCTTTGCCATGTAATGTTTACATCAAAACTTGCATAGCATACTCGATTTTGAGCTTAATAGAAACGAAATACGTGCTCGATCCTTGCCAATTTTTGTAGAAAACTCGATTCTTTAGACTGAACTGTGTACACACTTGATTTACAGTTTAGCAGAAAGCAGGGGAAGGGCCATGCAAAACCTTTCTCTAGGTGTGGGGACATTTCTGAGGCAGTTTTAATGACGGTATGCTCCACCAATTTCCTCATCCATAGCTGTTCTGTTTTTATTGTAAAGATCCGGGCAGAATTCAAACGATAAATCTGACATTATGGGTCCATAAACTTACTCACTTCACTAATTTTCAGATGTTATTAAAATGTCAATGTGTTATGCTGCTTAGGCCCCTTCCATTGTCCGCAAAATTCGCCGTTTCAATTTTGGTTTAAATCTCAACTTTTCATCATGGCCTTTTGCGCACGTTGAAACACCCCTCATCAATATGATGACATTTTGGACTTAAATGTTTAGCCTCGTAGATGTAGACTATGCCACCACCTTACAGTCTTAATATACGTGCTAATTTCCTGGCTCCGATGGTGAGGTTCACCCAGCGACCCAATGCAGCTTTGCTATTCATCTAGTAGTGATTTGATAAGAAATGTGGGCTGAAGAAGTAAAGGGCATTGGGTAGCAAAGAAGTGCCCCCCCCCCCACCTCAAATGTTATGGAGGCTTGTTGAGTGACGTTGATCCGGTATCCGGCATATGGTGCAAATTTTGCGTTGCTCGCTGAGCGAGGTAAATATCTTATTGAAAGCATTTTCCAATTTCATCTATTCATGCCTCATTTTGCTCTTGGCGTTAATGGGGAAGTTACAAATTGTAAAGAACTCAGTGTCCGTATGCTTCGAAATTCTTTATGTAAATGGATACCATATTGCTAAATGCGAATTCGTTCTTGACTAATAATTTCATGAAGCTTGTTTGAGATTGTTTGCTACTCAGAACCACCAGAAGCTCAACTCATTCGCACCCTTTCCAAGTTTCACTGCCTACTTCACGAACTCTATCTCACAAATCATCATTCATCTCAAGAACATGCAACTTATGAAACGTCTTGCCTTCTTCTTGTTTTCCTGAGTCCTACAACTTGCCATCTTTCAAATCTAAGATCAATAAACCTGATCTTATCTCTCTATCCTCTTAGCTGCTCGCTTTCTTCTTTCCTCCTTTGTTGGGGCTTTGTATAGGCCACCATAGCCTTTCCTCAACATAACCCACTAAAAAAAAAAAAAAAAACTCAGCCGAACTGACTTTTTTAGTAAGTTATGTTGGGGAATGGCCATGGTGGTCTATACAAAATCCCAAAAATGGAAGAAAGAGGGTTGCAGGCTAACAGGAGAGAGATAAGGTCAAGTTCATTGATCTTCGACTTGAAAGATGACTGGTTGTCAGATTTATGAAAGGAAGAAGAAGGCTAGGCGTTCCATAAATTGCACGTTCTTAAGATGGATTATGATTTGTGGGATAGAGGTTGTAGATGAGGCAGTGAAACTTGGAAAGGGTGTGGGTAAGTTGATGTTCTGATGTTCCTGATGCGTCTCAAAGGATCAGGAATAACATCATTCATCTCATGAGAACAATATTCGTCAAAGTAGATGTAAAAGATGGAAATATCTGCAACCAAATGACGATAGTGACATGCCTACGGAAGTAGATATATCTAGGTATTACGATGGGAAAATTACCGACACATTCAAAATACTAAATGCTTGCGGGTTAACACTCAGTGGTAAGATTCCTAAGTCGAAGTGAAGGGAGTTACTAGCTATCTCTAATTTATTGAGAAAAAATCACAGAGTGTCCTTACAGAAGGAGAAAGGACCAGGGCACTGCAAGATGAGCATAGTTTTATCATTGTCCTAGCACCTACCTTCAGACGCTGAAAGATACCATGTCTTTAAACGTTTAGGTGCAGGAATCAAGACATCATATCGTATGAAAAGTCAAACATTTTAGTGCTATAAAGCTGCAATAGATCATTTAGCTCCATTGAAATGATCCATTTTAACTCTCATGGGTCTTTGAGAGACCCTCAGAGAGAGAGAGACCCTCAGAGAGAGAGAGAGAGACCCTCAGAGAGAGAGAGAGACCCTCAGAGAGAGAGACCCTCAGAGAGAGAGAGAGAGAGAGAGAGAGACCCTCAGAGAGAGAGACCCTCAGAGAGAGAGAGAGACCCTCAGAGAGAGAGAGACCCTCAGAGAGAGAGACCCTCAGAGAGAGAGAGAGAGAGTTAACATAAACTAAATCCCTTCAAAGACACAAAAGGAGGAGGAGGAGAAGAAATTTGTAAAAGGACTTACGAATCGTTGTCGAGCAATTTAGAGTTGATCTTATTAATTCCGCTAGGTGCGTAATCCCACAGCAAATCCACAGTCGCTACATAGTAAACACGCGTTTTTGCTGCAGACATGGAGATGAGCATGAGAAAATGGAGAATGATTCGAAGCAAGCACATAATGGCTACAACAGAAATGGCTCTCATTCGAGGCTCTCCTTTTAAAGGGAAGAATTTTAATTATTTATTACTCTCAGATGTAAAGTTGAAGCGATCTGGCCACTTAGCTGTTGGCCATATACATAATTAAAATTTCCACATAACTGACAAAGGACCCGTTCAAGAAGTAACTTTCGCCATTCATTTCAGAGGAACTTGTGTAATCTTCATAATTTGCGAAAGTTTTATGTATGGTTACGCAACATTAAAACCAGAAGTTTCTCAGCTTGCTTCTACAGGCTCCAGAATTCCCTCAACTTGTCTTTGCTGGCTTGCAGAGGGCTTCTCCTGGTGTGAAGTCTTTGCAATGCTGTATCGGTATACTGTATGCATCTTGCAAAGCAGTTTTGGGCAACTTCACGTGAAAACACCTTAGTCCCATCCTCCAAACTGGGAGCACCTTGTGCAAGATTTACCGTCCTGAGCGCTTGCATCGTGAGGAAGGCTAGCTTGTTTCTTTTCTCGACGCATTTTCCCGTCAAGCTATGTAATTTCACTTTTTTGATTTAAATTAAATGTCCTTCCCTCACCATTCTGTGAATAGGTTGGTACACATCTCTATTTTTTAGCCTTTTAACCACCGGCCGCCTCGTAGCTTCTGTGCTCTTTTCCAAAGTACTGGTGTACAAGAAAGAGAAACAGCAAACATCATTTGTTGCAGTCTTTGGTGCGACTCGGCTTGGGATCCTCACCTGCAGTTTTAAAGGGAGCACCCCACCGTCAGACCACAGCCACGATCATTCGCCCATTTGCCAAGTGGTGCTAAACACTTTTAAAATCCTAGAAATTCTTCTTCTTGGCGTGCCTTGCTATATTCTAACGTTGACGACAATGTTTTGAAACTTTTTTCTGTCTTGAGCAGCGTGAATAATATCACTAGCCTTCCAATTACCTGCAACCACCGATGTTAAACCATCCATGTGGATCGGTCTCTGTCTTCCTCTAGCTCTTTCCTCTTCAACTTTACTTTCAATTGTCGTCAGCTCCTCAATGCTCTCTTCACGTTCCGAGTGCCCAAGAAATCTCAACTGTCTCTGCCTTATAGTTTTCACCAAAGATCTTTCTTCATTAACCAACATTAAAACTTCCTTGCTACTAATTCTATGTACCCATGGAATCTTTAGCACTTTTCTGTAGGACCAAAATCCCAAAGCTCCTACCTGCTTCTGTATCTTTTTACTAATTATCCGTATATTACCCTATATTACCCCTAGCTTAACGCCAGAGAACCCATTTACCGCTAGGTGCTCACAGAGAGAGGGCAAATAGAATCTTGGAAAAGGACGCTTTGAGCCTTAATCTTTTGAAAAGTAGAAATGTGCATTATGCCGATTGCCTATCTCAAATTGACATGCGTACATTGATATCATAATGAGGGCAGATTCGTCAATCTCTTTCTGATGATATCCCCCTTAAATTACGACCTTCAAATTTCCTTCTGGCCTTAATGCCATTTTGCTACTGTAAGGAGGCTGCTGGGGGGGGGAGGGGGGGGGTCACAGTCATATCATGTATGGTTTGAGACGGGTTTGAGAGGGGGAAATTATCATTTCAATCCACTGGGACAACAATATGACTTTAGGATGAAAGTATCCGGATTGCTCATTGGTAAGATTCTTGAGCATTGATCCTATAGTCAGTGGTTCGAATCCACCATCAGCAAAACTTCCCTCAGAATGAGGAGAATCGCCAGCTCTCTGTCATTGCCGGTATTGGAATCACGATGTGTGCTCACTTTAAGAGACGAAGGATCTGGACACTGCACGATAAGCAAAATGCAACATCTACCAAAATAAGTACATGTACTCATAAATCAAGCATTAAAAACCAAAATAGAAGTTATGTTTGGGTTCAATGGTTAGGACTTGGACATTGCTCGATACGCGAAAAGCTTCTCAGTGCCATTAACATTGTATAAAAAATAAAAGCATCCGTACGATCATCATGTTAAATTGTTAGTGGCCAAATTTTTTATCCTCTGCTAATATGCTAACAGATAGCTGCAATGCGGGATCCTTCTAGAACCGAATTCATAAGACCAAATCTTACAAAGGCAGCAAATTTTTCCCTCTTTCTGCGGCTGTGACATATATTATTAGCAATGAATGACAATCGTTAGGTCATATTTGCAACTGAAAGCGGAAGATTTTGCTGACGAGGAATGCAACGATAAACTTCCGATTGCAAATAAGATCTGAGCTTTGATTTATTCTAAGCAGTAAAATTAGAATCATATAGATCGCCAATGTCTCCATAAAAGCTTTGATGCATCAATGACTTGCTATCTTTAATTGTAAATAATTACCTAAGACGTTTCTCCCGAAGTGACTATGGTGTCATGACTATGGTGATGTCCCCATCTTTGTTCCAATTCATATGACCCGAGCAAAGTCTGTGGTTTGGAGATGTCCATGCCTGGATATAAAGTTCTCTTGGGAAGTAATTTTCCAAATCATTCAGTCGTAGAGTTAGCGTTGGTTGGAAATGGCCAGCCTCTTGCGTTTTTGTCTTGTTCTGGCAATCTTGCAGCCAACAACTGCAAGGATGCGAGAATATTTCATCGGAGCAGTTGACGTGAAATGGGATTACGCACCAAGTGGGTTGAACATGAAGACAGGAGTGAAAATCGACAACGATGAGTATGTCAGGGAGTCTTTTGATTTTTGAAATTGTTGCATAAGTGATACTTTAAATCAGAAGTAGGATGCAGGAGTGGTAGAGAAGATTGAATTGAGGGAGGAAGCTCACCTTTTCAGCTCAAATTTGTTCCGAGAGCCATTAGAGGGGATCGAATTGGAAGGTTTTCTATCCAACGAGAAGAATGTAAAAGCACTGATTTTGACACAGCTTTTCAACGGCAGATTGTCTCCCTTGTCCCTCATCATTACAAAGTTTTTTTTTAGTGGGTTATGTTGAGGAAAGGCTATGGTGGCCTATACAAAGCCCCAACATAGGAAGAAAGAGGAAAGCAACATTGGAAGAAATTAAATATTTTATTCTGTGTTCTACCAAGTATATCAGCAATAAAAGTAGATTTAGGGATACTTGGAGGCTATGCTTATCGAGCAGTGCCTTGGACCTTACTCTCGGTGCTACCGCGTCTCGTAATCCCTACGCCTGGAACTGCAGAGTTTTAGCAAATCTCCTTACTGTAAGTACATCCGAAGATCGGGGTTTGCTTCCAACTGCCCACCATTGGTTCTTCTGGCCATCTTAAGCCGGAAGTATTTAAAGTACGTCTTATTTTTTCGCTCTGTTTATAACGCAGTAACTGGAACTATCAAAATTGTCCCTTAACATTGAGTTCAAACCGGAACTTTTTGATATGACGAATCAAAACAGAGAACAGCAAGAAAGTACAACTTCTATGCCTACCATGATAGTCTCATAAACAATCCCAACTTCACCAAATCACTCCAACCTCTTTCCCATCGTCGTTTCGTTGGAGAAATTTCCATTTTTGCAGATACTTTCACGGGCATTCTTCTCAGTAGATCAGAATATTATTCCAGTTCCTCTGAGGCGTGTCAGGACCACCAGAAGCTCAACTCATTCACGCACTTTCCAAGTTTCACTGCCTATGTCACGAACTCTATCTCACAAACCCTCATTCATCCCAAGAACATGCAATTTATGGAACGTCTTGCCGTCTTCCTTTCCTGAATCGTACAACTTGCCATCTTTCAAATCTAAGATCAATAAACTTGATCTTATCTCTCTATCCTCTTAGCTGCTCGCTTTCTTCTTTCTTCCTATGTTGGGGCTTTGTATAGGCCACCATGGCCTTTCCTCAACATAACCCACTAAAAAAAGTAAAATGATGGGAGTGGACATTGAGGCATTGAAGCCCCTCCATGACAGACACTGAAATTTAAAATATCATGAGAAGAACAAATAAAAAACCAAGGCAACAAAAACAAGAACTTTACTGTCTGATTTGCATTCGATGATCGGAAATTACATATGTGAGTTAGTATTCTTTAACGGGAACTTAACTTTGCCAGTACCTTCTATTGAATTAACTCCATCTCTCTATTGATGACACGAAATGGCTCCAACAAGCTTTCTTCATTTCAGAGATGCGTCAGTTTTTACGAAGAAGTCAGGGGAACGGATAGGAAGGGTCTACAAAAAAACAGTTTATCGAGAGTTCACAGATGCTTCGTTCAGACAGCAAAAGACCCATCGGAAGGACTTGGGCATTATTGGTCCAGTTTTGAGAGGTGAAGTTGGGGACACAATAAAAATTGTGTACAAGGTAGGTGCATTATGGGAGACTTAGAATTCACTAGCCAACGCTCTGCTGATGATAACAGACTGAAGCAGCTGCTATTTCCCCCACGAAATTGCAAGAATTCGAGCCAATTTATTTGGTTTGATATTTGTTCGTACTCCAGGTCAAGTGATACTATAATGTAGCAACCCAGGTGTGCGAGATCATCAGGCAAGCCTGGAAGTCTGCGTGTATGCTATGTTGAGGAAAGGCTATGGTGGCCTATACAAAGTCCCAACAAAGGCAGGAAGAAGAAAGCGAAAAGATGATGATTATGATGAAGTAGTAATATTTTAAGATTAGTCACATAATTTTCATTATTATCATCCTTAGAATTACAACGAAAATAATTTCATTGCCTTCGATCTGAAGAAGGATTATTAACCTATGTGACATTTATGATGAAATACTGGAGAAGGAAATCAAAATTTGATAACTGAAAGTTCTTATATGGCCTAAATTGTGGCGTTAATATAATTTTCAAGACAGTAATGACCTCATAAAAGTAATTAAAATTGGGGTTGCTTTAAAGTCTTATTCAACAAAAACTAAAGAAGAGCGTGCTAGAAAGTCATGAAATATGTCTGAAGGTTGCAATGAAGTATGTTATGTAGTTTGAATTTTAAGTGAACCGACATCCATTTTACATCTATTAGTGAGCAAATTATGAAGATCACCGATTACCTTAACTTCCTTCACCTGAGCCCTTAGTGAAAGCAATTGGTGAGGAAAACGTGATGCCCTGATTCTGGTTTCTGCTAAGCACGAAGTCAAGTATGTTATGCAGGTGACATACGGTTGTCGTTTGCATGTAAAAACATCTTTGTTAAACCCCAATGGTGACGAAGACTAAGATGCCAGCCTCTACTTTCTGCTGCGTGCAAAAGCGAATATGCCATGCAATTTTACGTGAGTTATGAGGCAAATCTTAAAAGCGTCGCCAGAAGGGATGTTGTTGAAGATGCTCAGTTATTGAAGAGGATTCTTATTCGACGAAAATAATGATTAATTTCAAATGATATTTCATTGCTTAGAACATGGCAAGCAGGCCATTCTCCATGCACCCACATGGCGTTAGCTATGAGAAGTCTTCCGAGGGAGCTGTTTACGAAGACGGTACCAACAAAGAAATGAAGAAGGATGACATCGTTCCACCTGGCGAAGTCCACTATTACAAATGGAAGATCAATCCAGAGAATGGGCCTGCTCAGGGTGACCAGGCCTGCGTAGCGTCCGTCTATCACTCCCACGTCGTCGTCCCAAAGGATATCAACACTGGACTCGTTGGTGAGCGCCTTCACCTCAATTCAATTCAATTTAAAAATTCAATTCAATTCAAGTCAATTCAATTCGATTTCAGTTCAATTCAGTTCAATTCAATTTCAGTTCAGTTGAGTTCAATTCAATGCGATCTCAGTTCAACTAAGTTTAACTTCTACTACCATGAAATACTTTTACACTGAACAACATGCAAACATATCAACTGTACATTACAATTCCAGTAGGAATCTTAAGGAGAAGTCCTCGAAGTACATGTACAAACGATAATTTCTTATTTTAAAGATCATTTATAAGAAATGCAAATTCAAAGTCAATGGCCCTTGAAAAATCATGATCTGTAAAGATTTTGCTTTTCAATCACATAGCATTTTGTAAATTTTATTCTAAATGAAAGCTTTGAGGCAGAGTTTCTCGTCTCTAACGGCAAATCATTCAAGAGTTTCATAGTTGAATTTAGAATAAAAACATACTTATTAGACTCCTTCTCTTTCCTAACTTCATAAAGAAGGAACTTTCAAGTTGAATTTTTTGCCTTTACTTGCTTGCAATCAAAGGAAATCATGATTGCCAAAGTACTAAAAATCAAGCAGTCAAAGTTGAGTTGAGTTTACCTAAAGTTGAGTTCCAAATCTGATTCAAGCTTTGGGTATATTTTCCTAATGAGGTACTATCGTGAGCCATTGAAAACTGCGCAGTAGATTTTCCAATTCTTTTCCTCTCCAAAACTTATCCCCACATTTATAAAAAATCCCATTTACTATTGGGGGGCAGTTTTAGGGTTAGGGTTAGGGTTAGGGTTAGGGTTAGGCGGTGTGACATGAGTTTGCCGCAAACCGAAGCTATCTTTAAGGTGTAACAGAAACGTTTTCTTATAGTTATGATCAAAATTATAGTAATAGTAACAATGATAGCAATTGAGTTCTTTCATCCAAATAATTTATCATAAATATGTATTTATTCATATATAGGTGTAATTTTTCATATATAGAATATTCACATGTATATATGTGTTTACACGTATAAATATATTTCATATGTTATATATCATATATTTGTTTTAATTGATATTTTTAGGCATATTACTGGCTTGCAAAAAGGGAACTTTGAAAACTGACGGCTCCATGCAAGTCAATGTCGACAAAGAGATCTTTCTTCTTCTAAATGTTTTCGATGAGAACAAAAGTTGGTATTTAGATGATAACCTAAGGATGAGTGGCATAGATCCTGCCAAAATCAACAAAGAAGACGAAGGTTTCATGGAGAGTAATTTGATGCATGCAATTAACGGAAGATTTTTCGGCAACCTCGAGAAGCTTGAAGTTTGCTACGGAAAGCGAGTTGCATGGTATCTGGGCTCTCTTGGCAATGAAGTAGACATGCACACAGGTAATGTCTTAAGGTGATTTTTATGAGCATTTTACCAAGGTAATAGCCTTACTTTTCAGCTAAAATACTAAGGTATTTTTTATGAGCATGTTACCAAGGTTATAGCCTTAATTTTCAGCTAACATATTAAACAGACGTGACATTTCCAAAATTCTGTTTGTCAACAGCCACTTCTTAACTTAACCTTTAACTTGTTACCGGACTTAACAAAGTCGTAACCAAAGGCTGTCAGATCGTCTATTCTCTCACGGCTTACAGCTGATTATATTTTATGTTCATTAATAAATTGCAATTATTATTACGTTATGATACCACTTTGCTACACTACCAAGAAGGCACAGGAAAGTCCGTAAGGCTGTGTCTACCAAGCGACCATTCAATAACGAGTTCTAACTACAATTAAATGTTCACCATAATAGTAATAATGGAAACTTTTATTGGTAAATTCCAGTCTAAAATACAGCGTAACTTCAGAAATAAAAACAGTTATAATGTTGAAGGTAATATGTTATCCTCTTTACCGTCAATCAGTCGTTTTTTGACTATCGTTGAAATAAGCTATCGCATTAAGTTTGTTTATACAAGCTAAAAGAAAATGGGAAAAATGGAGTTTAAAACTCAACCACGTAAAACCAAGACGAGATGTGTCTGAAAATAGAAGCCTGAATTATCGATTCATCATCAATTAAGATGTCCATTAAGCAAAATATGACATGGAAATAAACGGGCCAAACATTTCCTGATAGCAAATCGCTAGCAGCATAGCAGTTTGAAGAATCGCAATTGAATAAAAGCAGAAATTATGACAATCATAGCTGCACTGACCGACTGCAGCAGAGAGATTGTGACTTATCAAACTAAACTAGCATGAAATGTATTGAAAGCTGCAAAATACATCGTAGAAATTGTATTATGCATTTATTCATTGGATAATTTGCTCCATTATTCATATATTTATTTACTTACTCATTATTCACTTTAAATACGAACGTGACTTTGAATAGTATATACAAGAAAGAAAATTTATTCTGATAAGAAGAGTTTTTAAGGCAGAAAACGAAATTACCGTTTTATCAATGATATCTTTGAATTGACATCTTCAACACGTATCGCGAAATCAGATGCCAAGACTTGCAGGGACTGGAATTTGAAGCAACCAATAGAAGAATGTAGTATGGACTATCTCCAGTCATAAGAACTTATTTTTTGAAAGCCAATAAATATTGAATTTATAAAGGAATGAATTTTACTAAATATTGTTTTCTTAAATGTCAGCACACTGTAGAAAGTTGATTCAGATGTGACTACACTCGCCTCTATTTCTATGTATTCGTCCATGCCAATTTGATTTGGCCATTTTGCTTTATCCTCCTCAACTTTCAGCCACATTTACCGGACATTTAGTGGACATTGACCACCATAAAACGGACGTAGCATCTCTGTTTCCCGCCAAGACTGCTTCCGCCATCATGGTGCCTGACAATCTTGGTCGCTGGATGTTTACCTGCCAAGTAGCAGACCACTTATCGGGTGGGATGTTTGCATTCTATGAAGTCAACAAATGCATGTTTTCTGGAACACCGAGGAAGCCAAAGTTATCAGGGCGAGTCAGAGAGTATTTCATCGCTGTTGAGGAGAAGCCATGGTCTTACGCAAGTTCATCTGAGAATAAATTTGATGGTGGTCGCTTAACACGAGGAAGGCAAGGAGTAAAAACATTATTTTTAGTGAGTTACGTCGAGGAAAGACCATGGTGGCCCATGCAAATCCTCAACAAAGAAGGAAGAAAGAAGAGAGTGAAAGGCTAAGAGGAGAGAGAGATCAGATCAAGTTTATTGATCTTAGATTTAAAGATGGCAAGTTGTAAGATTCGGAAAAGCAAGAGGAAGATTAGATGTTCCATAAATTGCATGTTCTTGGGATGAATGATAATTTGTGAGATAGAGTTCGTGAAGTAGGCAGTGAAACTTGGAAAGGGTGTGAATGATCTTGTTGAAAAAAGACGCTGAATTGTCGATTCCATGTTAAGAGACACTGATTTGTTTCGAAATGATCAACTAGATATTTGAAATTTCTTACTATTTAAGTTTTATATTCAATATTTCTAATTCAATAATAGATTCAGCCATTTTGCCTCATCTTTCACCGATATAGCTGTTAATGTGGCTTTATTTGAGTTTTCAAAGCATCGGTTCATACGAATCAGCGAGTCAAAGATAATTTTTACATCTTGAAGATCATGCAATCGATAAAACAGCCATAGAGCAAGAGAAACCAAGAGTCTTTAATGCAGAATTGCGCAAAAATCGAATATTCGATTGATGAAGTGATAACTTGATCGACTGATTCATAAACTGATTGGTTCGTTGATGCTATGGTAACTTGAATAATTGTTATCTTTATCGATTGATCCGATTTTTGTATACTCCACCAAAGAAAAGTAAATATGTTTCCAGTTGTTGATACGAGTGTCGTGAAGGATCTTGTCGGAAAGTGTATGTCTTGTGCCACATCATTGCGAGTTGGGGTGGCCAGCGCTTTACTCGCCACACGTTCCCTAATGTTTACTGCTGGGTGAACCTGTAGTTGGACCCAGTAATTTACCTACTCTGACTTACTGATTAGATTAATGAATACTATCTGAATTACTGATGGCAGTGGTGATGATTACTGATGGCAGTGGTGATGATTACTGATTGCAGTGCTGATGATTACTGATGGCAGTGGTGATGATTACTGATGGCAGTGGTGATGATTACTGATTGCAGTGCTGATGATTACTGATGGCAGTGCTGATGATTACTGATGGCAGTGCTGATGATTACTGATGGCAGTGGTGATGATTACTGATGGCAGTGCTGATGATTACTGATGGCAGTGCTGATGATTACTGATGGCAGTGGTGATGATTACTGATGGCAGTGCTGATGATTACTGATGGCAGTGCTGATGATTACTGATACTCTGTCTTACTGAATTACCGATTTCTCATCCGTAGCTCTGGAACTTTCTTCGATCGAAGCTACAACAGGATTGGTGGTACATACATCAAGGCATTGTACGTTGAATACAGTGACTCTTCATTCTCAAAGAGAAAAGAAAGAACTGCCGACGAAATGCACCTTGGTTTAATGGGGCCAGTTATAAAGGGAGAAGTTGGTGATATCATAAAAGTTGTTTTTCATAACAAGGTCAGTCCTTCAAAATCGCTTTTATTTAATTCAAAAAGCTTACTAAACTTGATTCATTCTTCCCTAAACTTCTTCATATCCAAAGTAGACTTTTAAACACCGAGAAGCTATGCTTATCGAGCAATGTCTCTCTTATAATGTGAAAGGATTGAAGATTCCTATGACTCATAGTTCTTACAGTACAATTAAGGAAAATGAATATATATGCAGTGTCCTGGTCCGACTGATGATGTGTCCACATCCCATGATTCCTTACGCCCGGGTTTTCTGATTGCTGGCTAATATCCCGGCTCAACATGAAAGACAAGCTGAATCTGAAAAACAGGTTGAAAGTGTATACAGGCCCGGACACCTCTTGGTATTACGAAATATGTGTAGAATTCACCGTATTAATCAGTTGACCTTTTTTCACTGGGTAGCTCTTAGTAGGGTACATTAGACAAGTAATTATGACATAAGGACACTTGAATGCCCATGTATTCCCTAGTGTAAAATCCCATTGTTCATCTACTAACCATAGTTCTTCCCATGTGGCCATATTTCACTGGGCAGCCAACGGCATAGACAAAAGCAGATGCGAAGATGACATCGAGGACCGAACAAAGACCAATTTCGAACTGTACTTCAGCAATAAGGACTGGAGACTGTAGGAGCCGGAAAGAGGAGGATCATAAATGGAACGAAAAAAAAAGCGAACTACGAATATTTATGCTGGATGAAACACTTCAGCTTTTAGATTAGCTGCTATCAATGTGTGTCCAGTGTTCATCCTCAGAGGTACTACTCATTTACCGACCTCGGAAGGATGGATATCTGAGTTGACTGTTGGCTTGTGGTTAAATGGTTCCGACGGTAGGGCTCGAACCAAAGGCAGAAGACCTCACAAGGTTCGCAACGCTGCATCTTAACCGATCGGCCAAACCACATGCGTCAACGTCTCGCAAGGCTACGATTAAGATGATGATAATGATAGCATAATTCATAAAAGATCTGAATGCGAACATATGCGTATTTTTGGACCTTCTTTTCTAGGCAAGCAGGCCTTATTCCATTCACCCACGCGGAGTAAGATACGATAAATCGAATGAGGGCTACTCTTACAACGACAAGACAGGATCATCGCAAAAGAACGATGACGTTGTTGATGCTGGTGGCAGTTTTACTTATGAATGGTTTGTCACAGAAGAAATGTCACCGACTGACCAAGATCCCCCTTGCGTAGCACGGCTCTACTCCTCCACAGTGGACCCAGTAAAGGACATGTACTCAGGTAACTTTGTCGAAGAATCTCTAGCGTACTTTCCTTTTCTAAACCAGTTCAGTCGTTGGCTAAGCAGGGTTTTCTAATTCACCAGAAACCATTTTCACTGTGAGATACGCAATTGATATCATCAGACCCTCTGTATTTTGATTTGATGTAATTCTGATATAACTCGGAATAGGAGCACTTGGCAAAGTGGTCGGAGGATGTGTCCATTTTGCTTAACGGCAAGGGTTCAACGTAAGCTTGCCCTTTGAAACTTTATTTGATTTTGATATATAGAGAAATAGTACAAATGCAAATATCTCTAATAATAGGTAATCTGTATTCGGCCGGCCTAATTACAGGTATTTCTAGTGAAAAAGGAAATAAGAAAAAAACAAAGAGAAGTGAATGATTTTAATGAGAAGAGCTAAAGGATGAAAGAAAATTGTTAGTCGAATAGAAAGTCTGGGTTAGTCCAGGGATTGTTACGCATGCAGTATATGGAATAAGTTGTTCGAATAATTATACTCGTTAATTTAGCAATGATGTAGTTAGTATGTGCTTTGTCAATGGTTAGATCGCTACACATCTGAATGAACGAATCGCCAGTCTTGCATTTTTCCCGTTTCTAGATGCCTCTACCTGCCCATCTAGCAGCAAATAGGTACATAGCATAAAGCTGGGAACAAAAATAAACTAGAAAGGGAACTGGTCACCTTCTCTCACGATACTGTAGCTCCAGTTGGTATCGCTCTAACACGGCGTTACCCAATGTTGGCTTCGATTATGGCACTCAACTTCACTTTACTGAACTTTTGACAGCGGAATCATAACACAGGGGTTATTAGCTCGATTCCTCCATGTGTCATATTTAAAACGCCATCGGTGAGGAAGGCAACGGGAAACCACCTCATGATTTCCACTTCCCTAGAAAAAACTCAGAGCCCTGTCTCTGGTTGCTGCTACGCTTGAAATCGAGTATGCAACGCAGTTTCACCATGTTGTGTTGCAAGGAATTTACCATGTGCTTATAAACTCAGTTGCCCAGAGGTGGAAAAATTTACTTGAATTTGCCCCAACGATGTTCTACAGAAGTATTGTGCAATTACTACAGCTCCCCCCCCCTCCAATTCAATCATTGGGCGAAGTCCAACTAAACTATTGATTATTTTGGATTGAATCCATAGATATCTCCAGACATACCTATTACAGTACCGGGTGCAGATTCTTCGTAAGATCATCATGCATTGACATGAATCTGCTATTTCTTTCCGTAGGCCTCGTTGGCCCGTTGGTAGTATGTAAGAGAGGCTCTCTGCTGCCAAATGACAAACCAAAAGGATACGACGCAGAAAGGTATATTCTTATGGCAGTCATGGATGAAAACAAGTCATGGTATTTAGACCGAAATATGGACAAGTACTGTTACATTCCAACGTGTTTTGGCATCGACAAAGGTATGAGACGAAACTCAGTGTATTCATGAGATACATTTCATTACCAATAAAAAGGCCACACGCGTGTTGACAGAAAATCTTGATACATTCACTATCGTATGCTTCCATCAATACGTGTGCCTCTCCCTATATGCCCCCCTCTTTACGTGCTCCCCCTTACGTGCCCCCCTCTTAACGTGCTCCCCCCATACATCCCCCATCTCTACGTGTTCCCCTCCTTTGCGTGTCCCGGTTTCTCCTATGATTCTACATTCTCCTTTGTGGTCAGCATTGAAAATCACAAAAAGCGATTGGTGGTCTTAAACTTTTGCACATTGCTGCAAAATCCTCAAGTGACTTGCAGCGATTTTCCCATTGCAGAGGACGGAGATTTCACGGAGAGCAATAAGATGCACCAAATTAATGGCAAAATGTACGGTAACCTAGAAGGCCTTGAATTTTGTCAGGGAGAAAAAATACTGTGGCACACTCTGGTCGTCGGAACAGAAACTGACATGCATGCGATATACTTCCATGGCAACGATTTCGACACTGAAGGAAATCACAAGGATTCTTTAACCCTTTTCCCAGGTAAATTTTGACATGAATTTTGATGGGAATGAATAAAGACACGACTTCTACCTTAGTTCATTAGAGATTCATCTTCTTCTTCATTTTCTTCCTATTCTTCTTCTGACTCTCATGTCCTTCAAGTTTGGGTCACCTGCGCGTGTCATCTTGATCCCCATACTGCATGTTAGTAAGACGGGCACCCTATCTTGCAGCCTGAACAATGTCCATCTTGACCCCTATATTGCATGTATATTTTTCTTAACATGCGAGCAAATGCTGCTAATAATCTCATATTTTGTTAATTTTAGTATGCAATTTTGATAAAATAATAACAATTTCAATTATTTTAGGACGGTAACCCATTCATCAGTTTTGTTTAGTGGGTTATGTTGAGGACAGGCCGTGGTGCCCTATACAAAGCCCAAACATAGGGAGAAAGAAGAAAGCGAACAGCTATGAGGAGAGAGAGATATGATCAAGTTTATTGATCTTAGATTTGAAAGATGGCAAGTTTTAGGACTCAGGAAAGCAAGTTATGGTTTACAAGAGGGGGCCGTCGATTTTTTCGATTTACAACCAAACTTATTCAACAGAATGGTGACATATTGAAATTAAGATACAAATGTTCATTGCTAGTAGCAATCCAAAGCAAGGTAAAGCAGCAAAATAGAATTGAAATAAGATATTCAAACAGCTGCTTCGAGAGATTTTACTAATGACGCATAGTGATGAACAAGGTCTGTTTCTAAATAGTTAGATTTTATAACTGAAGTTTATTTCATTCAAATTTCCAAAATGAAGTAAAATTAGTCCTGTATGGCTCATTATAACAAGTACCATATACGAGGAAGGCAACAGGGAATCGTCTCTTAAAATTCTCTTGAAAAACTTGGATCCCTGGTCCTAGTTCTGCAAAGCTTGCCATTTAAAATGCCACATATTTTAACAGTTTGCTCCTTGTTTAGGTGCCTCTGCAAGTTTCACTATGGTGTCAAATAACATTGGGAAATGGGCGTTGGAATGCAAGGTGAACGATCACTACATGGCAGGAATGAAAGCGCATTACACGGTGAAGCAATGTGGAGCGCGGAAGGCCAATCCCAGCAAAACTGGAGTGACGAGGGGGCATTATGTTGGCATTGTGGAAATCGAATGGAATTACGCAGAAAGCGAAAAGAATCTGCTCACTGGAGATATTCTCGATGAGAGGGACAAGTAAGTAATGGGTCAATTAAGGTTTAGGGTAGGAAATCCAACCAACTCGCATGTTTATCGCTTGCAGTTGTTTCAAAGTAAGAACTATTGATTTTTGAAATTTTAAACTCTAGTCAGACATTTACCTGAAGAATCTAAAGCATTCATGCTGTGTTTGGATTTGTCTAAACATGCTTTTGAACACCCTAGTGATACGCAAGAACATTCTTAAACACTGTCTCCACATTGATTAGATTGCACCTTTTCCGTCCGGATCATTCCATGGTAAAATTTTCAAAATAATGCATCAGTCATACAGAAAGGCTTGCTTTGCAAAACAGTTTGTTTAGCCCCGTATGAAGTTAGTTAAGGTAAAATTTTGCATATGATAATGACCTCAACATGATTATAATGTCATGAAGGTTATTAGTTAACTATCAATTTCATTTAGATTCTTCTCTCGCATTGAATATGCGACGTCATTTACATTCATCTTTAATTGAAGTCATGCATGTTTATCTTAACCATACATACCATACATAGACATACATACATAGCCAAATACATAGCCATACAGATAATAGCCATGAATATATACATGCATAACTAGGCATACATATATAGCCATACAAGCATAGCCATTCATTGCCATACATAGCCATACACACTTAGCCATACATGCATAGCCATACATGCATTGCAAAAAGTACATAGCCATAGATAACCATACGTGCATAACCATACAGAGCCACACATACATAGCCATATGAACATAACCATAGATAGCCATACATACATAGCCATATGAACATAACCATAGATAGCCATACATAGCCATACATACATAGCCATATGAACATAACCATAGATAGCCATACATACATAGCCATATGAACATAACCATAGATAGCCATACATAGCCATACATACATAGCCATATGAACATAACCATAAATAGCCATACAGAGCCACACATACATAGCCATATGAACATAACCATAGATAGCCATACATAGCCATACATACATAGCCATATGAACATAACCATAGATAGGCATACATACATAGCCATATCAACATAACCATCGATAGCCATACATAGCCATACATACATAGCCATATGAACATAACCATAGATAGCCATACAGAGCCATACATACATAGCCATATGAACATAACCATAGATAGCCATACAGAGCCATACATACATAGCCATATGAACATAACCATAGATAGCCATACAGAGCCATACATACATAGCCATATGAACATAACCATAGATAGCCATACAGAGCCACACATACATAGCCATATGAACATAACCATAGATAGCCATACAGAGCCATACATACATAGCCATATGAACATAACCATAGATAGCCATACAGAGCCACACATACATAGCCATATGAACATAACCATAGATAGCCATACAGAGCCACACATACATAGCCATATGAACATAACCATAGATAGCCATACATAGCCATACATAGCCATACATAGCCATACATAGCCATAAATAGCCATTCATGTATGCTAGGACAAATTTCTTGCTTTCTAATCAAGCTTACGTCTCGGTTTTCGTCTTCCAGCTCCAAAGTATTCACGAAACGAGGACCCGACCGCATCGGAAAACTGTATAAGAAAGCTGTCTACAGAGAGTACACAGATTCAAGTTTCACTCACATGAAGAAAAGGGGGAAAGATGAGGAGCATCTGGGAATCCTGGGGCCCATTATAAGAGCAGAAGAAGGTGACCAAGTTAAAATTGTACTGAAGAATATGGCAAGTCGAAAGTATTCTATACATCCACATGGCTTGTACTATAAGTATGTATCAGAACTTTTTCGAATTTCCCTCAGCAAAATCTTCATCTTCCTATTGTACTTTGCAAAATAGTTCTTGAAATTCTAAAATTTCCCGAGCACCTTCCACGTAGAGTATGCAGCTAGATGGGATACAAAGACTTCAGGTATAGGTGTGGCCAGGGAATTCGATGGTTCAAGCATTTGCCTGCCAGCCATTTGGTCGGTTTTTTGATGCAAACGACGGGCTTAAATTTTACTTAGAATGAAAAGAGTCACCAGCTCTCTGCTATTCCAAGGGGTATGAATCACTTGTCGTGGTCACATCGAGAGGAAGGACCTGGACACTGCCAATTGGAAAATTTAATATACTTCAGAATTGAGCATGAAGGACCAAAATAAAAGTGATGTTTGGGTTCAGCAATTCATATAACTCTGGGTTTCACGCTGGTTGCAATCATCAGATGAGCTACATTTATATACAAATTTATAGTTTAGCTGATGATTGCATGACATGAAACTTGGGGTTCTAAACTAGTCCTGGTTTTTCTCTCTTGCTATATATATCCATACATATATAAATATTGTTGGGTCCGATGGGGATGCTTTAACGTTCTTAAGAAGGAATTTGTTGTCGTTGGAAAAAGTTCAGATCTTGATATACATATATACCCAGGCGTAAAGAAATCGCTCGCTGTGATCACGTTTAGAGGAAGAATAAGGCCACTGCTCGAGAACCGTCGCTTCTCCTGGCTCTGAATTCTACTTAAGATGCAATGTAGAACACCATAAAATGTTTGTCTGTGAAGAAAATTTGTGAATGAGTGATGACAACGATTAAATTGCTTCTTAACAGCAAAACAAACGAAGGAGCAATCTATGTCGATGGTGCAAGAAAGCCTTCAGATTCAAGTGTCGCACCAGGAAAAACACGCACATTTGAATGGCTTGTGCCAAAGGCATCTGCTCCCGGGTCAAATGATGGTGCATGTATTACATGGTCATATTATTCGGCAGTAGACACTATAAAAGACACAAATACAGGACTGATTGGTCCGTTAATCACATGCAAGAAGGTAAGATCAATAGCTAACTAACTAACAAAAAACTAATTGAATAATTAACTAACCAACTAATTAACTAACCAACTAACTAACTAACTGCTTGACTAATTAACAAACAAACTAGTTAACTAACCAACTAACCAACTAACTAGCTAACTAACCCAACTAACTAATTCACTTGCGAAATGATAAACTAGGTAACAAGCTAGCTAAATAGCAAGGTCACTAATAAACTAAAAAGGAACCTAATTAACTAGCTAACATAATAGAAAAGTAAAAAATTAGCCTACTAAATAGCAAAATAACTAACTAACCAATTAATTAACTAATTAAATATCAAACTAACTAGCCAACTAGCTAAATAGGAAAATAACTAGGTAGCTAACTAACGAACTAAGTAGCTAATCAGCTAATTAACTAGCTATCTAACTTAAAGATTAGCTAGGTAAAAATCAAACCAAAGAACTAAATATTGAACTAACTAATTAATTAACTTGCTAGGCAACTAACTAACTAGTCAACTAAGCAATTATCGAACCAACTAAGTTACTATCGAATTAACTGACGAAATTTTAAACTAACTGACTAACTAATCAACTGTCTTTCTAACTAATTAACTAACTAACTAACTAACTAACTAACTAACTAACTAACTCAATAATTAGTTAATCAACAAGCTAATAAACTACCTAGACAAGTCAACTATCTAGTCCAATAAAAAACTCTTGCAATCCTACTGCTTTGAAACTTTAGTAGCAGGTTAGACTTCCTGTGGGCGTTTTATCAGATTAATTCTTTCACAGGTCCTTTCTTCATCTAAGGATCAATTTGCTAGATTGCTAGATTTGATTTCCTTCAGATGGACGAATCGATAGATCGCTAATCACCAATGATACTTTTAGGGAACTTTGAATGGAGAAGGAAAGCGGTCAGATGTAGACAAGGAATTCGCATTGCTATTCACGGTACTTGATGAAAATGAAAGTTGGTACTTGGATGAGAACATCAAGAAGTATGCCTTAGCCCCCGCCTTTGTGCAAAAGGAAGATGATGGTTTCACAGAGAGCAATAAAATGCATGCAATAAATGGGTTTTTGTTTGCAAATGGTCCCAACAATGGCGATTATTTGAGAATGAAAGTAGGGGATAAAGTTGCCTGGTACTTGATTGGTTTCGGTAACGAGGTCGACATTCACACCGTCCATTTTCATGCGAATGACTTCATACATGTAAGTATGAGTAGTTAAGAAGATTCAGCTATCTGAAGTGCTCTGCTGGAAATAATGACGTCATCAGCCCTGGGACGAGAGGGGGGTTATGGAGTGACTCGCTCCCAATCAGGTAGAATTTGGAGCGAAACTTTTTGCATGAGAAGTCATGTACATCTCGTATGAGTATGTCATCATTTTCTTCCAAAGGAATGGGAGCTCCGGTTGCTTGGGCAACACTATACTACAACCACTGGGTCATTGTGTCAGTCCATGACTAAATTTGTGATTGCTGTAATTTGCAATAGCTATTGGGGGTGCTATGACCAACCGCACAATTCATGCTCATTTACTTCCTCAGCAACAACAGCCTCAAATCAAGCAGGGAATATTTTCATCCCCTGTTTGAACAATAGGGGCTTTTGTGCCAAGGGTGCTGCTAATAAGGCGATTTAGACAGTTTGATGAGATTTGCAGGAAAAAAAAGTTATCTTCAATGATATTCAGAATGCATACAATGCATACATATAGATATATCTGTATACATATAGCCATGAACAGCCATACGAATCGATACGAATATATATACATAGCCATGCATTCATAGGCATGCATACACAAAAATATATATAAAAATTTTTTTGTGAGTTATGTTGAGGAAAGGCCATAGTGGCCTATATAAAGCCCCAACAATGGAACAATGGATAAAAGAAGGTGACAGGCTAGCAAGAGAGACAGGTAAGATCAGGTTTATTGATCTTAGATTTGAAAAAGGCAAGTTGTAGCATTTGGGAAAGCAAAAGTTTCCACAAATTGCAGGTTTGTGGGATAGAATTCGCGGAGTAGGCAGTGAAACTTGGAAAGGGTGTGAATGAGTTGAGCTTCTGGTGGTCCTGACACGCCTCAGAGGAACTAGAATGATGTCCCTGATCTCCTGAGACCAATACCTGAGAAAGTATCCATAAAAAGTGGCAAGATCTCCAACTAAATGACATTGGAAAAGAGGTTGGAGAGATGTGGTGAGGTCAGGATTGTTGATGAGACGAATGGCTTTGGACTGGACATTGTTGAGAAGACAGAGAGTAGATTTTGGAGCACCACCCCAGACTTGGGACCAGTAAACAAGGATGGATTCGGGACTTGTATATAGTTGGTAGGGAAGAAGATGAGAAAAACACATGGGAGGGGCAAAGTCAGAATCACAGGTTTTTTTTTGAGAATTATTACTGGAATACCACCATTGGCTTTAGATTTAGAGGTGTCGAGCTGTAGAAGGGTTTAGCGGACTTTTCGTGTTGAGAACTTAATGGGCGACATTATAGACTTTGAGGGGGAAAATGATATGGTTGGAACCCTTTGTTATCCAGATTAGAACTGGAGAAAAGATTGAAGCAAAAGAATCGTCCTTGGATAGAGAAGTGCTAGAAGAGGAGCTATATTTATATTTTAGTGGAGGAAAAGATGATTGGCGAAAGTTTGGGGAGATTTGGCAAGGAGCGAGAGCTATCCTGGCAGTAAGGGAGGCGATTTTGTTACTGATGCGTTGAAATAAAATTGGTTTGGCATTTTTTATGGTTTTGGAGCAAATATTGCGTGAGTAGATGAAAGAAACTCACGATTCTTTGATAACCAGCATGGTTTGTGATAATTGAGGAATGAATAGCCATACGTTGCCATAGATAGCCATAAGCAGCCATACATAGCCAAACGTACATACATAGCCATACATACATACATACATAAACACATACATGCATTTATACATACACACATACATATCTTCATACATATATACATACATATATACATACATACAAACATACATAGTCATACATATATACATACATTGCCATGCAGTACATAGCCATACTTTTTATCGAAGACTCATAACCTTGTCTCATCTTACAATCCACAGAGGACGAATTCAGAACATCGAGACAACACCTACAACATTTTTCCAGGTGTTTTCCAGACCGTTGATATGGTGCCGAAACACAAAGGGAAATGGCTGTTACATTGCCACGTGCATGACCATTTAGAGGGCGGCATGGAAACGAGATACACGGTGTATGAAGAGGAAAGCGGTAATTTTCGATTGGATGATTTTACATTTTGGCATTTTTATGGCTGGGTTTTCAGATGTCCCCGTAGATAAGACACTACGTCGTTTGGTGGCGCTGCAACGCAGTCATTAGCGTGCAAACGCAACGCAAGGGTTATGATTTCGTTTTCTAAAATAGTCCAAAACGAAAACTCCTTCTGTGAAGAAGGTGGCTGGAAATGAACTCATAGAAGTCCACGTCCCTGGAAAATATTAGATCGCTGCCTCTAGATGTTAGACCTATGCCTGCTACGAACGGAATTGAGTATGCTATACACATCGAGACAGGGATTAAGCATCAGGAGACATCCCAATTCCAACACAACACAGGGGTTCTGTTCGATTCCTCCATGCGTCATATTTAAAACGGCATTAGGCGAGGAAGGCAACGGGAAACCATTTCAGCAAATCCACCTCCCTAGAAAAATCTCAGAGCCCTGTCTCTTTCTCTGTCTCTGGTTTCTGCTACGCTCGAAATTGAGTATGCAATTTGAAAGAGGTGCTTAGTTCTATATTGCCCTGTTTTTAGGGTTTGACGCCATTTTTCTCAAGCAGTGTTTACGATATCTCCCTATTCTCCCGTCCTTCTTGCAGATCCATTGTGCATAGATAAATTTATGCTCTGCAAGAGACTTTCAGATAGTTGTTATAGCAGTTGGGTGAAGAAGAATTGTCCTGCTGTCTGCAATCAGTGCAAAGAAGCAGATAAGAAGATTCTCCGCTGCATTGATCGCTTCGTCACTTGCTCAACCTGGAAAGAAATAGGCTTGTGCAGGGCCACTAGGTCAAGTTTTCGAGAGAAATTGCTGCTGATGTGTCCAAAAAGCTGTAATAAAGAATGCCAGTGACTGGGACAGGCACTCAAGAAGTTCGCAAGTCGATTGACAAAATCACTTTGATCGATTCTTTGATACTGGTTGAATGATTGGAAATAAAGATTAATTCTTGATCAACTGATCATTTGTTCAATGATTTTTTATTGTAACATTTTCTATTTTGCATCACATAATAAAATTTATCGATTTCAGTTTGGATTGAATGATTATTACCGACAAAAGGTAGTCTTAACTGCTTTTTTAGTCAGCTATGTGTGTTTGAGAACTTTGCGGCAGATCTTGCGCGCGCTGCGGAGCACAATTTTCCCACGCACGATCAAAATATGAGATCGTTGTTTCAGTTTTACACTTTTTACTATCGTTGCTGAGCCAATGTGCGAACCAGTGCAACGGCATCACAATGCTATTTCCGTAATTAACATTCTGAGCTTTGATTGGCTAATCTTATAATCCGGGTGCGTCTCTTCTTATAGGTCGTAAGATAGAGCGAGTGCATAGAGAGAACGATGTTCGCGTCCACAAAAGTTCGTTTCTTTTTTCTTGCCTCCAACTTCTTCTGGAACTAGCGATTGTTATAGGTTTTCGTAACAATGTGCAACGGGACGAAAAGCTTTTCTTCCAGGGGTTGGCAGGGGAAGAACGCAGGGGAAGAACACCTTACTGCCTCTGTTCAAGATAGTACCTCTCTCTTCTAATACTGGTATCAAATAGGAGTTGAATTTCCTTGCCTTCGTGTGCAATTAGATTGAATAACTGCTTGAAGCTCTGTGCAAGCAATTTAACCAACATACCTTGGATACCAAAATTTGTCTTGAAGAAACCATCTGTAAACGTCTTTACTTAGAAAGCACGTAATGTAGCTATTACTATTACTTAGTAAAGTTCATTTTCTCTTACTCTCATGACGGCAAACTTGATATAACAGCATTGTCATTTTGCTGAGATAGGTTATCCTGAATGAATACTTGTCTTATCATTATTATTATCATTTTTATTATAAGTACCAAATAAAGGAATGAAAGCAAATTTTCATTAAATAATAAATATCGCCATTCGCATTAATATCTAAGACAGTTGCTAAGTACTATAACAAATAATTTCACAATATCAATGAAAAAAGTTACAATACTCAAAAGGATTTAGATTCTTATAAACAACTTTAAGAAGCCATGCTATTGGGATTTGGGATACACAACCTTGCAAAGAGTGATGAATGCAGGCTGATTCACAATGAATATATCTGCAGCAATTCTAATAGACTATTTTGAAGTCAAGTGTCAAAACTAATTCTTAAATGAAACTTATTCATTTGACACAACATTGCAACCCAGCCATTTGGAGCATGCAATGCCTATACATTCATGAAAACTTGCACTTTCCCCAGATAGATAAGAGGGATGGAGGCAGGAAGGGGATACAGCTTTGAAATGGGACAGCCTACGGCATCAGAAAATATAGGCAAACGCTCATTCCAAATGGCAACCTTGCTGAAATGAGACAAAAGTTACAGGGTACCTAAACCAAATTGGCAAAAATCAGAGCTTTGAAATGAGGATAATTGCAGAAAGGTTGGCATAGCAACGCTCAGTGGCTATCTGTTGCACCAAATATTCCTCATCACATCAATTGAAAGGACAAACCAGATGAAAAATTATGTTACTTCTGGCACACGATTCTGTTCCAACCCTGGTTAGATACTGCCCGAATTTTGTCTTTATAGGGCTTCAAACTGAAAAACTGACTTATTTTTCAAACTATATGGTACACCATTGCTTTGAACAATGAAAAACCTCTTTCGAAGGATACATCATATAAAAGATCAACAATCTATTCGTGGTAATTTTGAATTTGATTCAGCTACTAGCGAAACAAAAGCCCATATCATTAGCTTAGTATGCACAGCAATGTGAATTGGGTAATTCTTACAATTCTAATGAGTACTGACCCTTCTAAGCAACATATATTTCTAAACATTGGCACTTTCAAATGAATTGAGAAAACAGTGGTAATTATGTGGTACAGGCATATGGTTACAGTCATTGCGATCAGACCTCTTTGCTGTACAATTTTGATGGCTTGTTATCAAACTATTTATTCAAAAAGGTCTGCATATTTACCAAACTATATTTTCGCTCTTCTATGGAATACTGACAGTTTCTCTTGGATTAAATCTGATTCTACACAGCAAACGTGCTGATGTTACTTGGCTTTGAATTTAATGTACAACACGGAGAGCTACAAAATCCCTACAAGTCATGATGTCTGAAACGTCTAGAGAAAAGACCAGGACACTACTTGAATGGCACAATGCCCCAGTTTTTTAAAACTTAACTTTGAATGCCAGGTAGAATGTACACAAAACATCCAATTTAGCTACCAAGCACCATGGCATGATAAAATAAATTATTCAAAGAAGGAGAGGTGCCATTTAAATAAGCCTTGTCATACCTCCTGCGAGGAATAAACCATTACTCCTTACTAATAATAAATTGGACTATGCATTGAACAAAGGATCACTGGACAAAAAATTCAAGGGGACAAATGGGGCGAAGCTTCAAGAAGCCAAGTCCAAAACGGTAAGGTAGGATGAACAATTTAAGTCACAACAAAAAGATGGACACAGACATCACTACCTTGTCTGTCTTTGGTCACTAAAAACATAATTTACCAGTATTCTTAAATCTATTTTTAACTGTTCGGTATAGCAAAAATGAGGATTAATAACAAGTAGAGCGTGATTTTCGATGGAATAACTTTCGCCATTAAAAACCGTCTTGTAATTCTCTCTAGTACTTTGTATGCTTTGATCAAACATCAAAGTTCCTATTTTCATGCAACAGCCTCTTTATGCTAAATTCACTTTTTCAATATCTGCCTGATCTTTTTGTCAGAATCTTCGATTCTCGTGTCCGCAACAGTAGCCTTGTATGTGACGCGTTCGATGATGTCATCATGTCGATCAAGTGTGTCGCTGAAGAGTAATGCATGCTCTTTCAACTCTGTTAAACCAGACATCATCGAGTCCAAGTTCCTGTCCAGAACAGCATTTACATCGGAAGGCCGTGAATCGTAGACATCTTTCCTTTCTTCCCAACCGCTCGATGTTGCTGCTACTGTGGGCCTAGTCTGACTTTTGTTGCTACTAGATGAAGCCGGCTCTTCAGGCTTTTTGGGCTGGATTGGCTTGCGAAAATAATTCCCCAAAGTGCCCCAGATACTTTTCAAAGAAGTTATATGTCTATTCGTTACGTCTAGATCTCCATTAACCTGGTCCAAGGTCTTCTCGGTCCTTAGAAGCGATTCTTCCTGTGAATGAAGTTCCACTTCTGTATTGCAGGCAGTTTCCTTAGACTCCTCAATTAATCTCAACGACCGTTTTGAGCTTTCAAGCATGCGCTTTTCATAAAGTTCCTTTTCACTTTGTATCCTAGAGCACTCGGCGGAATGAATCTCTTCGAACGTTTCATCCTCGAATGGGTTATTCCAAGATCCTCCAGCTGGCTCCCTGCCCGTCGCCATCTTGGAAACTGCAATGTCTGTTTTCATTAAACTCCGTTGAAGTGAATGCTCTCAATTCCACCAATCAGCACTGAGCAATTCAATGCAGTTCGCTGTTGTTTCCACTGTTTGGAAATAACCTCTTCGCTCATCTTTGCTGGAACTCTTCCAAGCAGTTCTATGAGATGACATGTGAGGTCATAGGACAACGATCGCATGATGTGACATGTGAGGTCATGGGACGACAATTGTAATAGCAAACATTACAGGTTTCAGCTTTTCTTGATTTTTTAACGCATCGGCTGGGTATTTGGTGCAGCTACCCCTCTGAGATGGGACTGCCGTACTGCCATTTGTTCCCTCAGGGTTGACTCTCAGTACTCATTTACCACCCTGGCAGGATGGTCAGCTGAGTTGGCTGTCGGCTTGTGGTTCCGACGACGGGATTCGAGCCAACGCAAGTAAACCCCACTAGATTCGAAGCACGGGGCCTTTACCACATGGCCGCACCATTATATCATGCTGAGAATCGATTGCCACAGGAGCAATCAAACAGTTGATTAAAATGCATCAACAATATGCAATCCGGAAGGGTATGTGAACAATAGCGGATTCCACACTGCTGAGCAGTGCAGACAATTGTACAAGTGCAAGTTAAAATGGTGGCAGTGGCTGTCATTGGTGCCGGCGTGGTCGGTTTGAGTTCAGCTTACTCCCTCAAGCTTTTTGACGAAGATTTAGACGTGACTGTGTATGCAGCAACGTTTTCTCCGCACACCACAAGCGATGGTGCAGCGGGAATTTTCAAGTTCACCCAACCCGGAATGAGGGATACACCGCAGGAGTGCTTGAGGTGATACGCCAATATTTATCTCAATTTAACGATTGATTGATTGGTCATCGAGGCATGTTCCAAATGCAAGGGCATTCTGCCTTCAAATATTTATAAAGGACTTCTTTTATGCCATAGAACCCGATCTTTGCATATAGAGAAATTAGACGAAGTAGCTATATGCGTTGAAATCGACACCAGAGAAGCAATGAACGGGTGTAGACTTCTTAGATAGTTGCGAACGCGAACAAATTCCGCTTCATTTTCTTTGGGTTCCAAGAAGAACATGAGTTATGCATTTATATCAATAGTGATGTCATAAAGATGTCTCATACGCAGGGCGGCGGAGAGTATTCATGGGCCTGGGTCAGTATGAAAGATTATTAGCAAGGCACACTAATTTTTCTCAATTGCGTTATTATTTATGGGCCGCTAAACTCATGGCCTCTGCTTCAGTGACCTCTCTAACTCACCTCCCCTCAGCACTGTTCATACGGTGCAACTCTTAGTTCTTAATATTGTCTTAAAAGTTCGATGTTATGACCGCGTCAAAACTACCTATGAAAAGGCCAAAAAATTAGGCTAAACTGTTTGAAGGGGTGCAAGGAGCCTGGGATGTCAAAATGCTAGCCTATTACTGGACTCATTTACACTGAAAAAGTTTAACTAAAATACTTTTTTTGATTAACTGTCCATTCACTTGGGTATACTGTGAGAATCCTGCTAAATGGTTGTGACGTCGGCTTTGAAGAGCTCTTGTACAGAAATGGGGTGCACATCACAATTCATATAAAAAGACTTGCGAACACTTTCGTACACAAATTTATTCATTCTAGAGGGAGTTCGTCAATCGAAAATTGCTTCCACACAACTTCAGACTAAACGCTCAGCTAACTTTCTAAGACAAAGACAAATAAATTTGTACAGAAATCCCCTTTCATTTATGGTTAGCATAATTTGGAACGACTTTGAGACAAATATAATGGGACATCAAAATGGAATCAAAAGTTGAAAGAGATCTGGATGCATTTGGCCTTTCTTAGCATCAGCTACTTTTTTCTAGACAAATGTCAATGAATAACATTATAGTCTTTTTCTGTAGGATATGGAATTTTTCTTGAACTGATTTGACTTCTACTGTTACAACTAGGCTAATCTAAAAAAGTATGTTATTAAAGGGATTTCAATGGCATATAAATAGTGTCCCCAACAGTTGAATATGCTAAGTGCTTCAGACAATGTAATTAAATTATCATCATTATTATTTTAAATTATAATTTTATTATCACTGATTACGATGTTGAACTGCAATGGCATTCTACTGCAGAAAAGTTCTTCGGTCCCAGGCATAACAACCTCAATAGCCTGTAAAATGTTCTGCCAAAAGTTGCATGAAAATTGGTTTGCACCAGTGAATGCACTTATGTACAATTAATACCAGAAGAAAAAGATGAAAAAGATAAATTACAGCTTCTGTGCGTCGCAATGAATCTGACATACTTATGATATGGCCAGTTTTTTCTTTATTTTTTAGTAAATTGTGCTGAGGAAAGGCCATGGCGGCCTAAACAAAGCCCCAAAAAAGGAATAAAGAAGAAAGCAAAAGGCTAAGAGGAGAGAGGATCAGATCAAGTTTATTGGTTGTAGATTGAAAGATGGCAACTTGTAGGATTCAATTCAGGAAAGCAAGAAGAAGGCAAGATGTTCCGGTGGAGTTTACAGTTGAACTATTGCAGTAGAGAGAGATTGACGTGTGCGACAAGTGTTCCATCTCAATATCCTATATAAGTATATCTGATCTCTTCTATGTTCACTCAATTTTTCTTCTGGCTTTACGTTGAACAACAACTAGCCTTTTGACTGCATGCATCTAAGAATTAGTTAGAACCATAGAATTAGCATATTCTGTCTAAGAGATATAGTTAAAGATTTTAATTGGCTAACAGGCGTGGGTTGGTTTCATGTTTTAATCTGGGGAAGAAATCTACTTTTTACTGAGTTTTGAGAAGCTGAGTAGTGGTGCTGTGATGTTGTGGCTGAGCATGCAAACTCAGGGGTTGTCAGTTCGATTCCTCCATAAGTCACAATAAAAAGGCTATTGGTGAGGAAAGGGACGGGCAACCATCTCATAAAATCCACTTCCCTAGAAAAATCTCAGAACCCTGTCTCTGGTTTCTGCTATGGTCAAAATTGAGTATGCAGAGATGCTAAGTAATGTTTTTCAATGCAAGTTTAGCAAGTTGCATAAATGGGCCCTTTTTTGTGCAGGAAATACAAATTGCCGAAATAAATCTTTTGACTTTCTTGTTGCCAAGGAACTGCGAAATCAGGTTGCGCTCTCATATATCGTGTTTGAAATTGCTTTGCCTAGAATTCTTTGAAATAAACTGGACAATGGGTCAACCATCCCTTTAGTCTTGAAATAGGCAATGGTGTTTTAATGGAGCAAAATACTAAAATGCCCTGCAAAGTCATGCAAAGAACACATCTTATCATAGAAAATTGAAGTATAAGCAATATACTTATGTGAATATGTCAAAGAGATAAGTGATTAATAGAATCACAGAGAGTCCTCAATAGTGGAACTAGAACGATTGATAGAATAAAACGAGAGAGAAAAACCAATGCTAGTTTAAAATTCCGAGTTTCTTTTTTCACAATTTTCAGCTAAGAAAGATATCAACAAGCATGTAACTATATACATATTTATATAGAATAATGAGAGAGAAAAACAAATGCTAGTTTAAAACTCTGAGTTTCATGTTCCACAATCTTCAACTAAACATATACAAATACATTATACATAAACGTATATGTTTACATAAAGATTGTGAGACATGAAACTCAGGGTTCTAAACTAATACTGATTTTTCTCTCCCGTTATTCTATAAAGCGATTTATACGTTTTTCAGTACGATTTCATGGTCATTCACTTTTGATGAATTTCAACTGCTATGAAAAGCCTTTTTAGTAAGGATTGATGTGTTTGAAGTTTTTGGACATTTCAAATTCTTTTCTGGGCTACAGTTGATTCATAAAACTGGAAATAAAGTCTCCCATGAGCCTTTCCTTTTGGTTGCAAAATTCAAGCTGAAGTTATTTGGAAACTCCTCTTTGTCAATGTCGCGGCGAGTTGCGCAACATTGTTTACGTGCGTAAGAACTAGGACAATTGGTCACGGCGATGACTCATGTAACCACGCTGTGCCGCTCGCAGTGTTCACGATGATTCTAGAACATTCCCGCTCGCACGAGAACTAGTTTAAAATACTATATATACCCTTACAGTCTAGTTCTATTATTGTATCAATGAGTCTGAGTCGAAAGTATTTCAAATGCTTGCTATTACATGCGCTAATTGAAGTTCTATTTTAAATCAAAGTTTGAATTCTTGTTTATTATATTTTTGCTGTTGGTACTTCACTGAATACACAACAGTAAAAAATATTTTGTTTCCTATATTTTTTTGCGCTCATAACAAGCTTTGCTGCAATCTTTTATTGATTGCCTGAATGGGAACTTCTCTCATGTTTTTAGGAAATGGGCAAATTGCTCTCGTGACTGGTTTGAAGAAAACTGGAAGAAAAGCTCCGCTGCCGAGATGGGTATCAGTCTTGTCTCTGGCTATCTACTGAGTGACAAAGAGTCCCTAGCTGATGTAAGTTGTTTTGAATTTCAGCTGGCTCAGCGCATGAACCGTCCATTCCATTAAATGTATCTAAATAATATTTCATGTTAATTGTTTCTGGCAACCTCCCAGTTCATCCTTTGACGCCTTTTTGGTACGATAAGATGTTGATTTCTTGATTGCACTGACTGAAAGAGAACAACGGCAGAAGGACCCGGACATTAAAACGATCCTGCAAATCTCGTGGACGCCTGTTCCTAGTTTCTGATATTCCATATTCTGGTTAGACTCGTTCAAAAGGGATTCATTGTTCATGGATGAATTTTGAAAGCAACTGTAGATAGACTTTGCTGGTTGTTCTAGTCAGATCTGTGGCTGTCAACGGTTTATCATCAACTGTTAGATGCAAAGCAGCTGGAAGAATTTGGCCCGGAGATAAGGTATGTCGAACCGTAAATTTTGTTTGCAATAGACCATGTTACTTTCGTCCTTCTTAATAGCCGTTAGCTGACCAATCTGACTGTCGTAAGCATATATCCCAAGTGCATTGATAATTTCTGGAAATTGATATCAACCAACGAGCAAGTGAGGACTATGGTTGAATGTGATGAATTCCTTTGATAAACAATTAGAAATAATAACTACTATTATAGAGGCAAAAATAGAAAGATGATGTCGATCAAAGGATGTTGGAAAGGCTCATTTGAATCGTCCTTTAGCACATACAAAATTTAAAGTTGCTTCACTTTTAATCAAGATCGGTAAGGAATATTTCCTCACCATATAAGCTAAAAACTGCGCTGCACACTCGATTTCGAGCGTAGCAGAAACCAGATACAGAGCTCTGAGCTTTCTTAGGAAACTGGATTTTAGGAGATCGTTTCCCGTTGCCTTCCTCGCCAATGGCGTTTTATTCAGACACGTGCAGATATCAGAAGAATAATCGCAGATTTGAGACCAAGATACTTAATTATACCGAATTCCAAAACAAAAATTTTTCACTAGAGAGGCCCTTCAAGGTATGATCTGACAGAAAGTAATTCTCCATGCTTAATTTTGTTCTGATTTTTATTCGTAGATCGGGAGCATTTGCGAAATCATACATTTGTGAATGCCGAAAATACCTACCATGGCTTCTTAATAGGTGTCAGGTTTTGAAAGATTATTGTCTTCAGCAAAAACGTTTAAAGCACTTTAAAGTGTATTTTCGCAAGACCAAGCGATGTAATGCACTTGTAGTTTGCTTGATAAGCATGTCTGTTCGCTTTCTTAAAATGTGCTATGCATTTGAAAAGCTGTGACGGCGACAAGCTGCGAATTTCGCCATGTGTGGTCGAATTTCGAAGAGTTAGCAATACACTGCGCGATAAGTAGTAAATTTTCTCAATAGGCCGCACCATAAACTAAAGTGCTACATAATAAACATGGGCTATGTATAGAAGTGATTATTAGCATAAAAGAAAGCTTAAACGCAATAATAGACGCAACAATAGACGTAAGCATAAGCACGGATAAGAGACGCAAGCATGAGTGCAAGCATAAGCACGAACTTATACAAGAATAGACGCTAGCATCAACGCAAGGGTTAACGCAAGAATTAACACAACGGTAAAGCTACTAACTATCTGAAGCTCCATTTTTTTCAGATTCAAAGAAAAGGGTGGAAAAGTAGTCCAAAAGAAGATAAATTCATTTGAAGAAGTAAGAATAAAAACGAACTCATTGCTGAACAACTATAGAACTTTTGTCTGATATTCAAATCGTTAAGTCCCGTACTCAATGCGAGCGTCGTAGAGGAACTTTCTAGAAAAGTAGCATCCTTTGCCATTTCATTTTGAGGTAGATTGGCCAATTCCTTTCCTCGCCGCACTCTGCCTTCTTCTCCATGCAAGGTACTCGTTTACTGCTGGCTGTTTGGGAGATAGAAGGCACCTACCGATGTTTTTTAGTGAGTTATGTTGGGGAAAGGCCATGGTGGCCTATACAATGTCTCAGCAAAGGAAGAAAGAAGAAAGCGAAAGGCTAAGAGGAGAGAGAGATCAGATCAAGTTTATTGATCTTGGATTTGAAAGATGGCAAGTTGTAAGATCCAGGAAAGCAAGGGGAAGGTAAAGATCTAAAGATGTGCACGTGTATGGGTTAATAACTGTCATCTTAGATAAAGCAGGCATTTGCTTTAACCATTTCGCCAACAACCACCATTACGTGTACTTATAAGAGTCTCTCTAAGGTATGTCAGGACCACCAGAAGCTTGATCCGCTCGCGCCACTTTCAAATTTCACTACCTAACCAACGAACTCCATCCCACAAATCATCATTCATCCCAAGAACATGCATTTTATGGAACGTTTTTGCCTTCTTGCTTTCCTGAGTCCTACAACTTGCCATCTTTCAAATCTAAGGTAAATAAGATTGATCTGATCCCTCTCTCCTCTCAGCCTTTCACTTTCCTGTTTCTTCCTTTATTGGGGCTTTGCATAGGCCACCATAGCCTTGCCCCAATATAGCTCACTAACAATACTTGTCTTCATTCAACTCTAAAATAAATTAAATTGAACAAGGAAAGAGAAAATTCAAGTGTAATCAAGTACAACTTGTATTACGCAATGTCCAGTGGTGGTTTTCGAAATCATGGTAACATTTTCGGTTAACCATGGCTGGGGGAATATTTCGTTTGATTTGATCTACATTCCACCCGACAACTGTCAAATGGCTATGTACTTTGCTCTTTTGCATCTGTTTATCTCTACAAGAGAGATTCTTGGCACATTTGTAAGAGCAAAGGTCCCAGCCATTTTTCTTCCCATTTCTCTTTGCTCTCTGTCTGTCCAACCATCAGCAAGTGGGTACCAAGCGTAAAGCTGGGGATAACACCCTGAGGAATGGAATTGGTCAGCCTTCCTCGCAATTCCCTGGCTCATGATGTCCCTTTCCTGGCAATCTGTACCCCGGCGCTCGCATCGAGTGTAGGGATGCAAGTTGTTTCTTTCGCTCTTCTCAAAACAGTAGCTTACTTTGCTGGCCCGACGAACGGCAGCTTTCGATTTTTATTCAAATATTCATTTCATGTTCAAATGCTCATTTTCCAGCACTAATTTCCCTGCGACTTGTTTCAGCTGTCTTCGTATGAAATTATTGTCAACTGTTCTGGGTTAGGTGCAGTGGAGCTGTGCCATGACAAGGAGATGCAACCGTACAGAGGCCAAGTTGCAAGGGTATTCATATGAGATGTTTCATGCTTTGTCCTACAACAGTCTCACAAGACCTGCAAGTCTTACTAAAGTTTGCAATTTATACATACTGCATCCTTGCGATGAAACCGAAGCACACACTGTCGAACCCATAATTGATTTTTTTCCACGGTCTCCACCCAATATTCGAAGGCAGATTTTTGGAACACTGAGATCCAATAATATCCAGTTTTTTCTGCTCAATGCGACCGTGATCACTACGCCTGGAATAAGAGAGAGCTAGTGACTCCTCACTCTAACTGAAAGTTTAGTTGCGGTTGGATTCGAGCCTTGACCATGTGATTCATGGACAAGAACTTCACCCCCTAGTTGTCCTGAGACCTAATACAGTTTGGGATGCACATTTGAATACCGTATAAACTGTCTTTACGTCTCTCTTTGGTCTTTTACACGGAGTCGTTTCTTAGGCCTCTCGAAACTTCATAAGATTCGCTTTTTTTACTTGCTTTCGGGCCTTGGACGATTGGGTTGTTCGCCCTTTTTACACTTCTTACTGTTCTTTCATGGTTTGTATGTCGATGGTATTGTTCCTTCATGGTTTGTATGTCGATGACATCTTTTGCTAATCTCAACCCAATGCCGTCTCTACTCGCTGTCCATGGGTTGTGCCCGTCTTTTGTGAATAATAATTTTGAAAATCTTGGTGTAGTGGTCAAGCATGCGGACTCATAACACAGGGATGGTCCGTTTCCTCATAACACATGGGATTCCTCCATGTGTCACAACCAAGACCCCATTGGCGAGGAAGGCAACTGGAAACCACTTCAGAAATTCAACTTCCCAAGGAAAAACTCGGAGCCCTGTCTCTGGTTTCTGCTACGCTCGAAAACGAGTATTCAACACAGTTTAAAGCTCCAAGCAAATGATTCAAGTGCTTCATCATTGCACAAGATGAAGAGTAATGATTGAGTCATGTAGATATTTTGCACGCCACTCACCGGAAAATGAATGGTGGAATAGCTGCCAAAGAAAGACTGTGAAAATAATATCCATACCCATATCAAAACGAATGAAAAGGAGTGGTTGTCGCAGTAGAATTTGTAGCAATATTTCTCCGCTGAGTTTCGTACGGAAAGGGGCATCGCATACTCGATTTCGAGCGTAGCAGAAACCAGAGACAGGGCTCTGAGTTTTTTCATGGGAAGAGGATTTCATGAGGTGGTTTCATGTTGCCTTCCTCGCCAATAGTGTATTTTATTGTGATACGTGCAGGATTTGAACTCACAACCCCTGCGTTATGAGTCCACACGCTCACACCCACTAGATTACAACTTGCAATATCAAAGCTTCAATGCTTTTACGAAGTTTCATTTATCCAATCCAAGTCTCCATTGCATGCCAGCACGAATTTCTTCTGTCTTCACAGATCAAAGCGCCTTGGGTAAAGCATTGGTATCATATTGTATACTCAAAGTCTGTGCCACCTCATCTCGCTTACATCTATCCCAAGTAAGTCGCGACGGACGTCTGTCAATGAGACAACTCCATCAAAAGAACTACACATATTATAGTTTATTGGCAGTATCCAGATGATAACCCCTTGGCGGGCTTCGACTTTTGATTTCGTTCTTATCCAGTTTAGCCTCGTGCGTTGTTCCTTAATTTGCTCTTCTGTCGACTCTGATTAAAATTTTACTCCAATACCGGGTGACAGAGGGTGTTGATCCCCCCCCCTCTAAATTTTACCAGGAGCTCAAATCGAATTTCCGAAGAGCATATTATGGGTGTTGCACTTTTTAGCCTTATCGTATTTCTAGTGACTCAATACGTATGGGTAGAAGTATTCAGATTAGCTATTCACTACAAGATCTGCTATACAATAGCGCTGGCAACAAAATTTAGGAAATATCATCATTACCTACTTTGCAATCCAACAATTTCTTGATCTCTAATTTTCAACTGATAGGCATGCATTTTATTTTCAAGAGCGTGTTTCTCATTCGATTCTAAAAGCTAAGGGCTTCATTTCTCCCTTTTGACTATTGATTGAGAGCCGTTATCGATCTGAAAAAGGGCATCGCCTATCAACTCAAAAGGCATCCTTGTCTGTGGGAAAACCCTACCAACAGAAACCAAAATGGCACATCCTCTCGGCACCTTCAATATTTTAGCAAGTCAATTTGCATTTTACCTCCTTCCTTTGTTTTTCAATATTTATTTACCACTACATTTTACTATTCAATACTATGCCTTTTATTTGTTACCCTTTTTGATATGCTATTACTTACATTTCACATTTTATTGCGATTAGGTTTGTGATTTTATATTTTTATAGCTATTCTGTAATATATTTTATCGTAAAAGAAGAAGAGGACACTTTTGTCCCATCTCGGTGGTGCCTATGCGAGTTATTAGCTTAAAGGACCTTAATAGTGCGATTTCTTCCAATGTAAACGTAGTCATTGCTATACCGAGTCGTAAATCGTTCTCTTCCACCATCACACAGCACAGACAATATTGTCATTGGTGGCACAAATGAAATCTCATGGGACCTCAGCTCATCAGGAAAAACTCGTCGGCAAATCATTGAACGTGCGCAGAGGCTGATTCCTTCCTTGAAGGTAGTTGATTTCTTCCTTCATTGTAGATCGATTTCTTCCTTCATTGTAGATTGATTTCAGTTTCATGTTGCCTGAATTGCTTAAAGATTGATTCTACTACATCTTAGAGGATTGGACCATTTTTTGTACCAGAAGTATATTGCAAAAATTATTCCACGTGATTTTCAGCGACAAACTACCCGACATTTCAAGTATAAGTACATTCCCTTGAATTCCTTTAATTGCCGCTTTGTGCATCGGACTCGTATCATATCAAGTAAGACATTCTAAGTTTGTTAGCAACTTTGATATTTTTAGATTATTTTCTGTCATTGCTTTCTTTTAGTTGGTGTTTATTGGCTTGTACTTTTTGGTATAAACTATCCTATTTTTCTCCAATCTTTGATAAATTTTTTTGGTATTATCATAATCATTGTAATCATTATAATAAGTCAAAGATTGTTTTAAGTATCCATAGCTCATATTATGAAGATTGCGGAGAAAAACTCTACATGAAGGTGAAATTACGGTGCCATTTCCACTTCTATCCAATTTCAAGAAATGTTTTCTTGATGATCACCAATTATGATGGGAATTTTTACACTCGACATCAGAGTTCTGCCTGAACCCTGAGATTCCAAGCTTTTTTCTAGAGATTAACGTTTTACCTAGGAAATTAAAGTATTAATTGCCAGTGTTTTGTTATTATGATTCTCATTAAACTTGTCTCTAAATTTTCATGCATTCCAGCATGCAGAATTTGTTGAGGACTGGGTAGGACTTAGGCCATCACGGTCGACCATTCGCCTTGAAAGAGAAGACGTCGCTTTGAGAGCAAATCCGGGAGAGTCTTCCAAAACAGTTAAGGTATGGTTCAAAGGCGTCGATTTCTATTGTTGATTATCCAATCGATGGCTCCCTTCTGCTTTTATTCATCATTTCAAGGCTCATGCAATGGTCCACATCTGCATGACCACCAGGCGCGCCGTATGTTTGCTTATGCAACATCGATTAAAAACCGCATAAGTAATACACACATTTTCAGGCTGCTGCTAAGAGCGGTATTCAGAGTGTATCTGAGCATAAACGCCTTGAATAGAATCACTCCGAGCTCTGATGATTTTCTAGATATGCTGCTGCTTTCATTTTGAACCATGTTTGCCACCCTGAAAGCAAGCTTGCAAAAGCTGTTGACGTGGCTCATGTCGGGTAATCAGGCTTCTTTCTTTGCACGTTAGTGTTCTTCTCCATCTTCATATTTTATCATTCTTTTCTACCTTCTTCATCATTTTTTCTTCTTCTTCGGCTTACATTTTGTCCTCATCTTCTTCTTCAGCTTACATGTTGTCTTCTTCTTCGGATTACTTGTTGTCCTCATCTTCTTCTTCGGCTTACATTTTGTCTTCTTCGGATTACTTTTTATCTTCTTCGGATTACTTCGGATTACTTTTTATCCTCATCTTCTTCTTCGGATTACTTTTTGTCTTCTTCTTCGGCTTCCTTTTGTCTTCTTCTTCGGCTTCCTTTTGTCTTCTTCTTCGGCTTACTTTTGTCTTCTTCTTCGGCTTCCTTTTGTCTTCTTCTTCGGCTTCCTTTTGTCTTCTTCTTCGGCTTACTTTTTGTCTTCTTCTTCGGCTTACTTTTGTCTTCTTCTTCGGCTTCCTTTTGTCTTCTTTTTCGGCTTCCTTTTGTCTTCTTCTTCGGCTTCCTTTTGTCTTCTTCTTCGGCTTCCTTTTGTCTTCTTCTTCGGCTTCCTTTTGTCTTCTTCTTCGGCTTCCTTTTGTCTTCTTCTTCGGCTTACTTTTTGTCTTCTTCTTCGGCTTACTTTTTGTCTTCTTCTTTCGTCTTCTTCGACCACCTCCAGTTCTATTTACATAGGGTCACTCCTGTGAATGATCATCATCCACACCCGCATCTTGTGCTGTTTGATATGGGGGCTGCCCCATTTTGGGAGCGGAATGCCCTTCCTATCGCAAATCCTGCTTGGGAACGGCACAGCTTATTCACATGTAGGTCCTCAGTGGCTGGGTTTTTCTTTGTAGCCTGCTTCAAATATGGCCGATTCATGTATTTGATTCGTAGTAAATCAATGAAAGACTTGTTTTTATAAGATTTTTTGCGGTTTTTGAATCGGCAGGAAAGCTTACATAGCGAAGTAAATGTTTTTCAGGTAGTGCATAATTATGGCCACGGGCCGTCTGGCGTTTCATTTTCATGGGGATGTGCACAACAGGCGGTGGAATTGGTTGAAGAATGTATTAAAGAAGTCACGTCAAAGCGAATTTCATGCAAATTGTGAAATCGGTGGTAGAATGTTCGTACCTAAATCATACTTTCACCATGATAATGTGTAAGCAGATCTGATTTTATTTTACATCTTAGAATTACCACTGATTGGGGCCGAGTGGTTGAGGCGCAGTGCTTCAAATCTTGTGACGTCTACTCGCGTGGGTTCGAATCCCGTCGTCGGAACCATTGACCACAAGCCAACAGCCAACTCAGCTGTCCATCCCTCCGTGGTCAGTCAATATGCACTCGGAGGTAACTCTGAGGACACAAGCGGTAATGCCGCATGCCCACATCAGCTGTATAGCTGCCCATATACCCAGCTTGCGTTAAAAATTGGGACAGAAAGGTTTGGAGAAGTTGGGATAATGATTCGAGCACATACCTATTGTACCGAAGGTTGCGGGCTCGAGTCACGCTCCCTCTCGTCTCTCGATGCTCGCCCCGTCTGTCCACTCAGCAGTAAACTTGTACCTGACATAATGCCGGGGTAAGATTCGGCGAGGATGGGAACTACTGACAATATCCAGGGCTCAGGATGGTACCTCTTAAACAAGGTACTCCTGACGCTCTCTTCAATCACTGGACTAAACTAAACTTTTTACAAAGAATTCAGCAATTCATCTCCAAAATTGCAAAGCGAAATTCGTTTTGTTTGAGTCGAAACTTGTGGCTGTTTTAACAGGCTTGCACAATCAATTCTATGCAGAAATACTCGATGTCGCTATGTACGGTATGTTGCTGTGGAAATCGCTCAATACGTAGCAAATCAATCACACTTTCCACTGGTTCGCCTAGGTATAGGAAATAACTTCTTCATAAGTGCAGTTGACTGTGTTGGTTTTTTAATAAGCTGATTGAAAAACAGCTCCATTTCTCAAGCACCGTTATCGTCAAATCGCCAATTAATTTTGCGTCAATGACAAGAAATGATGAAAAGCCCCCCTTTCTCATTTATGCATACATGCAAATTTATCGACCTGTTGTTGGCTATTGTAGATAAATAAATTGGTAAATCATTAATTCGACGTATATAGAGACGCTAAACTAAGTCAATCAATTTGCAGGTTGGTGGTTGATCACAGCGAAATTCCTTTGTGATTTACGATTGTTTTGGGACTTGTTTATTTAGTATCGTATCTTAATCTTTATATTTTGTTATTGATAAGAAACAAGAGAAAGAATACGGGCATCGTAAATGAAAATGAGAAGTTTTTGAAGTAGGCAATTTTCGATTATTCTGAAAGGAACTTTGAAGTATAGAAAGCTTCTACAATGCGAGATTTGTCCAGGAAGTACGAACTTCATTAGCAATGCCATAGAGGAATACTGTACTGTATTGTACAGTATTGCATTGAACTGTATTGCACTGAACTGTACTGTACTGCACTGTACGGTATTGTACTGCGTTGTACTGTGCTGTACTGTACCGTGCTGTACTGTATTGTGCTGTATTGTACTACGTTGTATCTGCTATGCTGTTTCCTACTGTACTCCACTAAAGTGCACTGTACGGTATTGTACTGCGTTGTACTGTGCTGTACTGTACCGTGCTGTACTGTATTGTGCTGTATTGTACTACGTTGTATCTGCTATGCTGTTTCCTACTGTACTCCACTAAAGTGCACTGTACTGTACTGTACACTGATGTACCATGATGTGATTATACTGTCATTTACTCTAATGTACTTTCCCGTACCGTATTGTGCTGCACTGTTATTTATTTAACTCTTCTCTTTGTACTATATTTTACTTTACTGTCATCCATTTCGCTGTTCTCTTTTACGTCATGTTTTTCCGTAATGCTGCTACGCTGTTCCTTATTGCTGTCGATGAATCATTGAAGCAGAATACACTTCCAGCCTATCTTTCTTATTTTCTCATTTCCACAACATCTGCATAAAAGATCAGTCTTCTGGAAGATTGCAGATTTTCTCGATTTCTGGTGTGGCCAGCATGCCCGTAGGCAAGCATTGCTGTCCTTCGTTTTACCAAGACCGATGCAGTTTGAATAGTAGCAGTTATCTTCCCATGCTGAAAAGCAAAGGGCCCACAGCGGTGAACATTCGATGGAGCTCAAAATTTTAGCAGACAACCTCAAACAGCTAACGTCTACTGTATCTTAGCATAGTTTTAACAACTCATAGGTCGCATATGTAAAGAGCAAGTCTAAAAGGATTTGTCTGAAAACCTACTTTCTTTGCAGTCTGCACCGATGAAGTCAGGTGCACATTTGCATGAGTATTGATTGCCATGAGTGGCACCCATGATGCATGTGCCTCCATTTTGGCATGGGTTGCTCGAGCACGGGTCCATATCTGCAAGAAAGTTGCACATGCTAATGTTACACATGACTTCGTCAGCAAAGATTTCCCCTGTATGAAGGGCTAACATTCTATTTCACTCGACAGTCGTACTAGTACGCCAGTCGATATACCACTGTCGAATAAAAGGATAAAGAATAAAAGGAGCTTCGAAGCTTCATACCTAGTCATGTAACTTTGCTAACATTTTTCATTCGATTGCTAACCTAATTAAGATTAATTAATCATGATGATGGCGACGATGATAATGGTAACGATGGTGATGGTGATGATGATTATGACAATAATGGTGATGATAATGATCATGATGATGATTATGGGATGACGATGATGTCAATAATGGTGTTGATTATGATGATTTGCTTGTAACTAGCAGATAAAAACCATTCCATCCGACAGATGGTTGTTGGCCTTGTACATTTCTTGCCTTTTATGGTTTTCGATCCACTCTCTTTTAAAAAAAGATACCAAGATAGTGTGATGATTTAGGGAAGCAAAAACATGTAAATATGAAACAAATACAGGAAAATAATAAGGATATAAATGCTTTCGTGAATGTTTTTATCTTTTATGGCATGTGATACATCCTTTCGAATGAAGATACCAAAGCAGTAGAAACATGAAAGAAAAAATCTAGCCCTTTCTCGGATGATTTTATTGGGACAGTTTGTAAAAAACATCCCAGCTTCGTCTCAATGACTTCGTTAAAAGTTCTTATTGCTTGCTACCGTCTGTTTTTGTTTGAACTTCGCATAATTGTTTAGTAAAATGTATGGTTATATTTTTACTAATACAATTTCGGTTGAACATTTCTTGCATCGCCAATGTATTGATTAGAAAGGATAGGCAGAAGAAAATTCACCACGTTTTGTGCATCCGTTCGTCTACTCGCTTAAACTCTTAACTAACTATTTAAAAGTCGTTAAACGTGTTAATTAAATTGATAACAAAAAGGAAAAGAAAAGAGATCGATAATTCTGTGTGTGCACAATAGATTTTAAAGATGTTGAGAACAATAGGTGCTTGTGCTGGGAGGAAGAAATTTGGGTTAGTGTTCACTACAATAGCTCCCCCCCCTAGAATTTGAGTAAAGTGAAAAACAATTCGATGAGAAAAATAAGCAGTTCTGTTCAGTTCTAGCTACCAAAATGGTCGGGAAAATGAACTGTTCCTCCACCGCGGGTGGAGCAAGGATGCAACGGAGAGGTGGAATGCAAATTGAGATCGGAAAAAAGTTTTTCGGTTTCTGTGCAGGATGCGGCAGTGGGTGAATCGATGTGGGCAGCTTTTATTAGATCGAGGCTAATGGTATTGATTAGAGAGGATAGGCAGAAGAAAATTCACCACGCTTTGTGCTTCCGTTCGTCTACTCGCTTTCAAGGCGTAGGAATCACGAGGTGTGGTCACATCGAGAGGAAGGACCTGGACGTTGCTCGATTTTTTTTTTTTTTTTAGTGGGTTATGTTAAGGAAAGGCCATGGTGACCTATACAAAGCCCCAACAAAGGAAGAAAGAAGAAAGCGAGCACCTTAGAGGATAGAGAGATAAGATCAAGTTTATTTACATTAGATTTGAAATATGGCAAGTTGTAGGACTCAGGAAAGCAAAAAGAAGGCAAGACGTTCCATAAGTTGCATGTTCTTGGGATGAATGATGATTTGTGAGATAGAGTTCGTGGATTAGGCAGTGAAACTTGGAAAGGGTGTGAATGATAAGCACAAAAGTCGTTCAACGTGTTAATTGAATTGATAACAAAGGGAAAAGAAAAGAGATATATAATTATGTGTGTGTGCACAATAGATTTTAGAGATGTTGAGAACAATAGGTGCTTGTGCTGGGAGGAAGACAGGAAGTTTGGGTTAGTGTTCACTACAGTTGGTATAATTCCCGGATTGTTTTGAAGCTCCGGAGATCCGGAGATTTTTTATTTCTCGCAAATGAATACCCTATTTTAAGGGATAACTCAGATGCGTTGACAACTACTGTTTGATAACAACAGGCACATAGAATTTCTGATGAACATTTGCGTATACTGGCCTTGTGTCGCGGTCGCAAAGAATTTGTGCTTCTTCCAAATGCGTAGATTTCCCTTGTACGAGGGGATCTGAACTTCACGTGAGTACACTTGATGGTCGTTTGTTTGCACGTTTTTCACCACGAACTCGCACTGAACGTCTTTACTGCAGCGGTGGAACGGTTTCTGGAAAATTCCCTCAGCCTTTTTAATTTGGTCGACATTTTGTGAGGCATACTCGACTTCAAGGAAAGTGGTTTGTACTCCGAACCCAGTGAGGTTGAGAGCAGACAGTGGTATAAGCATGCCGTATATCCTCAGTAGAATTTGCATACTTCTTTCAGGCCCCGCCAAATTTACTTTAGCCAGGTCTGTGTTTTGATATTCCTTAACCACCCTGCAGTATTCACACAGATGCTCCGATTTTTACCGATTGAATGATTGATTCATTATTGATGGGAGTACTTCCCAACGGTTCAGTCTGCGGTATGTTTTGACACTGAATTTCGAAGCATCTACAGGTTATTGAGAGGTCAGACTATACTTATTGAAAAGCATAATTATCCTCTCTATTGAGGAAAACCTTGACTCGTCGTGACATATGACTCGAATCTTAAGCCAGGCGCACACTAGAGCATTTTGCTGAGAAGAATGCTTCCGTGTGCGGTTGCTAGTTTGAGAGCATTCAATCATTCATGGCATAGATTCCTAAAATCAAACATGCTTGATAATTTTGGTCACTCGTGGCACTTTGCTTCTATGTGCGGCGAACAGAAGCATTTTGCTTCCGAAGGAACGATCGACAACAATTCATTAGTAGATGGATATTAAATGTGTCAAATTTGCACGTATTGGAATTTCTTTAGGAGGAAATCTCCTACAAGTTTCAAAAATGACAAACAAATTTCATTCTTCCATCCAAAGCAAGGAAATGCAAAATATCATCTCATCCCTACTTCTGTTGGCACTCAGCGATGCTAAAGGAATCCAAGCCAGCGTGGTGTCATTTTTTCATTCCGTTTTTCATTTCATCTTGTTATACATGATACTCCATGAGTATAATAAACTACAAGAGTAAGGAAATGGTATCTAGAATATTTACAGTCTATCTAAACAAAATATATGTCGAAAATCTTACTTCATAAAATCATGTTTCGGGGGGGTCTTCGATGTCTTATTGGCCCAGAAAATAGTTTCTAACCTACTTTTTGAAAAGTGCAGCCGATTCCACATTTCTTATATTGTTTGGGATATCATTCCACACCTTGGCACCTTTATACGAAAACTTTAACTTCATGTCGAAAATTGCCAAAACAAGCACGAATTATTGCTGTTGAATCCTACTTAGGTAATGTCACGCCAAAGTTGAAATGTTCATTTGGCACCAAGCTACCCTGAAAAATGGGGTTGGGGCAAGGGAACAAGTAGTAGGCAGGAAAGGTGCATACTTTCAATAATACTTGCTTTGGCGCATCAGTTAAAATTTCGATTGGGGGGGGGGGGAGGGGGCAGTTCAATAAGGTTGGCAACAAGTGCACGCCGTGGTGCCGTGGCGTAGTGGTTAAGCATGCGGACTCACAACACAAAGATTCTCAATTCGATTCCTCCACGTGTCACATTTAAGACGCCATTGGTGAGGGTGGCAACAGGAAACCACCTCATGAATTCCACTTCCCTAGAAGAAACTAAGAGCCCTGTCTCTGACTTCAGCTAGCCATTTAATTGAGTATGTTAAATATTATTGGCGAGGAAGGCAATGGGAAACCATCTCATAAAATCCATTTCCTTAGAAAAATACTCGGAGCTCTGTCTTTGGTTTCTGCTAGGCTTGAAATCGAGTATGCAATGCAGTTAAAAAGTGCACAGAGTACGAAAATACTTATTCAAACCAACTATACAAAAACATGCATTAATCTAAATAAACTAAGAAATATATATGTACATATCTATGTAGGTAGGGTAAATAAATTATCGAAATATTTTGCAGGTGCATCCAGCTCCAGCAATTTGCTTATCCTAGTCTGGAAACATGCCAAAGTTGTTATTTTTTCATGCTGTTGTCATGGGTGTTCCAAAGAAAAATACTCCTAAGACATATCGAATCAATACCAAAATTCATTCTCTTGATTGGTGGAAGCTTGCATAAGTTTTGCATTCTAAGATTATTAGTAACCTGTTTCCTTTCATGAAACTTCCATGCGAGTGGGGGATTCAATCCACTCATGGACTTGAAGATTTCTGTTTTGGGCCTCAGCAAGTTGTTAACATCAAATGGTGATTCATAATCTTTATATGGGGCCTGGAGGTGCTCCCTTGCTTCCTTTCCCGTCGACCCCTCTCTCCTCGCTCTTGAAACAAGTTAATAACAAGTCTCATTCACGTAGGTGAAAAATGGTCAAAATTGCCATCATCGGCGCAGGAGTCATCGGACTCACATCCGCATATTCAACCAAGTTGATCGACTCAAGCTTAGATGTGACTGTCTTCGCTGAAAGGTTCACCTTAGACACGACAAGTGATGGGGCTGCTGGTATTTTCGCTGTTACTGAGGGACCAAAGGGAATGAGGAATACAAGGCCAGACCTGTTGAGGTTCGTCGTCTAAGTTTATTTATTAATGCAAGCGTCTAGCTCTGCATTGAATCAAGTTCTCTTCTTCACTATGGCTGGAAAGCATCAATCGTAATACTTCACCCAGCTGCAGTGGTTTTGCTAAGTTTGGAAAACTGGACTTAAAAGATGTAAAATGCTAGACTGAAAACTTCATGAAAGCTGGAAAGCTACTTGCGGAGTCACTGTTCTGAGAGTGACTGGTTGAATGACCCGGAATAATAGCATGTCCTATTAGCTGCCACTGATTCTGCTCCTTCGACCTAACCGGTGAGAAACTAAGCGAATTGGTCAAATTTCGAACTTATCTGTCTTGTATATTCCCTAAACTTGGCCGAGCAATATTTACGTGAAAGATTCGCACACCCAAAGTTAACGAATTCTGCATTGTCCCCACTGTTCATTCTGAAGGCATTGTTTGCGGGCTGTTACTTGAGATGGTTCACTCCACACTACCTCTTGGCTGCCCCCTCAGCTTTCTCTCTTGTTCGGCCCGCTGCCCTATAAGCTTGCCATACTCTTTTGTCCCCATGGCCCTGCCCTTATCCTTCATCCCCTAACCCAGCTGTTTACTACCCTGTGTTAGCCTGTATACCAAGCCCCTTTTTAGAACCTTACAAACATATTTCAGTGGATATTGCTATACTTTTAACCTTAACTGTACAGTTGCTGCTGACCAGTGGTGTCGTGGGACCTCATTTTCACGGGCCTCAGCCCCTTGCCCCTGGCCACAAAACAGGCCTTGAAATTTTTTATGCTTGCTACAACACGCATTGCAAAATCTGACAAAAATTGAAATGGAAATGTTCTTATAAGCCATGTATGCCGATTTCAAGTTGCCAACATGTGTGAGCATTCTCAGCTATCAAGATAATGATCTTTCCTTTACTGAATTCAGGAGATGGGCACTTGATTCTTACAACTGGTATAAAAGGAACTGCAATATGGAAATGGCGCCCACGATGGGAATCAGTTCCATCTCTGGATACTGGCTCAGTGATAAAGACTCAATTGATGTGAGATTTTGAAAGTTCACTACTATATCTACATAAAAACCTTAGCAATCTCTGTTGTGAGGCGTACTGCATTCTGAGATTAGGAGTAAAAAGTGGCAGGGATCTGAGATTTTTTGTCTAGCAAGGTGGTTCACTGTAGCCTTAATCATCAGCACTGCTTTTATTGCCAACAATGAAGGATCCAAACTAGCAAATTAATGCTATGAGTTTGCAACTTTAGTCATCCACCTATCACACATCCCTTGACTTTGTAGATGTTCTGGTGATTGCATTTTCATTTAGGCCACATTTCACTTGCGACCCTTTTATTTGCACCCCATCACATGCTTCGTGGGTGCGTTCACGTTGCAATATCTTGTGCTGGCGGCTTTATGCAGTACGGGACCTTCAAGTTTTCCTGTTCACATTGGTATCAAAAGTAAGTAAACAACCCGTGTACTGAAAGCCTTTGATCAGCCGCGTCCAATATCATACAGATTAACCCACGCATTGACCACGAAGTTAATCGTGGTTTTGTAACAAAACGCAGAATGCCAGGGACGAAAAGTTTAGTCGTTAGAAATTAGTTAAAAATGCATCGTTTAGGGCTGCCGAAAACCCAAATCTCAACCTTCACAGAAGACTGAGGTATCATCGGGACCGGAGAATGGCCGTCACTCCCATTAACAACATTGACATTTCGGCCGTCCGCTCTTCCTACTGCCACTGGCATCGCTCGTACCAAGCATCACGGTTTTCGTTCTACCGAGATGTTAGGGGTAGACACTTGGCACTGAGGCATTCATTGCTCATCGAGCAGTGGCAATGTCCGTCCTCTCGATTAGACCACACCTCGTGATTCCTACACCTAGAATTACAGAGGTCTGGCGACTCTCCTCACTCTAAGTGAATGTTTAGCTGAGGTGGGACTCGAACCACTGACCATAGGATCAACGCGCAAGAATCTTACCACTGAGCTATCCTGACACCTAAAGTGACTCTCCTCACTCTAAGTGAAAGTTTAGCTGGGGGCGGATTTGAACCACTGTCTATAGGATCAGCACGCAAGAATCTTACCACTGAGCTATCCTGACACCTAAAGTGACTCTCCTCACTCTAAGTGAAAGTTTAGCTGGGGGCGGATTTGAACCACTGTCTACAGGATCAGCACGCAAGAATCTTATCATTGAGCTTTCCTTACACATATAGACAAGGATGGATAATTAGACAGTAAATCTTTTGATTAATCTTTAAATGATGATCACTCTTTTCCTGGGGATTTGACTTCAAGTTTCATTTTTCAGGCCAAAGTTTGGCTTTCCATTGTCGATAGTCACCAACTGACAGCAAAACAATTGGCCGATTTCGGTCCTGATATTAAGTAATATATATTGTGTCCTTTTTCATTTGTGATTTTGATTAAATGAACCAACTTGATAGCAAATAATCATTCATGTCAGTGCAGATCATTCCACTTCAATTCGTCGCTTAAAATTGCTTACGAGTAATCCATTGATGGTTTCATCTATGCTGAAGCACTGACCCTGATTTTCAGGCAGCGTTGCTCGGAATTTGAGTAGGTTAGCTCACATCCTCCAACCTTTATGTTACGTTACTGCTGCATCTTTGCATTCTCCTTTTACAGCCCAGACTATTACAGTGAAAATACTGATTGCATGCAGATAGAATACGCCTAAGTTTATCTACCCACCAAATCGGGATATAAATGAAGCTAGTTTCAACGAGGAACGGGGCCAGCGTATCACCTTGAAATACTCAAGCAATCGAACTTTCGCCTTCCACTACCTGATCATATCAATTTTTGCATGGATGTATATTGAATATTGCATCAAATATTGATATCAAAGTTCCGCGCACGAAAGGGATTTTCACTGTTTCACAGCGATTCGCAGCAAGGGCTGTTGGAATAGATGATAAAACACATTATTTATGTGCTGAAGGTCCAGGGTTCCTGGTACGCTTGTTCCCATTCTGGGTATCCTTCATTTGTCCCCCCCCCCCAGCAGTAGATTTATGCCTGGCGTATAGCTGGGGCAAATTACATCAATAAAAGGAACTACCTTACCTCACAATTTCGTGGCTCAGGATTGTACCTCGCTAGCCAGGTGCACCACGAAGATTGTATCGAATATAGGACGCCACGTCACTTATAATATCCAAGCTTGTTTGCAGTCTATGAAATTTTATTATCCATTTGCTTGTTTGCTAACGTCTCTCATTAAGACTTTTTTCTTAATTTCATCTCAGCTTTTTGCTAAATCCTCTTGCGAAGAGCTCAACACATTTGCTGGATTTAAATCACATAAACTCTCGCTTACATGGAATTCTGGGCCCTCTTAGTAATCCTCGCAAAGATTTCAAAGTTTTTGTATATTGCAAAAGCATATGATATCAATACCAATGTACAGTATCATCTTCTACACCTGCATTAGCCGGAGCTCATTGCCACCTAGGAGAACAATATCTGCTTTTCTATGTGGTTTATCGATCTTTCTCAAGGTCTGGAGTATTTGGAACAACGTTTGTCTGCGAATGTAGAAGGTATCTGCCATGGCTGATGGAGAGGTTCGTTAATCTCTTACTACAAAAATTGCAAGGTCACTTCTGAATGAAATGATGGGAGGGATGAGGGAGGGGGGGCACAGAGTCAGGAGTCTAGAATAAAATATTGAATTAAAAAACAGAAATATAGATCACCATTAGCATTTGCTGCAAAAATAATCTTCAGGGAATTCCATTGCCTTTTTTTGTATCAATCTGACACTTTGAAGACAAAAATTCAATACAAATACTGTGGCAATTGTAGCGAGGAAAGACGCATGGTAACCGGGTTCTCATTCCATATGTCACTTACAATGTTCAACGAAATATCAACAGTAAATCAATGACAATAGAAATAATGGGAAAAAAATTCCATTGCCTCGAATGCTTGGTCATTACTCGTGATGTCCTATGTCCATGTCATCTTATTTCTCCAAATTTAGCTGCAAAGTCGTTAGTTTTACTTGCATTGCGTTCTCTTTGAAAAACATGACATTATTCGGGATTGGGTAGAGTGCCCACGTGGAGGATGACCCCTTGACTGAAGCATATGTGATGAGGTTCAATACCTTCCCCAGAGCCATATATAGCACCGAGTGGATTTGAACGACATACCTCCTCTTTCCAGCGAGCTACGACCGTCTCCTCATATGCATCTGCTACTCTTGGTAGTTTCTAGATTTACTCATAATCTAATTGTCCATTGGTTTTAGGTTTGGTGAGCTGAACGGAAAGATAGTTCAGACAAAAATAAAATCACTTCACGAGGTTGCAGAGTCTTTTTAGCCTATGTCTCATTTCGTTTGAAGATAATTTGTAGCTAAAACATATAGCAACGATTGTTATCAATTATTTGTCATGGACTCTTAGTATTTTAATCTCGATTTGAAGAAACACAATTATTTTTTATATGTTCAATAACATTTGTATGCGTGCCTATGTATTTATATATCTATGTAATTTAAAGTTTATTACCATTTGATCTATTTTTCATAACGTGAATTGACTACATTTGCTGCGTTTATAAATGGATGACGAGTTTAGAATTACATGATTTGTGATTATCCCTGTCGATTTTTGAATCTTCTCAAGGCGTAAACAAGATCTTCTTAGAAAGATCAGGGGAAAGAAGAGGTTGGAAAGGAAGGAACAAATACGTAATGAACATGCTGACGAGACGATATCTACAACTGAACTGAACGAAATCAAATGTTGGTAACACTGCTTTCGAGGTCAAATATTTTGGAAATAGATATTCAATGTTGATGCGCAATCTGCTGAAGGCAAATGATGATGACTGTTGACAAATTTCTTTTTCTTCAGCTTTCTGCATATGACATCATCATCAACTGTTCTGGACTAGGTGCAATTGAGCTGTGCAAAGACGAATGGCTGGAGCCGTGCAGAGGTCAAATTGCGAGGGTAAAATACTGCCAACAGACTTAACTTAGATAATTGTGTAATAGAAGGACTAATTCGGTTATCTCAAGCTGCTAATCATAAAGATAGAAGCTGCATTCACACGATATTCATTTTCATTGCTTGCTGTTCATAAAAGCTTTTTACCCCTTTCTTAACTTTCGTGCATAGTCGTTGAGTTTCCTTGACGGTGAATTTCCGTGTCTCAAGAGGAAAGAAAGATATCATGCAGGGACAAAGTTTGAATGTGATGGACCATTTAAGTGCCCCCCCCCCCCCCCCGCGAATAGGATACAAATATGGAGTAACGCCAAATTCTAGAGATTAACCTTGTCTTCTCAAAGCACATTGGCTATGGGTTCGAGTCCCGCTTGGTTTGTTATGAAACACTATCCTATTGGCGAGGAATACTCAACGGCCGTCTTTTGTTTCGGCTCTGCTCAGAATCGAGTACGCTATGCAGTTTACTTGTAGTGCTACTTAGCGTACATAAGTCCCCATGTAGAAGCCTGCTGGTGAGGAAAATTCAGCGTCATACCTTTTGTTTCTGCTGTGCGGGAAATCGAATGTTGCATACAGTTTACTTATGGTTATACTTTGGTGTACATTTGACAATTTGAGTCAATTGTTGCGGAAGTCCTGGAGCACTGTTTGTGGTTTTTTCTAAGCTTGAGATCAAGTATGTTGTATGGTTTTAATCTTATGCAGATTATAAATCAGAAAATGCGGTAATATAGATGAAAACGAAGTAGGGACACAAATTGACGATCTTTTCCTACTTCATCTAGATAGAGGCACCATGGATAAGACACTTCTACCATATTGAAAACTCAAATGCGAAGAAGCCACACGTTGCTTATATCTACCCGAAGTGAGTTGCTAGAAATTGATCAACAAATGGTTGACTGATTAATTTTTCAACTTATCAAGGTTTATTTTTTTAGTTCATCATGTCGAGGAAAGGCTATGGTGGCCTATACAAAGCCCCAACAAATGAATAAAGAAGAAAGCGAAAGGCTAAGGGGAGAGAGGATCAGATGAAGTTTATTGACCTTAGATTTGAAAGATGGCAGATTGTAAGATGTATTCCCTTGGGATGAATGACGATTTGTAGGATAGAGTTCATGGAGCAGGCAGTGAAACTTGGAAATGTTGTGAATGAGTTGAACTTCTGGTGACCCTGAAACGCTCTATGTAATCTTCACCGTCATCTTCTCCGGGCGTGGACTCATTAGGTGTGGTGACTTTGAGAAGGACCAAAACGCTACTTAATAAGCAAGCATAATTTTCCAGTTCCCTTTAAAAACTTTTTACGAAACTAGTGAGAAAACTTCCAAAGCGTATCCAACTGATTTATACTACTACTAACTACTAAGAAGTCACACACAGTTAATGCTGCACAACGCGTCTCACAATTCCACGCCAGTTCTTCCTATCATGTTTCAGTCTAGACAGTGTATCCAAACTTTGTGCTCCCCTCGAAAGACCAAGTTCAATTCCGACGCTGGCAAAATCCTGTCACACTGTCTGCATCCAGGTCGTCGTTGGTCTTCCTTGTGGCCGTTTCACTTTCCTGAGGTGTTCTTTAAGGGCTTTCCTTGCTGGTGTTTCTGGATGCAAGTGCATGAAATGTCCTAGCCATGTTAGTCTCCTTTCTCTTATTTTTTCATTCCATGGTTCACATTTTGTTCTGGCATAGAGCTCGCTGTTGGTAATACTTCTTTGCAAGATAATTCCTAGAATCTTTCTTGGATGTCTGCGTTGGAAGGTGTCGATGGTGTTTTCTAGCTGCTTTATGGTAGTATGAAATGTCTTGTCTTTCTTTTCTCCGTTTTTCCATTTTGAAAATTTCCCTTGGAATAACAAAATATATCCATTTCCACAAGGCCCTTCCGAACCTCTCCTTTCGTTATGCACCTCGAGGTCATAACGTCGTTTTTTATGCCTGTCTCTCGTTTCGTCTCTCCTAGCATAAGTAATGTTGTGATTGGAGGTACTAGTGACATTGGAAACGATCTAGCTGTTTCTAAAGAAACCCACGATCTTATTGTCGAGCGTGCAGCCAAGATAGTGCCATCTATCGAGGTATGTTTGACTAACTCCTTCACAGACAAGCTATGATTGCGAGGTCTCAGGACGAGGTAGGTGTTGGTCAAGAAGACCTCGAACGTAAAAGAGGCACTTTAAAGAGAATAGAGGGACTTCCAAAATATAAGTCTTATTTTGTCACCTATAGATTTAAAAGCTTGTTCCCTTGGGTGAGAATTCTCCAAGACTTTGTCACTCAATACCATCGCTAAACAATGAGAAAAGTAATTTATATTATTTCAATCGCCAGGGCGCAGCGTTGGTAAGGGACTGGGTTGGCCTAAGGCCATCCCGCACAGCTGTCCGCCTTGAAAGAGAAGACGTGGTACTCAAATCCGAGGCTGAGAAACTTGAAAAGACAGTCAGGGTATGACGAGGCAGCATATCATATTTTGCTGTCTTTCTATTTGTATCTCTGCCCTGCGAAAAATTAAATATCTAGTGGAGCAATCATTTTGTATCGGAATAGTAGCTTACTGCTGTCAAAATGTCCTTGCACTCCATACGTTACATTATAGTTTGGGAAATGTTGAAAAAGGTCGTCCTAAATGAAACCATCTTCCGTTCCTGTATTTTCATCCATTTATGATTTTCTCCCTTCCTTTTGATCGATTCTTTTGCCATTTGGTGACCGAGAAGGGCAAGAATTGATTGGTGTTTACAAACAGGAGATTTTAAATGCTAGTTTATGGAGTGTTAGCTGCAATCATACTACAAAAAGTCATCCACCTATCACTCTTTTAGGTCATTCACAATTATGGACATGGCCCATGCGGTGTCTCTCTGTCTTGGGGCTGTGCTCAGCATACAGTTGAGTTGGTAAAAAGCTGTCTTGAAGAGATTGGCTGTAAATCAAAGCTTTAAGCCAAACGATGTCTTGTTACTGATGAGGGGAGTGAAAATCGCGTTGAAATCTCAAAATGTCACTTAAAAGTGTCTGCTTTGGATTCTATACCATCTTATTGCCCTTTATTTTGTTGTAAATATTATTCATGTTTCTTCGTGCATCAGTAGAAGAGACGTTAGACTTGGGGCTGTAAAAACAACTTGCGTTGCTTGTATTGGCTTTGGCTGCACGATCCTAAGGTCCGTGGTTCAATCCCCAACTAGAACTTTTTCAAAACGGAGTGAAGAAATTTGCTGGCTTTTTGTCAAGCCAAGGCCAAAGAGACACAAGTTTGGACAAGTCGAGAGGAAAGATCAGAGCATGATTCCATAAGTGCCCGAAAATCTATTTTTGGCTGCTAAATGGAGGTCATCGCAAAAAGCACATCTAAGCTGAAAACGAAACCGTTGAAGTCCAAATTCGAAGTGCGCAGAAGTGCTTTGTTGAATTCACTCATTATCAGAAAGCTTCCACTCTATAACACGACCACAGCCTATCCAACCCACTCGTTCAGTTGGTTTAGGATCGCGGAATATAATATTTGCAGTAGGTAATGTTCTGCAAGTCTCCTGGACAAGTGTCTTCAATGGTAGGGAATCTATAGCACAAGAGAATATAGAGAACTTGACATTTCAGAAGTAGACCGAGTTAACATAAAAAGTTTTCCATGTTTATTAGCTTGAATCTTGGAACGAATTACCTATTGATACAAGAAAAATCTTTCAATTGCTCTATCAGTTAACAAAAAATTACCGACCTCAGTAAGCTTTAAATACAAAATGGCTCCCAGTAGCTTGGGACGAACCCTTACTTATGATAAATTTTTTGTAAACTATTTTGTGATTTATTGCAAGTTTCAATTTCTTACTTTGATCGGGTATTATGTATAAATGTGAGTTAAAAAATTACACAAATTGCGGCAGAAGTGCAGAAATACGGCATCAGCAAATGTGCATTGAAAAATAATCATATTAGTACAACAGCATTATCAGCTAGCAGAATACGATTTGAATCAACCGACTTTGAAACATTTTAAGATATTGAGATATTTCAAAGTTGTGATTTCTTATTAATATGTTACACAAGAGCAAATTAAGTTGAGTCCCACACTCGATACGGCAGTAGGAGAGCACATTGCTAGTGGTGCCACCCTGCGTGGGAGAATTTTTTGGGTGCAGTAGCGAATTCTTTCCCTCACTGCAACCCCCCCCCTCAAGTTCTACACAAGGAAACCAATTATTGTTGGGTGATCATGTAGATGGCATCGGAAAACGGTAACGAACTTGTCTCGAACCTGGGAGCTTCAGCGCTGCAGAAATAAGCTCTAACAACTACGGCAACTGGCCTTATACGTAGCATGTAGTAAACCAGATTGAAATTAACAGCCGCAGAATTAGACTTGGGTATGGGAGATTGATGATGACGATGATTGATGATGATGATAATGGTGAAGATGATAATGGTGAAGATGATGGTGGTGAAGATGATGGTGATGATGATGGTGATGATTGATGGTGCTGATGTCGCTGATTGATGATGACGATGATTATAGTGATGATTGATGATGATGATGATGATGATGGTAATGATTAGTGACGATTGGTGACGATTGGTGATGATGGTGATGATTGATGATGATGATGATTGTCATCATGATGGCGATGATAATAAGTATGGTGATGACGATGGTGATAATGACGATGTTGATAAAGGAGTCATCAGTTACAAAGCAGGTTGCACATGGCAAGTACTCTGCAGCAAACTTAGAGGCAATGAATGCAATTCTGACTCCTTTATTATGAAACTATCAAAACCGTCATGTCTTCGAGTTATTCTCCATGTGTGTTACCCTGCTTCAAAGAATTTGATCAGAAAAGTTTCATTTTTCATTGCCAGACAGTAAATTTACAATTTTGACGATTGAATGGGCCTATCAATTTTCAAATCAGCAATGCATCCCATTACAAGCTTGGCAGCATCGATTGCGCAGCCCCAGTGCACTGTGATGCCTGCTCCTCCATGGCCGTAGTTGTGCACCACCTGGAATATAAGAACGGGGCTTATCTATTTGACATCTTAGAAATTCTACCGTTCAAATATCGTCTTAACGTCTGCCATTGTGCCCTTGGTCATTGAGCTGGAAAATGAAGTGTCACGACATGGAAGAGCTGGGTCAGGGTACTGGCTGGTAAGTAAACACAGTGTGTCAGTTTAAAGAAGTTTACTTTTGTAATTAATACCCGTAGAATTTATGGTTTGTTGCGTTCATGCAGCGCTTCTCAAATAGTGGGGCGTGAGGCTCCGTCCAGGGGGACGCGTTTGACCTCGGGGAACAAGCTTTTTTATATTTTCATTTCGATTCTTTTACTGTCCTAGGATAAAGTGCAATTGCACCTCTACTACATTAGGGGGCCGTGGCGCGCTCATTGGCAGAGTCTGCGCAGGAAGCATTCGCTCGGTGGGGTAGGGGTTTTGCTTGCACTGAGTTTGGTTTTTTATGAATTTTAGATGCACTTTAAATCTTTCTGTTACAGTTGATAAAGCTATTCTTTGTTGCAAGTTGGTCCATATTTCTTTCTTTTTTTATTCTCCTATACGTTAACGAGGAAACAGTGCTATGCAGAGGTGTATTTACAGCAATCTTACAGACAAATCACACTATTTATAGTCGCGAGGGGGGTGGCGAGATATTTTCTTCTTCTTAGGGGGGGGGGCATGACAGAAAATAATTGAGAAGCATTGCTTTAATGTGAGGAATCATGGCATTTATTTGCAATTAAAATCATCTGCTGATAGGTTGCAGAAAAAGCTCAAAATATTGAATCATTGGGATTAGTAGGTATTTGACAGAGTGAACAAGCAAGCCTTGCTGGTCGGAGGAAAGTTCAGTAGTTAGGTGGCTGCTCGCAGACCCAATTATCAGTCGTTGAGTCACCAGTCGAGCTTCATGTAATCGTAACTATAGGGAAAACTATTCTAATCAGAGATGGAGAGCCACATTATAGTTGTGCATGAACTCGTACAACAACGTATCCCTATACATGTATGCATAATTTCGAATCTTCATACTGGATGAAACACTTAAGCTTTAGATTAGCTGTTATCAATATGCGTCCAGTGCTTATGCCCTCAGAGTTACTTCTGAGTACTCATTTACCGACCTCGGAAGGATGGACAGCTGAGTTGACTATTGGCTTGTGGTTAGTGGTTCCAACGACGGGATTTGAACCCACGCGAGGATACCTAGCATGATTCGAAGCACTAAGCCTTAACCACTCGGCCACACCACCTATTTATGTATGCATGAGCTTCGCTTTTACTTAGAGTAAGGAGTCACAAGCTCTCTGCAATTCCAGGCGTAGGAATCACGAAAAAAGTTTATATGATAAAAAAGGGCCCGTATACTGCTCAATAAGCATTGATGCCCAATGTCTTGAAACTACTTTCGGATGCAAGTTAGAGAGCATTTTGAAATTCTAATGGTTCAACGCAAACTCACTCTCAGAGTTGTTGTTTTCTTTGAATCGGCCCTCTTGATTTCCATGTCTTCCCTTTCAAGCCGAACAGAAGGTCGGCTTGGCCTAAGGCCAACAGCATCTCTAACATGGACCATGTCCTGAAAGACCAACCGATGTAAAGTTTGACGCTAAATTGCAAAACCAATCGAACTGATAATGAAATAAAGAACAAATCAATGAACCAATGACAATAGGTTCGTATGATTTATAGTCAATATAAATAGCTTCGCGAAATACTAACGAAAGGTTTTTAAAACAGCCACCTCAGGTGTAATAATAATAATAATAATAATTCGAATCTTTGTACTGAATGAAACGCTTCAGCTTTAGATTAGCTGTTATCAATGTGTGTCCAGTACTTGTGTCCTCAGAATCACTTCTGAGTACTCATTTACCGATATCGGAAGGATGGACAGCTGAGTTGACTGTTGGCTTGTGGTAAAATGGCTCCCACGACGGGATTCCTGAAACGCCCCCCCCCCAATCTAATTTTCAGCATGTCAAACGTAAGAGCATAAGGAGCTGTGAGATTATTCACCTTTAGACGTGGCTCGATCAGTAAAGTTTCCCTAAGGATATGATTCTTGTCATCTAGGTTGATCTCTTTGCTGAAGTTGCCTTGCTGTTTGGTGCCACCAAGAACCACGGTATCTGAGCTACAAAATTATTGCAATGCTTTGAAAAGTAACTACCCTTGGTGAGTTTTTCAGTGCTTTTCAACTGACACAGATTAGAGCAAGCTCAGGGAATCGTGGTAGCAAAGAAACGATGAAACAAATACGTAACTTATGTCGTAGTTTCTTCGCCGACTTTTTTGACATATTGCCAATTTTTTTTCTAGTGAGTTATGCTGAGGAAAGACGGTGATGGCCTATACACAAAGCCCTAACAATTGAAGAAAAAAAAAGCGAAAGGCTAAGAGGAGAGAGAGATCCGATCAAGTTTATTGAAAGATGGCAAGTTGTCAGATTCAGGAAAGCAATAAGAAGGTTCCATGCTCTTGAGATGAATAGTGATTTGAGAGATAGAGTTCGCAAAGTAGGCAGTGAAACTTGGAAAGGCTGTGAATGAGTTGAGCTTCTGGTGGTCCAATAGGATTCTTTAGCCATGCCAAGAGGAAAATGAATTTTATATGTGAAGGTAGCTCCAATTTAAGGCAACTAATCATTTTGGTCAGGGGTTCAAATCCACCTCCAGCTTAAATTCCACTCAAATTGAGAAGAGTTACTAGTTCTCTCCAATGCAAGGCATAGGAATCGAGAAGTGTCGCCAAATCGAAAGGACGACCAGGTCTCTCAGCGAAGATCATAGCTTCTTATTGTCCTAAAACCTACCTTATAATTCATGAATCATAGGGATCTTGATATGAAGTCACATTATGAGAAAGGACCAGGATACTGTTCGATAAGCATAGCTTCTCATTGTTCCAATATCTTCCTTCAGATGCTCGATAAAAGCATGAAGACTTTTTTAACTTAACTCTGACGAATGGATTCCACAAAAACTGACACGACATATAAAAAATTTCCATAATTCAGGAATGAAGAGTCACAAATAGCAGCAAAAGCTGTTCCTAATAAAACTTACTTTGGAATGATGTAAGCTACTTTGCCTTCAAACACAGCAATAACTATCTTATCTATCCAAGGTGCTTTGACCTAAACGGAACGATCTCATCAAAAGAAGATAGACTTTCAGTCTAAAAGTCGATGAATTCAAGCTGAGAAAAAAGCATTGAAAAAAATCACGAAGTGATATATGGTATGGGTAAAATTATGAATAATCTACACCAAAGAGCTCACATTTGGTGAGAAAATTACAATCTAGATATCTTTGATCACTGAGTAGCATTCATAGCAATGATGGGCGATCGGAGTATGGAGCTAGTGTTAAACAGTGCTTGATCAAATACTTACCCTTATTACTTGACCTCTTACTGGCTCAACTGATTCATCATTGCATAACCACCTTGCGCCCATTCCAGTACAATTCACCACAACATCATATGAGCCTGCAAGCTTCACATAAAACAGGAATGTTACTTCTTTTGACAAAATGACAGAACATGGGTACGAATGAAGTGAGTTAAATGAATAAATCAATATTGACCACATCTGTCCATTCTGGGGTATTTCTGTTGCAAAGCATAATCGCTTTTCAACGTAGAAAGAACCAACACATATTTATTGGTGTCAGGATAGCCCAGTGCTAAGCTTCTTGCGTATTGATCCTACAGTCAGTGATTCGAATCCACCATCAGCTAGACTTTCACTTAGAATAAGGATAATCTTTAGCTTGCTGCAATTCTAGGTGATGTTTTTCTCCATGGGGCCGGTTACATAAGAGATGAGATAAAAGAGTGGTAAGATTCTTGCGCATTGATCTTATAATCAGTGGTTCGAATCCACCCTCAGCTAGACTTCCACTTAGAGTGAGGCGAGTCGCCAGCTCTCTGTAATTCTTAGGTGTAGGAATCACGAGGTGTGGCCACATAGAGAAGAAGGACCTGGACACTTTTCAATAAACAAGGAGCTTCTCAGCGTCCAAATTTCTACATGCGACATCTAGGTAGAATCATAACTTTGTGTAAAAGAAAAGCACACTCGATCTCAATCGCAGCCGGAACGATAGGTAGGGCCCTTAGATTTTCTTCACCAATTGGCTTCAAAAGGGTATATGTAAAATTTAGGCACGGCTGTATGGAAACCACATTTCATAATTGATTTCGAGCGCGACAGAAACCAGAGAGAAACTTACGAGTGAATTCTAGCACGGCGGTTTTGCAAAATACACTGCACAACATATTTGATTTCTAGTATACCAAAAAGACAGAGATGCGACTCTGAGAAGATCAAGTATGAAACCAGAAATGTGAAATGGACAGCGCACATTGATTACATGAAAAAGAAACGCAACAAGTACAAGATCGCACCTCATCTAGACTGCCTAATTCTTTAGTCTCAAACGAGCCACCGGCATTAACAAATCTGTTGAAGAAGTTAAAAGGTTGTGAAGGCACGTTCTCAGTTCCATATCAACTTCTATCTTGAATTGTATAATTGGCTGAGTTTCTATAGGCGTTAAGCATGCTCGGAGATGCGTCACTGCTAAGACCAGCAGCGTTGATGAGCGTGTCTGCATCGACCTAATATATAGCCTCGCAAAAGGGCTGCCCATTTTTATAACCAAACACCATTCCTGCTCAGTGCTAAGATTCTAACGCATTGATCTTATGGTCAGTGGTTCAAATCCACCCTCAGCTAGACTTTCCCTCAGAGTGAGGACAGTCGCTAGCTGGCTTCAGTTCCAGGTATTGATTTTCCTCCATGGTGCCGGTTACATGAGAGGTAGGATAAAGAGTGGTAAGATTCATGCTCATTGATCCTATTGTCAGTGGTTCGAATCCACTCTCAGCTGAAATTTTACTTGGATTGAGTAGAGTCCCTTTTGGTGTCAGGATAGCTCAGTGGTACGATGCTTGCACATTGATCCTATGGTCAGTGGTTTGAATCCACCCTCAGCTAAACTTTCACTTTGAGTGAGGAGAGGGCGTAGTAATCACGAGGTGTGGTGACATTGAGAGGAAGGACCTGGGCACTGCTAGATAAGCAAAAGCTTTACAGTGTCCAAATTTCTGCCTTTGACATCTAGGTAGGATCATAGCCTATGATTCATAGGTATAAAAAAGGAGAAAACTACTTCTCCCATTCACCTAGGCCTTGAAATGGCATTTTGAATGCATCTGATGCTGAAGAGTAAGTCTTGTGGCAGCAGCTGGAAAAGTCTGAACTACGATGGCAAGTGTAACTGATAATTAAAGTTAAAATGTCTCAAAAGCCTGTTTTCCCATCTAACTTTTACACCCACCTCTTTGTAAGCCATTTTAAATATTTTGTAGGTTCTAGAATATATGCCGTAGAACAAAACCCAGACCTGCAATAAAAACATTCATTGAAAACAAAATGCCAGTGACAAACTACTTTTTGATAAACTTCAGGGCAATCTCCAATGATAAAATAGACTATCAATTACTGGAACCAACTCATGTTGCAAACTTTAAGCTGGCAATTAATGGCAAACTATTCATAGAATGTGTCCTAACTGAACCTCACCCTATCATCTGTAAATGGAACAAAAATACTAGGAACAATTTTAAATATGAAGGTGTTCCCAAACTGAAATTTGCTAAGCTCAGAATGGAGTATGCTATCCATTTTTTATTCCTACCATTATGAGGAAAGCAACGGGAAACTGCCTCATAAAATCCACTTCCCTAGAAAAAACTCAGAGCCCTACCTCTGATTTCTGCTACGCTCAAAATAAAGTGAGCATTTCAATTTGTATAAGTGCTTCCTTGAACCATATGGCTTCAGTGACTCAGAAAAGTCAAAGGCTAAGGCAGTAAACCCTAGCAGAAAATCCTGAGTGGGTTGCAATATAACAACAGGCATGGTTACATGTTGTAGTAATACAAATTGAGCATAAAGATCATACTTGTATTTATCAGGAAACATTTTCAATTCTTCCTTTGTAAGAACACGCATGTCAGGAACAAAATCCTTCCATGGAAGCTTAAGCATTGCAATAAAGCCAGAGTTAAGACATATCTTGAATTCAGAAAAATCTCAAAAAATGGAATCAAATTGAAATGTGTCAAGAACCAACCACGATTGGATGTTATTTTGATCTTAGGGGTTAACTAGTTTTATAACTTAAAGCAGATAACCACAATGAAATAGGTTTTAAAATCATTAGAGACTTTGTAACATGATATTGACTCACATTGATAAACTTAAAACTAGGTTCTCAAAAGTTCTTACAAGTAGAACAAGCATAGAAAATAGCAATATCTTTGCATTATTACATGTTTTATTACAAATTTCTAGTCTTGAATAGCTGAATTTAAAAAAGACAAGTAGTGGGCAAAATGGATTTTCATTTAGGGGGGCAAAGGCTTGGAACGGCCTATCAGCTGTTGCAAAAAGGGGCCACCGGTAAAATCTTTTAAAGCAGCTATTTAAATATGTTTGTTTCAGTTCTGTTTTGTTGCCTTACTTTGGTTCGGATTTTTACTGGTAATGAACATTTGTATCTTAATTCTTATATACTACCCTTTTATTAAATAAGTTTGTTTGTAGATGGATGGCCCCTTGCTAACCAGCACTGCTGACTGGGTTACCGTCCTAGAAGAACTGAAATTATTATCATCATTATTATAATGAATTAAAGACAGGAGGCATCTAGCTTTTCTGAATTCTAGTGTTTTGTGGTCATGATATTCACAATTCTTGGATGTCGGGTATGATGTTGCTAGCATGAACTCAAAGGATCTTTGTCATCTGTTACTAGATGGGAAGCCTAACGCAAGTACCTTTGCTAGTAGAATTATCCTAGAAGCAACTTTTACATTTGCTAAATCTTCTGGATGTTTCAATTGAGCTTTCTGGAAACACAGCAGCCCAAGTTTTTGTTTTTTTATTTGTTTATTTGTTTATTTGTTTATTTACTTATTTATTTATTTCTTCTTTCTATTATCTCTTTTATCATTAATGTACTGTTGATAATTTGTTGAACATTGTAAGTGGCAGACGTAGTGAGGACCCGGTGACCATGCGTCTTTCCTCACCACAACTGCCACAGTATTTGTATTGAATTGTGGCTTTTAAAATTTTTAGATTGATATTGAAAATTTAAATTCGGATTAAAAACAGAATTAGGCTATTGGTAAATTTTGCAAGGAACATTTTAGATGAAGGTATTCATTTGAAGCTACTTTAACATTGTTAATATAAAATTCTAATTATTTTCTTTTGATTAATTTATCCCATTATGAAAGCCTTTGTACTAAGGATTAGAGTGCTTGTGTATACATAACATTACAACACAAATAAATTTTGACAACATTTCACAAAACAAAATAACTAAATCAGTTTTTCATGCATTCAAAATAACATTGCAAATACCTCAAAAATTTCCTTATCCTCTAAGTTGTACACTGGCATTTTCAAAATGCTGACCTCATCCGTGTAACGTCTTGTGAAAAGCTCTTCCATATGATCCCAAGTAGCCTTGCTCCATTTTCTAAAAAATTAGAGGTAGCAAGTCAGAAATCTGCTCTATTACACATTCCTGGCAGATTCGTGGGAGAGTTGATAGCAATAATGATGATGGCGATGATAGTTATTTCTTTGGATCCATGCTCGAGTGGTGGAATTCCCATTCTGTAGGAAGGGGGTTTGAAACCCTTCTGAGCTACCCCACCCCAGAGAGGTGAAAATTGTTTATCTCGTTGGCCAGCGTTGCATCCACCACTCTGGAAAAGTGCATGAAATTGGAGCACACTGGGCGACCAAGTGGTCAGCCACAAAACTGTGTCATTCACTATGCTTTCTTCCCCCGGTATAAGCAATCAAAACGGGCGTTGCCTTTCTCACTAAAAATGGCGAGGGAAGGCATTGCAGGGAAAAAAGTGTGACCACGACTTCTTGGGAATAAACCCTGATAAGCAATCGCAAATCCCACTGGATAGAGAGCTCAAAATAAGTTTAATCAGCGATAACCAACGAAAAAGGCAATGACTGACGATATAATTATGACAATTAAAGTACATAAAAACACAGATTGCTTAGAAGTAAAAACACCGAAAGTCACTCTCTCTCTCTCTCCCTGTATGCAAGGGGAAGGGGAGCAACCTTCATAGTTACATTACCTTTGTAATTCGATCGGCGTGTCTCGCATTAAAAATGGTTCCCACAACCCAGCTGCAACGTCCGTGCATGTATGAGGTGAAGCCGTCTTGCTCAAAATCGTAACTTCCATCGAAGGATCCAATATTTTCAGGTAATAAGCAGTTGACAGGCCCATAATGCCTGCACCGACCACGGCTACTTTCACCATTTTGAACGACTTTAGTGATGAAAGTTCGATGCAACGGTAGTGACGCAAGTATCTCGGATAGCTTGATAAGCCTGTGGCACAACTGGCACGCAGCTGTTGTATACAATTAGAGAATAATTGGTGTTGAAATTAAATTATATATTGGTTACCCCCGTATTTGTGTTAGTATCTCACATCACATCAGTTCCGTTTAATCGTAAACCAGAGCTTTAAATTGGTGATACAGTTGCTAATAAATTGTTTTTGAGACATTATATTCGCATATGATGTTCACCCAGTAAGACATATATACACCTCAGAGCTCAAATGGCAGAATTTATCATTGCAGGTTACAGGCCTAGGTGAAAGCCTATTATGCAACCTAACAATGGACGTCAACAAAGCTATTGAAGTTAATGTTGTGCCTAGCTTCGAAAGAAACAATATGCAGGAAACACCAGACCAATATTCATACTACCAGTGGTACGGAATGTTCTTCCAATTGCATTTCTAGAAAGAATAATGATCGAAAGATCGAAGATCGGTGAATATATATATATATATATCTCAGGCTATCAAACAGTCAAATGAGATTCACGATTGATGTGATACATTCTACCTGAAAATTGAATCAAATTTAACTATCGATGAAATTGAGATTTCTAGTGCTTTGGATGCGATAGTATGAGAGAAGCTATTTCAACAAGTACTGAAAACTATTCTACCTAACAAGTTTAGTGATAAAAACCAAAGGGAGATTTCAAAGGCTTTTGAATCCAGTCCTGGCTGCCCCCAGGGATGCGTGCTCGACACGGTACTTTTTAATGCATATGCCTTGAGGCTTGTCTAAAAGATTTTAGAAAAGTTTTACCAAATGCTGCAAAAAGGTCATTTTTCTTCTTTTTTAGTGAGGTATGTTGAGGAAAGGCCATGGTGACCTATCAAAGCCCCAACAAAGGATGAAAGAAGATAGTGAAAGACTTAGTGGAGAGAGAGAGCCATCAGATCAAGTTTATTGATCTTAGATTTGAAAGATGGCAAGCTGTAAGATGCAGGAAAGCAGGAGGAAAGCAGGAGGAAAGCAGGAGGAAAGCAGGAGGAAAGCAAGAGATTCCATAAATTGCATGTTCTAGGGATGAATGATAATTTTTGGGATCAATGCTGACGACACTGAGTTAATGTCGATACAAGGAGACATTTACCGAAAGGAAGTTTGAGGAGGTTCGAGAAGTGTTGCCTAAAGCTGAACAAGGAAAAGTCCAAAGTAATTGACACCGAAGTAATGACAATAATAGCCCATGTCTTTCCTATCCCAAAAAAAGGTGACAAGTCTAATGCACTTGTAGTGAACACTAACCCAAGCTTCCCATCTTCCTCCCAGCACAAGCACCTATTGTTATCAACATATTTAAAATCTACTGTGCACACACATAATTATCTATCTCTTTTCTTTTCCTTTCTGTTATCAATTCAATTAACACGCTTAACGACTTTTAAATAGTTAGTTAGAGTTTAAGCGAGTAGACGAACGGACGCACAAAACGTGGTGAATTTGCTTCTGCCTATCCTTTCTAATCAATACGTTGGCGACGCAAGAAATGTTCAACCGAAATTATATTAGTAAAACATAACCATACATTTTACTAAATTGGTGACCATGACGTGACACGAACACGCACGTCCCATTGCAATCACTTCACTCATATCTAAAACAAGGGAGATGATAATCACTAAACAACTTCTTACGCTCCTTGAAACAATCTTCTCTCTGATCACCAGTATGGCTTTCGAAAAGCCAGGTCTACTGGTGATCTTCTTGCTTATGCTATCCATGTCTGGTCCTCTACTCTAGAATCCTGTGGTGGGAGCAAAGTGATCTCTCTGGACATCTCCAAAGCCTGTGATCGCGCTTGGCACAAGGGTCTTCTCGCTAAACTACCAATGTTTGGTCTCAATCAGACTCTCATTAATTGGATTGATAGTTTCCTCTCTGATAGGTCAATTGCCGTCAGAGTGGACGGTTCCTCTCCAATCTGCACTCTATAAATGCTGGTGTACCCCAGGGCTCTGTCATCTCCCCTTGACTCTTCATTCTCTTCATAAACGACCTACTTACTTCTACGTCTTCTAGCATTCACTCCTTTGCTGATGATACCTTCCTAAGTTCTTCATTTTCATTCAATCCAAATGACCATGCTTCCACCGATATCCAACTCCACAGAAACATTTCAGCCTCGCTTCTCTCCAATGATCTGACAGTTATCGAGAAGTGGGGTAAAGACCGATCTAGGTTCAATCCCAACTTAGGTTCAATCCCTATCTAGGTTTAATACCATTCTAGGTGAAATCCTCATCTAGGTTTAATTCCGATCTAGGTGCAATCCCAAACAAGGTTCAATCCCAATTTAGGTTTCATCCAGGTCTAGTTTAATCCCGATCTAGGTTTAATCCCGGTCTAGGTTTAATCCCGATTTAGGTTTAATCCCCAATTACGTTTAATCCGAACTAGGTTCAATCCCGATTTAGGTTTGATCCCGAGCTAGGATCTAGGTTTAATCCCAATTTAGGTTCAGTCCCTATCTAGCTTTAATACCATTCCAGGTTCAATCCTCATCTAAGTCTAGTCAATCCAAATCTAGGTTCAATCCCGATTTAGGTTTAATCCCAACTACTTTTAATCCTAAACTAGGCTCAATCCCGATTTAGGTTTAATCCCCAACTACTTTCAATCCTAAACTAGGTTCAATCCCGATTTAGGTTTAATCCTGATCTAGGTTTAATGATGATATAGGTTTGATCAATATTCAGGTTTAATCCCTATTTAGGTTTAGTCTCAATCTAGGATTAATCCTGATTTAGGTTCAATCCCGAGTTAGGTATAATCCAAATCTTGGTTTAATCCCGATCTAGGCTCAATCCTGATCTAGGTTCAATTCTGATTAAGGTTTAATCCCGATATAGGTTTATTCCAAAACAAGCTCCAATTCCCATCTAGGATCAATCCCGATTTAGGCTTCATTCCGATCTATGTTTAATCCCGATCTAGGTTCAATACCTATCTAGGTTTAATACCAATCTAGGTTCAATCCCGATTTAGGCTCAATCCCTTTCTAGGTATAATACAATTCTAGTCACAATACTCATCTAGGTTTAGTCCAAATCTGTTTAATCCCAATCTAGCTTCAATCCTGAATTAGGTTCAATCCCGATTTAGGTTTAATCCCAATCTAGGCTTAATCCCGATCTAGGTTTAATCATAATCTAGGTTAAATTCCGATTTGGGTTTCATCACGATCTAGGTTTAATCCCAAACTAGGTTCAATCCCGAATTGGAATCATTCCTATTTAGGTTAGGTTTAATCTCGATCTAGGATTAATGCCGATTTGGGTTTAATCATGATCTAGTTTCAATCTTGATTTAGGTTTAATCCCGTATGAATCAATCCCGAGCACCAAAGAGACATTTTGGGAGGGAAACAATACGATGGTAGAAGAATCGATCAAGATTTTTTAGTGAGTTATGTTGGGGAAAGGCCACGGTCGCCTATACAAAGCTCCAACAAATGAAGAAGGGGTCAGGCTAACAGGAGAGAGAGATCAGATGGAATTTATTGATCTTAGGTTTTAAAGGGGAAAGTTGCATGATTCGGGAAAGGAAGAAGAAAGCAAGACATTCCATAAATTGAACGTTCTTTGGATGAATGATAATTTGTGGGATAGAGTTAATGGATTAGGTAGTGAAACTTGGAAAGGGTTGAGTGCGTTGGCAATTTGCCTCCTTTAAGGGTGGATTGCGTGGGTCTCTCATGGGTCAGTTTATCTATTGAGAGAAATTCTTCAGTTACAAATTACGTCATTGTATAATTCTTTTCCTTTTGTTCATTTATTTCTTTTGTCCTATTACACATTTCTTGTTATTTTGTACTTTGTAGTTAATTTTTAATGAAATTTTTACAGCTTGGAATGTTACATCATGAGCTTGAAACTGAACTACGGATACTTAAGATTGGCTGCATCCATGGCTGCAAGAATCACGAAAAAGAAAACCAAAATAATTGAAATTGAATTCAACAAAACAACGTTAAACAATTCTCACTCAAAATAAAATTACCATTTCGCTTTTGCTGGGTCCTTAGACAGTATATTCATAAAATATTTTTATACAAGACAACATAACAAGCTTCCATTGTCCAAATGGAGATTATAAATTGTGGGAATATACATATGCCTAACTTGAGAGTGTACGGGAAACGACTTGTTTGCGAGTACTACAACAGAGCGTCTTCCTGTGATTGTTCGACCACTTTGAAGAGGTGACTCTCAGCACGAGATATAACGATTGGTTCTGATTTTGAGATTAAGGAGCTTCGATCCAGCATCTGATTGAGACTCTCTTCAGTAATAACGAAATCTTCGCCGATGCTTGAAACCTGGCTGTGATCTTTTGATTGCAATAATTCTAACAAATCTTGTGTCGATAATCTACCAGGCGTTTCCTTTCCTTTGAAACGACCTTGAAAATCAACATTGCAACAACTTAGTTGACGGGCTACTTTAATGAACAGATATAGAAGGATGAAGCAGTTAAAACTGAAAGAGACAGAGTCCTAGCTTCAAAAAGAGCAAGTGGAAGCAACACAAGGTGTATAATACAGTATAAATACAGAATTTGAATTCCAACGGGACCATTTCAGTTTACCGAAGAGACACTAACCTTTGTGAATGACCATTTTTTCCAATTTCCGCTTCGAAGCAGCCCTTTCAACTACTTTTTCGTCGATACTATTTGCTGTCACGTAGCGGAAAATCAACACAGGCTTCGTCTGACCGATGCGGTGGCATCTGTCTTGAGCTTGCAGATCGACTTGTGGATTCTGAAAAAAAAACATCCAAAACTTTAGATGGCAGATTTCATTTGATTTCACTTCAACATTCGTACGGAGGAATAGAGGCGAAGTAGGAATAGCGAAGGCTCCGAGCCCTGTCTCTGGTTTCTGCTACGCTCGAAATCGAGTATGCGACGCAGGTCATGAATAGTGATTGGAACATGTCTACTGTGTTTAGGGCGATGGGTCTGGTCCACACTTGATCACGCTTGTTAATGTCACCATCTGTCCACCACCTAGCAGTACATTGGTACTTTGGGGTAAAACTGGGGGTGAAGTGTGACGAGGAAGGAACTGGCCACCCTGTTTCACTACGTCACAGCTCCTGATGAACACCTCCCAACAAGGCACTTCCAGGTGCTCATTTCCTGTATGGTACTCAACTATTCTTTACAACGGTTGTCCTTCAGTAAAAACTGAGCTTAACAGCGCCCTCCGATACCATCTCACAATGAAAGAATATAAATGATAAAGCACAAAGCCAAAAAGAAGCCTACACAGAGGAGCATACCTAGAGAAAATCAACAGGTAAAAGTCAAAAGGAGATTTAACGGCGAGACTTAAAAATAGACATCCAGTGACATCAACTTCCTGATTAAATAGTTATGTTGGTAGCGGTGCAGTTGGTAATCTTCTACAGTTGGTCTAGCTTTCAATCAATCATAACCTCAAATAATTCTCTTTTTTGCTCTCCTTAATCACAGGCGGACCAAAATTTGTTGAGATTTCAGTTTCTTTTTCACCAAATACTAAGAGATGGGGTTTTTCTTCAATCAATTTCATAAAGTTTCCTGTCAACGAACTACTTAGTTTAGCCGTATCATTTTCTAGCCTCAGGGTAACTTCCTGTAATTCTTGATTAAGGGCAATCTTCGCGACACCGCCACGGACGCGAGGTTTTCTTTGAGAAAATCAACTGTTGGACAGAAAAGCGTTTCGTGCAGAGGTGCCAAGGTGTGCCAAGGTGTGTGGAATAGCTTCTGAACTGATGTTGGCTGAAGCACATTTTCTTCTAAATGCATTGGATTGAGCGACTTGCTCTTGGACTGTTCTCGCAACAGCAACGTCAGTCTTGCTATCAAATTGATGACAGAAATGAGATAGCAAAAAGGGCTTACCCAGTCACTGTCGTAAATAATACAGGTATCAGCAGACGACAAATTTAAACCGAGGCCACCTGCTCTTGTGCTTAGCAAAAAGAGGAAGACTTCCGGGTCGCCGTTGAATTTCTCAATCTGAAGGCAAAAGCGAAGACAAATTTTAACAATAACTTGACAAAGTGTTCTACCGAAAACATCGAAGAAACTTCTCCCGAAGGACTGTTAGAGTAGATTTCCGATATTAGGTAACGATACCGAGTTAAACCCAAACTTCCTTACATACTTCACTTCAAATCGAACTGTAATCTTTCTTCTGTGGCAATACCAATAATTACCCCGGTTAAGTCTACGAGGCTGTCACTCTAAGGCTGCGTTTACACTGTACCATATCACTTTTTGATCCAATACAAACGTGTTACGGATCAGCCATGCATTTACACTAGAAAAAGTGATCCGGTACAGTTTTGCACCTGCTAGGAAAACTGCATTGCGTGCGTGTCTGTGTTTAGGTTGGTTTGGTTTTGGCTACCAATATCACAGCCTCAAGAACATAAACAAAGCTCACTGACAGAACTTTGAATAGACCTCCATGGAATGCAGGGTTCAATGACTCGAATTCGCGCTGGCTGAAGACTTTCCTATTTACCAGTGGTCCAGAAGGTTCGAACCAGGCCCGTAGCCGTGGGGTGGCATGGGGTGGCATACCACCCCTGGAGCCATTAGAGGAAGCTGTTTTCCACCTGATAATTTTTTTTAATACTGGTAACGTCCGGCATTTTAGGCTGTGTTTACACTGAACCAGATCCCTTCTTGATCCGAGACAAAAGTTTTACGGATCAGCCGTGCGATTACACTAGATAAAGTTATCCGGTACAACTTTGTACATGCTATCAGGTACAGTTTTGTACCTGCTACGAAAGAGGAACAGTTTTGTACATGCACTGCTCCGAAACTGTACCGGCACAGTGTAAACGCTAGGGAAAAGGAACACTCTTGTTTTGGATCAAAAGCGATCCGGTACAGTGTAAATGCAGCCCAAGTATACCAATTCTCTTGGTCCAACTTCTAAACCATCTATATCAGTTGATAGGCAAAATGTTAAACAATATGTAGTTAAGGAGCGATGCTTAGTGGTGTAGGGAAATATAGCACCCCATGATGACCTCATGTGACGGGAAGACCTTAGGCTTCATTTTGTTAAACGAGAACTTGATGTTGGAACGATCACGCGGAGACTTTGAATTAAATTAAATTAAATTGAATTAATTTCTCATTTGCTGGTTGTTGTGTTACGTATCCTTTGTTTTTTGTTAGCTGCTGAACACGTTGTTACACGAAATCACACAGAGAGATTTTCTTGTGTCGATCTAATCGAAGATTCCGACAGTGGTGAAGTGGTGTAGTGGTTAACCATGTGGGTTCATAACAGGTCGAGGTTGAGATTGAGGTCGAGGTGAGGTGAGGTCGAGTCAGTCACGTATCACAATAAAAACACCATTAGCGAGGAAGAAAACGGGAAACGTTCTCATAAAGTCCACTTCACTGGAAAAAACTCAAGAACCCTATCTGTGGTTCAATGTGACGCAATATTACAAGAGTAATGAACTACAGCTTGCTCTTCAACATGAAAAGGCTTACGAAGGTTCGAGAGTTCTACACCGTGAAGAGAGTAAAAAATTATTTGATTTCAAACAATGCTTCCTTACTGAAATAAAAACGATACCAAGAAATTTGCAATATACTAGAAATGATTGTTTTATAAGCATAATATAGGTTATTTCCATTGAAATCGACTCAGCTTCTAACAAGTAGGAGGTCAATAGCTCTGAGTTCGTCCAGCATTTATTGCGTAAAGGTCTATTCGATTCACTTGCAAATTGTTCTGTTATTACTAGGCCTGTTATCATTCGAGCATCACGCAAAACCTTGAAGATGTCATTTACTTATCAAGCCGAGCGCGCCAAATCACCGTCCAATTATGATAAATTTCATACGAGAAATCCTCACACTTTTTGAAGACATTTTCCCTAATATCAGGTCTGATGTGTTTTCACAACGCTCTTGCTTGTTAAAGAGATTCGTCGATTTTCAGGTCATTACTGCATCACTTGATATTCGAAAAAGTACCTTGTCACACCTGTTAGAGACATTAATTCGGAATTACAAATAGACGATACAGCAGTGCATTTTAACACCTATTCTGAGTAGAACAAACACAAACCATCTCCTGTCGGTCTTGAAACTTCATCGAACCATCGATTCTCGAATAGCCGTACTGTCGAAGGTAGCAAAAGTCTTCAATGATGTCCAACATTTTTGTCATTTGCGAGAACAGAAGCACCTGAAAAATAACAGTCAAAAAGGTTCTTTCTAATATTCATAGCAATTGCCTACTTGTATACTAAAGAGATTCCTTGCATTTTCCTCCTGTAGCCTCTCCTAGTCACTGCTAGTCTCTAAGACTGAGGCCACCCTACAGCAACCAACAATTACTACAATTTAAGCTCTTTATGTTATTCCACGGCCGAAATATTTCTCCATTTATTTTCTATGTTATTTCACTTCACTCAATTTTGCTGACATACTAACCACTGAATGTAATACCTATTTACATAGGCATAAATGGATAGGCATAGATAGATACATAGGCATAGATAGGCATAGATGGATACATGAGCATAGATAGATGGATAGATAGCTAGATAGGTAGATAGATAGGTAGATAGATAGATAGATAGATAGATAGATAGATAGATAGATAGATAGATAGATAGTTAGATAGATAGATAGATAGATAGATAGATAGATAGATAGGTAGATAGATAGGTAGATAGATAGATAGATAGTTAGATAGATAGATAGATAGATAGATAGATAGATAGATAGTTAGATAGATAGATAGATAGATAGATAGATAGATAGATAGATATATAGATAGTTAGATAGATAGATAGATAGATAGATAGATAGATAGTTAGATAGATAGTTAGATAGATAGATAGATAGATAGATAGATAGATAGATAGATAGATAGATAGATATATAGATAGTTAGATAGATAGATAGATAGATAGATAGATAGATAGATAGATAGATAGATAGATAGATAGATAGATAGATAGACAAAGATATATAGACATAGATCGATCAATAGATAGACAGACAAATATTTAAATAGATAGATAGATAGCCATAGATAGATAGAGAGATCTTTAGAAGACTTCTTTAGGTGAGGTCTAAGGATCTTGGCCGTTGTTTCTCATCAAAAGAACCTTTCGTAAACGTTACAAACAGATAGCGACCACAAACGAAAAAGATGGTGCGATATTTACCTTGTGACCCCGTTTCTTTAGTTCAGGTAACATTTGGTCGAGAAGCTTCATCTTGCCACTGACTTTCACGTTACTTTCATTGACGAGGTATTCCTTTGTTTCTGGATCAATGGGGTGCTCGAGCAGGTATGGGTGATTGCAGCATTTTCGAAGCTGCATCAGAATGTTTTGCAGTCTTATAGACACAACCGAGCTCGCCTTTTCTGCATTCGCTGCCTCTATGCCAGCTTTTTTCCTACAGAGACGGATGCATTTCTTTCTATTACATTAAATTTCCCAATTACACATCTAATACACGTTCGACGGTGAGCTTTTTCTAGGTAAGTGAATTTTATGAGGTAGTTTCCCGTTCACCAATGGGGTTTTTATTGTGACACGTGTAGGATTCAAACACTCGACATATGTCGTTCAACATATCGACAACTGATTTTTGATCGACCAAGATCCGTGCTCAGTTTGCGTTCGACGCTTATCCAAGCAACGAATGCTAGCAATATAGAAATAACAGCTAAGATATATCACTTGTCGATCTTTTTATCCCAATGATAACAAATTATATCAATTGCATATGGCTGCATGCTAAAAGCTGTAAAAGGAAATTCTGAATAACTTGCAAACTACCTAAATGCTGTCGATATAAATGCTACGAAAATGACATGCAATAATAGCAATGAAAATAATGACAATAACAATTAGAATAACATATAAGAAAAATACCAAGAAAAATTAACGTAACAGAATTTCAGTCAAACCACATCCTCCGAAAAAGGATTATCCACTCTAAATTAGCGGTTGTAGCATTATAATATGTACATCAGAACAAAAATGGGCAAAGTATAGATAACAGTTCTATCTATCAAAAGTAAAAATTTAAAAAAGTTTATTTTGTTCAAGCCTTTGCTTTTAAATATTGACATTTGCTCCTGACTCAAGGTCAATGTCTAATTTTGCTCCAGCCGTCAAAAAACCTAAGATGCTTGTTTCTCCTAATTGCTCTGGCACAATTAATCGGTTGCGAGGCTGCTATTGACAGCCTAATCAAAGCGAGATATAGCAATGAATTGAGAAAGAAGCTCCTAAAAATGGGTACCATAGTGGTGGCTATCAGAGCCTAGTCTCTGATCTCTGCCATGCTCGAAATCGATTATGCTACGAAGTTTATTGCCCTCCATATCCCCGCCCCATCATGTTATAGGCTTGTAAATTCAAATTGATTTAATATGTTTAAAATCCAATCAATGCCCATCCAAATCTATCTACCAACGAATCGATCCAATAGTTAAATACCTTTCGTCTTCTTCGGTCATTGTCTTTAGCAGCTCTTCAAAGTCAAATGTCTCTGAATCGTCTCCACCGAGCATCTTTGTGTAATCAACTTTTTGTGTCGTCCTTCTCTTCGGTCGACCGGTACTTGTGTATTCTAGAATCGGCTCCTGCCCCTGGGATGCAAATACATTTCAAGTCAAATTTCAGTTCCATTTCAATGTTAACGCATGAACGTTGAATCTGTACGCAAAAGGGCACTGCTATGCATGAATCAACGAATTTAGAAGAGAACTCTGAATACCATTGGATAAATCTACACTAAATTACAATTCATTAGAATATAGCACTGGGTCACTTGGCGTCACAAGTCTATCCTGTATAAATATGTATCATTATTATTATATTATCATTATTTATCATTATCATTATATTGAGCGGACAGTCCGGGTTCAAGACATGCCGCGCAAGCTTGTATTATCCAGCAAAGCTAATGGCAATGTACGGTGAAGCGGAACCTGCCACCCTACCTCACACTGGCTCAGGATGGTATATCTCGAGCAGGGTGCTACCCAAACATCACATCAACAATCGGATTCAACTTTAATTTAGATCACTAGTCTCTTTTCACAGATGACATTCAAAGTCGCAGCATGTCTTCTTCAAATGCCCAGAGTGATTACTGATCTTTCTTTCCGGTGGTGATTTGTTGAGATGGGACTCAACTTTATTTCAAAACTGCGTCGCGTACTCAATTTCGAGTGTAGCAGAAACCAGAGACAGGGCTCTGAGTCTTTCCTAGGGAAGCGGACTTGATGAGGTGGTTCCCGCTGCCTTCCTCGCTAACGGTGCTTATATTGTGACACGTGCTCGGTTCGAACTGACAACCCCTGGGATGGATATGAGTCCGCACGCTTAACTGTTACATCACAGCAAGACCAACTTTCTATTACTATATAAAATATGACAAATCAAGCAAATTTACAACTCCCACTGTGAAACTTAATCAATATTGCGTTACATTGCAAGGGATTGAATTAGATTGTATAAATCAGGAAGATAATTGAAGATAATTCTATACAAAACTTCCTTCGGTTACAGTATTTGAATAGAGGAAAACAATAAAAGACGATTCCCTAATCGCAAAAATCATACGAGCATCAACTCTTTCAGTCAGAGTCATAATTACAAAGAATCCCGAAACCTTCCATTCGTTTCAAAACAATAGGAAATGCTGTGGCATACGAATAATCTTTCATTTCTTAAGAGGAAAATTATAGAGTTGTTAACGAGCATCTAAGTAAGAAAATTATAAAGATTGTGAAATAAATAAGGAAAAAGAGCGTTTAAATGAAAAAAATATGAAAGCAATGAACTTATGAAAGAGAATATGAATAAGAAAAACGCGAAACAGGACTAACCATTTTGCTTTTAATTTTACTTAATATAGTTTTGTTCAAAATTCCCTTGTAATATTCTTGCTGCTCTGCAGTTAAAGGTGCGTAGACAATAAGTTCTTGTTTTGGTGGTATCGTCAAATCGACGTCTGTTTTTAGTCTTCGTAATAGAAATGGTGTTAGAATCTGAAATAAGAAGAAGAGGAATGGTAACGACGGTCGTTAGAATTTTCTGCTAGAAGCACATCAAATAGGCAACTTCAAAACAAGATTAGGAAGAAAGTATGACATCTTGCTTGCTCTAACCCAAAATGAGTATTTTTTCTTTAGTAAGTTTTTTAGTAAATTATGTTTGGGAAAGGCCATGACGGCCTATACAAAACCCCCACAATGGAAGAAAGAAGAAATCGAAAGGCTGAGAGGAGAGAGAGCGATCAGATCGAGTTTATTGATCTTAGATTTGAAAGATGGCAATTTGCAGGATTCAGGAAAGCAAGAAGAAAGCAAGAAGTTTCATAAACAGCACGTTCTTGGCATTGATTATGATTTGTGGAATATAGTTCTTGGATTAGATAGCGAAACTTGGAAATGCTGTAAGTGAGTCGAGATTCTGGCGAGATTCTGGGACGCCTCAGGTGAAGAGGAAAAATATCCCTGATCTCCTGGGAGCAATGCCCGTGAAAGTATCTGTAAAAGATGGAAAAAACGACGGTAAGGTAGAAACTGGATCGATTTGGCGCGCTTCAGCTAGGAAAGGCGGGAAATAAGATCAAGTTGATCGATTATAGATTGAAGATGACAACTTGCAGTAGTCAGGAAAGGAAGAAAGCAAGGTGTTCTATAGATTGGAATTTCTTGGCATGAATGAACGAAGTCATGTACATACAGCGTGAAGAGTCTCAAGGACATGATTTTCCTGCTCCTGAGCAATGAGTTTCTCGTCGCCGCCATCTTCACTTACTACGTTGAAGTCAAACCATTCTTGAAAACTGCATAAAATACAAGGATGTGTTACAGCCGCAAAATTCAGTAAACAAGGTGACTTGAGAATCGAAGGAAATCCGAACTCGTCATCAGTTGGCATCCGGCAGGGAAACTTGATATCGCGGTTAAAGTAAACACTGTGCGGAAGGGTTTCGGTTTTGAAGCACGTTCGCTCCCGTTTCTGGATGCAGCAACAGGATCAACAGGAGAAACAGATAATCAATAATTTATACTTTAGCACATTGAAATGGGTATACGACTGAGGCACTGCACAGATCCCAAGCAGCAAGTTAAGCAAACAGATTATACTTGAAAATGTCAATGAGGAGCATGCATAGGCAGAGGATAAAACTGAAGAGACATTATTCCATCTCATTCTAGCTTATGATTCTTATCGTAACTTAACATTTTTGGTATATTCTAAACTCCATTTCTCATTCTCTAAACAAGGCCCATACTAATAATATTGCTTCTAGTACAAACAAGTTTACCCTGTATAAATATATGCATTATGACTATCAATATTGCGCAACAAACCCTGGACTAACCCATACCTCCTATCCTAATAACAGTCCTCTTTCAACTATTAATTCTTCTTATTGAGTTCTTTTTTATTTTTTTATTTTTATCTATTCTTCATTTTAGTACTTTATTCACTCATTCAACTTCTTTTATACTAGAAATACCTGTAATTAGGTCAGCCGAACACAAATTACCTACTATTAGAGAGATTTGTATTGTATGTTTAGTTTATATATCAAAATGAAGTTTTAAAAAAAGTTATTGTTACCGCTAAATGTCACAGTTCATACTGGTTGCTTCTTCACTGGCTAGGAGTAAACAATACTCCTAAGGCATTTCGTGTCCTGAAGTTCATATAATTCATTATTAATAATATCATACGTGTAATAGAACGTGGCCTAATCCGGAGCTATTAGACTTAAAACTATTTAATTACTTTTTTCTTTCTGTCATCTTGTACTTTTATTAACCGCTTTTAGCTATCCTTAATCTTTAATATTGTATCGAAGCAGCTGGCCAGCTGTACACAACCTGCCACTAGAGAGGTGTATGATTGTAGGCTTTAGCTATGTTTAATGAATTAAAGTTTCAGAAAAAAGAATAATGCGACCCAATGTGTTCGTCAAAAATCAAACAACACCCCTATGGACTGACGGTATCATGTGTCAACCTATCTGACGGTATCATGTGTTATACCAAACACACATCGTCAGGGTGGTCTGGTGAAAATTAGCGTACTTTGAACTCTACAAGACGGAATTCCCTCTACCTAATTGCAACTTGGGATGAACAGGATCTAGAGCTCTGATTTACTACGGCAAAAAGTAGCAAATGGGATTCACCCGAGGGAGTAGTGAGTGACGTGCTGACCTGTTCAAATCATCAAAAATATCCGGAAGGAGGAAGTTCAGCAACGACCACAGCTCTGCTAAGTTGTTTTGTAATGGAGTGCCGGTTAGAAGCAGTCGATTAGCGGTGTTGTAGGTCTTCAATTCCCTGGAAAAAAAACGAAAAAAATTACAATAAGTTTCAAACAGCAGCGAAAAATCTTATTCCAGCTTATAGTTCTGGTAAGACTTGCGCACTAACCCTATGGTCCATGGTTTGAATCCACCTTCAACTTAATTTTCACTTAGTGCGAGGAGTCGCAAACTCTCTGTATTTCCAGGCGGAGCAATCACGAGGTGTGGTCACAGAGAGGAAGGATCTGGACACTGTTCGATAAGCGAAAAGCTTCTTAGCGTCCTAATGTCTGCCTTTGACATCTAGGTAGAATCAGATTCATAAGAAGATCAGTCCGATGCAAATCCGCTTGAACAGATCATGAGGTTAGATACAAGACCTGAACCACTCATGCGTACTGTTGGACTGTTAAAACACCCGAAATTACACGTGCATTCAGCAGCACAACAACACTCTTACCGTATCAGACGGCAGTTGAGATTCTTTATTCGATGTCCCTCATCAATGATAATATACTTCCATGGATAGATGTTCAAGAATGCTCTGTCTCTCATAACTATCTCATACGAGGTGATCACAACGGGATAGGCCTTGATATTCTTTTCACCATCAATCATTCTCAATTTGAGGATCTTTCGACGCATAAGAAGCCTCTCTTCTTTCGTACCGTGATAAAGTAATGTTTTTACCTAAAAAGTGAATAAAAATTGACATAAAATGCTTTTTTCAATCATTGACAACATAAGACGTTGAATTGACTTAAGCTTGTGCTTAAAGAGCACGCGAGACCCCCCTTCCCGAGCTTCCTTGGGTAGTTTATTAAACATTTTCGCTCCCTGGAAAGCAGATGCTCGCTTGCCAAATTCTGTTCTATTCAAAAGTAAAGTGAGGGCTGAATTGCTTCCCCTGGTGCTTTTTTCACTCTTCCAATAAACTTTATTATGCACCATCTCTAAATGATTAGACTTTTAAATGTCAACGTTCTTAGAGGAACGCACGTTCGTTAAAGGAGGTGTGATATGATGAAATCAAACCCTTCTACAAGTTGAATCAATTTCAAAATTCCTGGAATCAGTTCTGGTGTGGTCCTTCGCTTCACTTAGGTCATTACGGTCAGATACCCTTGCTCCCACCAAGCTGTGTCAGTCATCTTTCACTGGTTCTATTCTAACCCAGGTACGATGCGAACGAATTCATACTCACGATTTAGCTTTGTCTTACCTTGGGAGTAAATTTTTTAAATTCCGAGACCCAGTTGGGCAATGTCGAGAGTGGTGCAGCAATTAAAAAGGGCCCTTTCATTCCGCGTTCGATAAAATATGCCAGAAGAGATATGCATTGAAGCGTTTTACCAAGACCCATTTCGTCAGCAAGAATCCCATTTATACCATTCTCGAAAAGCCCTGCAAGACGAGAGAGATCATAACGACATCTAAAACTGGTCGATTCCATTTGCTCCCGTATTTGTAACAGGACTACATTCAACCTCTTTATCGTTATAAAACCTCCTATCTGTATCCATCAATCGATGTCAATCACATGCAAAATAATAAGGATCACGTAGAGTATAAATGTCAGGTGATATCTTAAGTATCACGCCTTTCTTTGTCATTGACCTAACAAATCACGATCATACAGAGAAACACCTCGTCTCTATGAGCAAGTCTCCCGTCACATATTCAGCCGGTTGAGGCTTAAGCAGTTCATGCAAAGCTGGTTCAGATCCCGAGCAAACTGCATTGCATACTCTATTTCGAGCGTAGCAGAAACCAGAGGCACGGCTCCGAGTTTTTTCTAGGGAAGTGGATTTTATGAGGTGGTTTTACGTTGCCTTCCTCGCCAATGGTGCTTATATTGTGATACGCGGAGGAATCGAACTGACAACCCCTGCCTTATGAGTCCGCATGCTTAACCACTACCACACGGCGCCACGTATGGGTCATAAGTACCAAATGATACAAAAGCAGGTAGTGAGCAAGTGCTCCCTGCATCGTATGCATACATATTTTCAAACTGCGTCGTTTGGGCAGATTAAGGCTCGTGGTTTGCATATCAACCATGCAAGAATGATGCGACCCATGCTAGTTAAGCGCGCAAAAATGAAATTTCTGGTTCTACTCGTTGCATCGTAGTTCAAGAGAAACTGTTTTCTAGATCAGTTCAACAACGAGAGAATTTCCCTCAGTTAAATAGATAGATCACCTCGCATCCATTCCATTCCATCGATTTGATAACTTCTCATGATGCCACCGGTAACCAAAGAAGGCTGCCGATCTGAGACGACTTCGTCGTTGATTTTTCGTATGTGTTGCTTGCCATCTTGCACCTAGGGGGGAAATAGACCATAAACTAATACACATGTCATCTGCATTGAAATGAGGGACAGGTTGGACACAAAAGTGTGAATATTCCGTGATAGAATCTCATTGCGGCTGCGTGTGAGGTAAAAAGTTTCAAATAAGACTTGGCACCTCCTTGCATATAGAAAGAAGGCATCTTAGGGACAGCAAAATAGTCTTGCACTAGGGCAAGTTTTCGCTGTAATTGCAATGCGGAATACCCCTGTTATGTTCTAGGAAAAACATCACCTAAATTCTACTCCGCATATTCATAAATAATACGCCTGAATGGCATCTCTATTTGCTACTTTGCAGATGAGTGACAAGATCCAATTAGAATGATGGAAGCAACAGAAGATAGGGCTTTGATTTAAGCGAGGCTGCCCAGACAGGATCGAAGTACCTTTTCAGATAGACCTTCCTCATAATTATCTGCCCTTGTTTCTTCCTCCTTCTTCATCTTCTTCCTTTTCTGAGAATGAAACAAGGTGTGCAGAATACAGGGCATGGTCAAGCAGCAAATTTCGAGCACTCGACGTGCCTCGAATGCAAAAATTCACAATTAAGGCGTATTCAAAGATAACGAACGACGTCAAACAAAGAGCTTGAAATAGCAAAGAAGGCCTTAATGGATAAGACGAGCGCTTTTTGCAATCAAAACTAAAATTGATGTCATGGCAAGATCACTGGAGCGTAAATCTGATCGGTGCATATGGACGGCTTTGAGCTTTGGACGACAAGCAAGTTCACGGAGAAGAGATTCAATCTGTTGATATGTGGTTTAAAAGAGGAATGCTTTGAGTATCGTGGGGACAGAAGATGACGACTGTGGAAGTGTTTAAGACCATGGAAACAAAACTACCTTCGATGGATACCACTAGGGAGAAGCAGTGAAGACTTCTTGCTGTTGGTCAGAATGGAAGATGGGATGGAGACTAACATCAAAGAGATTGAGCTAGCGAGAAGCAGGCACACACACGCACGCACGTAAGCACACACACACACACACACACACACACATATACATACACACACACACACACACACACATACACACACACACACACACACACATGCGCGCGCATGCACGCAAACACACACACACACACGCACACACACACACACACACACACACACATGCGCGCAAATGCACGCAAACACACACACGCACACACACGCACACACACGCTCACCTATATTGACCTTCTTATCTTTCCTGGAAAGATGCTCTCCCATTGAGCCCCCCTTGTTCACGGTGACGCAAGTGCATCAACCAGAGGTGGAAGCTTGTCACAGAGAAATCACGACCTACCCCGATAGGTTCTTCGTGGCTCTTGCGTTTGCCCTTCCTCTCTACTTTCATTTTGACCGTAGGACCTTGGGACAGCATGTGCCATGACCTTGTACCATTAGTTTTCGTGTCCGGGAAAATCTACGCACAAAAAGACAACATTCCACATTAACTTATATAATTGCTAAGACAACAGCTGCTTTCCTTCAAAATCAACAAACATTACTCATAACGATAGTATATTCGAATTCTACTGTACACATATGCAATCGTCTCTGAAGCAGTTACTTTCCCTGCTCGCTGGTAGTACTCACGAGGTTTATCAAATTCTACTGTAGAAAGATCGCTCATAATGATATTCGGTAGGAAGAAAATCGTTGACATCGAACTTTGTTAATCAAGATAAAACGGAGACCGGCAAAGATTTAAAAAATCTGCATGACTGGACAACGTTTATTGAACAAGGTCATATGTATTAAGCACAGATTATGGTACTGCACCAATAAAACAATTCGAAGAAGAAGAGAAGCTATCTTTATACAAATGCTTGGATCGGAAACAGCGCAAAAATGATCTTTGAATTGGTGCAACTGAGTCTGGTTTCCCTGGGGTTGCACCGAAAATGAACAGCGTCTGCTCATTCAAGGAGCAAGTCGTCATTATGTGAATCAAATTTTCAAGGCCCTTAAAACTTACCTTTTCGGTTATTAGAATTAAAAAACATCTTGAAATCTGATAGACGTATTTATTATACAATCTTTCCAGATGGCAACAAGATCAAAAGTCAGCTGTCAGAAAGCCTTGAATGCTCAACAAAACAGCAGAAGAAAATGTAAAAAATATTATATTACCATGGTGGTTGATCAAGACATGAAAGACTTAAGAATCAGAAGGCATACGTTTGTAGTAGTATGAGAGCCTATGAGAAATAACAACAACCTGGCTGACTTCTTTCATTTTTGCCATCTCTTCAGCACGCTTTCCTCTGGTTTTTTCTTTTGCTTCTCTCTGTAACTTCTCCTGCTCTCTTTGCTGATCCATCCTCTTTAGCAAAAACTGCGCGTAAACATTGGACCGATCAAGCAAATTTTTCAGTCTATCAAATCTCTCATCTTCTGGGGCTGCTCTGATGTCTTCAACGACCTGGTGGAACAGGAAAGGAGTCATGAAAAATCACCAGTGTTAGCAAAATGACCTGAATTTGGCAAGCTTGTTGAATGGTACAGATATAGGGGGCAGGGGGGAGCAAAAAATGGCCTTGTAACGGTAAATTATCTTTTTATAAGAAAATTTCTGACCTAGTTGAAAAAATGATGTAGTACCTAGTTGAAAAAGTAATGTAGTGATCCATTTATTGAATCCAAGTATCATGTTTCAAAAATAAAGACTTGGCTGTATTTAAAAATTTCTTCTTCACTGTTGTGGCAGTTAGATTTAGTATAGTATCCTTTTGTTTGGTCTAATAAGCGGGTTTTTTTCCTTTTGGTATTCAAAGATGAAGAGCAAAAGTCAACTCAACGGTCACAATTTCTTTCCTTTTTTGAAAATTGGAAGCATAAATAACTAGATCTATATCCTAATTCTGGTTTGGCATTATGTTGGCTTTGTTATATTCTGATGGATACGATGCAAGGTAAAGCATGGATAGAGCTTTTTCAGGTCTCCTACCATCTCAGTATAAATAAATTAAGTATTGGAAGAAAAGGCTAAGGTAGGATAAAAGAACAAAACAACTGGCAACATTTAACTGAAAAAAAAGAAAAACAGAAAAAGGCAAAACAGAAATTGTTACTGAGATATGTCCTTTGGGGTCAAAGCCAACTATTTTCTAAGGATCTATCATTAGCTACAATCTGTGCTAAATTTTCCATGCAGCGCAATGGATGTCAAATCGTGTAACGTCAGAGTCCCGACGGCGTCTTCTCCTTAGTCTATCAAGGTAGCGTTCTTCGAGCTTCTCCCTGCTGCCTTTGAGAGCAGCTCTCCATGCCACGCAATCCGAACCATTGAGGTCCAGTCTGTGGTGATGGTCATTTCTTTGAGATCCCTTTTGGCACAGTCTTTCAACCGGGGCACGGGACTTTCTCTTTGTCTGGCTAGCCATTTTCAAAGGATATCTACCCAGAAATGAATAAGCTATGATTTCGGTCAGAAAACCTCAACACTCTATATATTTCCTATCCACCTCTCTGACCTTGCTTGATTTTTAAACCAACAGAAATCCCAGCATAAATTTTGTGGGGCAAAATAATGAATTTGAAATTGCATGCATCATCACTAAGATGGCTAGTATTACCAACACAGAAAGATGAAAACTACAGACTGACATAAAAGGCATGACTTACTGAGTTAGTGACAAAATATTTGAGTAAGAAATGAAGAAGTCAAGTAACACAAAGAGCTGGAATCACATGGAAGTTATGCATTGAAAATTAATGCAACAGATACAGAAACTGACCTGTTTGACTTTGCTTGCTTCAGCTTTATCCTCTTTCTCGTACTGTGTCTCCTCCTCTACCATACTCTGAGTGATAACGCTGTTGAGTGATGAGCTGGTCATGTTGCTATTCTCATCAACCAAAGATGGCCCAGCATTACTATTCTCCCCTGAGGGCGCAGATACCAAATTCCCATCTTTGCTTGCATCTGAATCACTCTGCTCAGTACTAGTATTCGTGTTCAGTGCATCATTTGAAGATACCAGCCCATTACCATCAACTGAGGCATTGGGAATGTATCTGTTAAGAGATTCTGATTGCCAGTCTAGATTTGTCTGATTGATTTGATCTGCATCAATCATCTCTGTATCCATGGCATTATCATCATCCGCTTGACAACAATTTTCATTACCCTTTTCCCCAGTTTTGGTACTTTCTTCTGCGTTAACACTCCTCCCATCAATCTGAGTATTTCCAGATCCACTTTCAATGTCATTTTCACTGCATGCTATCCTGTCCACTTGTACACTGCTTGTATCCATATTCGATACAAACTCAGTTGTTTCGTGTGAAACAGTATTACAAAAAGCTTCGTTTTCCTTGCTACCTTCATTGCTGACAGTACCACTTAAATCTATATGGCTTGACTTCGCTCCTTCCATAGATATAGTGTTCCTTTCCAAGGTGCTTCTGGTATTGGTTGAATTCCCTATCGGCTTTTTAGCATTTGCTTCTCCAATATGGTTGTGCACTGTTTCTTGGCTTCCAAAGTAATTCAATATCTAGAGACAAGAAAACTGTTACTTAACCGACTAACTCACAGCTAAGAAATTGCTGAAAACAAGCAAGTACTAACTGAGGCTGCAACTGATTTCACTGAAGAAGATGAAATAATAGCACTCTGTAGACAAGAGGTCAGTAACTGAGACAAAGCAGTTTCTTCCAGAGTCTTTGCATAGCTTCTGATACTTTTGTAGTTGTCTGCTTTGTGTCTTTGTTCTTTGACGCAAAGTCATTCTTTACAACATAGGTTTTAAAATTCAGACACAATATGAACACTTTCAATGAAAATTAATGTTACAGATTATCTTGAAGTTAAGTCTAAAGTGACCAAAACAAAGTAAGGAGGTCCAGGGGCTGGCCAGAGGAAGATGGAGTTGACTACTGCGTGGCTTGGAGAGAAATAGGCCCTGGGAAGAGCCTTTTCGTGAACTCGTGTCTGAGTACTTGACATTTGCATTATTACTCTAGTCAACTCTCTGTTATTCCAGATGTAAATCTCGATGAGGTCAAATCGAGAGGAAGGACCAGGACAATGCTTGGCAGGCGTACATGCAAGATGCTACGTAAAAAGAGCAGAAGGAAAACTGCTAAATGACATTCGCGAGAGAGACGATTCCATGCCCAAAAAATGGACGGGAACATGAGGTTTGCGAGGGCCGCTATGAGCATACACCGCTCTGAGAGTGCGATCAAACACGTGCGATTTAAGATCAACAATGCATTAATCTTATTACAAGGTGGATCCTTTCTTGCTGCCTATGAGTGTTTGTTTATCTGATCAAATTAAGTTCAGTAACCGTCTGCTAAATTAGTGCTTATTCGAATAAATCAATTATTTTGCATACGTTCGATCCATTCTCAGAACAAATCACAAGCGCTAATTTCAAATCAGTAAAAAACTGCAAGTAAGTGTATAAAACTATCGCGGGGCTGCATGAAAATGCGAACATTGAATGAAATATCAAGGCCTTGTAATACATTCGACGTCAAAAACATCAATAACATAGCAACAATAATGATTTGTGACTTACTGAAGATAGAAATGGCATTATCGCACAGATGAGTGCAAGATGGCGAGTGCACGGTGAAGGTATTTGGCGCGAGATTGAAATAGTTGCGTAATAGCCTCGATTTCACACACTCTTATCACTTCCCTGCTTCACAATGGCTTGACCTTGGTTCATTTGACATCATGATCACGCTACGGAGAACACGTGGTCGCATTCTCCCCTTCTTCTCTTCTCGTCTTCTCATCTTCTCCTAGTATCATCTTCTCATCTATCTTTTCCTTTTCTCCTCTTCTCCAATTCTCATCTCCTCCTCATCTTCATCTTAGTCTCTTCTCATCTTGTCATCTTGTCATCTTGTCATCTTGTCATCTCCTCCTCTTCTCCTCTTCACCTCTTATAATCGTCTCATCTTTTCCTATTCTCCTCTTCTCCTTACTTTGTGGTACTTTGCTTACAAATTTGATTTATTGCATCGTTGCCTATCAATGCTTTGGAGAGCAGATGAACATTGGGAATAGGCCAAGAATGTTGATGCTGAGATTGCTTTGATGTTTAAAAGGACTGAATAGCCGCTTGCTATATATTGATTTGTTTAATGACTTAAGAGCATGAATCTCTTCATCTTTTAAAAATTTTTGCTTACCGCAGTTTAATCGAGCCTCTTCTAGTCAATGTTAGGAGGTGTCTTGCTGGAGTGACTGGTCAGCGCAAACGTCCTGTAAATGACACAAACACATTTACCAGCCTTCATCACCACCTCATCAGAGGTAAATGTATTTACAGTAGAAAGAGGACGCGGACCACTTCACAGAGATCCAAACATGTTTCACCGTAGACACGGCATTGGTGCAAACTTAGAGGGTTCCTCAGTAGTCAGAAAATGTTAACATCTTGTAATGTTTTGATATAACTTTTTTTTCAAGCTTCATTTCTTGTGATGTATATACTTAAATACAACTGAACACCTCTCTAAAAAGGTAGTTTACAATTGACTACTTGAACAAAAATGAACAAGAAGTGCAAAGAAGAAGAAGAAAAGAATAGCTGTTAGAAAATAATGAGAAGTTTCAAAATGTCATTAGTTCAGGATTTTCCCAGTCCTTGTTCCTTCGGCAGAAGATATAGTACGAAGTTCTTACTGCAATGGCCATTATCTTCTTGACTACACAGTGCCTGCAAGTTTTGTCGAATTTCAGGTCTTCAAGCATTTCTAAGAAGTCCGCGGGGGAACTGTCAAAGACACCGAGCGTGCTTATAACGATATTTAAGAATTAACCTTTTTTATATTTAGATTTCAAATAATAATAATTTTTTTTTAAAACTTCATTTTGATATATAAGCTAAACATACAAATACAAATCTCTCTAGTAATAGGTAATTTGTATTCGGTATAAAAAAATGAATGAATAATTACACTAATAAGATGACGAATAGAAAAAATAAAGAAAAAAAAAAAATTTAATGAGAAGAATTAAAGGTTGCAAGGAGACTGTTATTAGGAAAGAAGGTTCGGGTTAGTCCAGGGTTTATTACGCATACAGAATATGTAGTAAAAATAATAATAATAGTAATAAGACGTCTATTGATACAGGGTATACACTGCAACAAATAAAAACTGCTGTTATCAATGTGTGTTCTGTACCCTATGCCTTAATGTTAAATAAGATGTAGTGTAATTATGTTTAGCAACTTCATCCGTATCTTGTTTGATTGTCTGGGGAATCTTCTTGAGAAACTTTTAGAGCCCTGCCTTCCTGCAGAAAACTCACAGTGACCTTAAAAACTGACTAGAAATAGCAATATGATTAGATATGATCTTAACCTGGACCTAACCTCACATAACCTGGCCTAACATGACGTTCCATCACTTCTGTTACAAGTAATGCTGTATTCAAATGTTTCTAAATGACGTTGGTCATCTTGACTAAGTCATAACACAAACAAAATCGACACGAATGTAGCGCCAAAACTAAATACGAATCAAAGAAGCATCAGGAAAACCCTAGCGACAAAAACAAGGTGGCCGCTGTTTCACGTGAAGAGCGTGACCAAAAACAAAATATTGTCTTTGATGAAAGAGTCTGAAATAAGTCAATTATGTAATGCCTCTAAAAATGAAGAAAAAATGAAGAAATGAAGAAACTGAAGAAAGTCAAATACTATCATCAATACATGCGAAGTCATCATTTTAGCTTTTTCAATGGCATTGCGAGTTGTTGGTTTGACATGAGACTGACAACACAAGTAAGCTGGTGAGCAAGTGACGAATGGAAATGTATACCCTACCAATAATAATAACAATAATGATATACGAATTTCTCCACAAGGGAAAATCCTCCCCTCTTGTCGAAGATAGATCGGATTCCGGAAACAGGGCTTTTGCTGATTATCCTCAGAAGATCCATTGCGAATTGAATCCCCTTTGTTGTAAACACGTAACTTTATTGTTCTCAGCAATCTTAGGTTGTAGCACATGGCTACAGCAACATAGACAGTATAGCCGCAGCTGATGGCTATTCAATCTGAAGTAGAGCAAGTTTAGCAAAATCACATTTAGGAGGAGACACATAACGGGCAAAAGAGGCCAGAGTTATTGATATTTTACTATCAACGATTGTACATTTAATCGACGCACAAGCATATCATCAAAAGATTGGTTACTAGATACTTGGAATCAAACCGTGTTGAAGAAATGGCCTACGAGGTTGTTGGCACTCCTGAAACAAATTGTCGCTCAGGTAAGTCAAACAGATTTCTAGACTTTTAATATCAGTTTGAAAGAAAGCAAGGAAGGTTTTATCACTCAGTTTGAATTGTTTTTATAGTTATCTGAAAATTCAATCTGAATATTCTTTCTACTAACACGGCGGGCGTGGCCTAAGGTGTATTTATGTAAATCTGCTTCTAAAGACTTCTCCTATAAAGTGGGTCCCTGTTGTGGACCATCAGATATCAAATCTAAATCACAATGAAAAATTTGGCTTGCGGTTTAATGGCTATTTGCCCTTCCCATCACTTGCGTCTTTTAATCGCCTTTCATGAGATGCAGGAGAAACGCTGCTGTCATGCTACGCAGGGAACAAGTAGGGTTCACACTTATGTGCCGTAAGAAAGTACAGCCAAGATATAATCATCAATTATCATTCCACTGCTAACCGCTTATGGCCTTCTTCAGTTAGTCATGCCATGCATCCAAGAGTCAAATCACCTTTTATCGAATAACAAAACGATTAGGCCAAGCAGGGTTTTATTATTGGATTATTCAAGTCGAGGCTGGATTCATGCGGTGACCAGAACAGCCTCTATTCGTCCGAAGAGGATAAGTTGATAAAGAAAACCCCCCTCCTTGTGTTTTTGGTCGGCTTCAGTGATCCTTGGTGCTGAGTTTTTCGAACAGTGACTCCCCTCGAAAAAGATGCTTTAATAGCTGAACCGTGATTGCAAACACAACAGTTGCAGTTCTTCCTACATCCACGTTCCTATATCAGTCATAATCACAGAAAGACGCTTTTATTCGGTGTATAATATTCATTGACTAATCCGTTGATATATTACCAGTGAAGACAACCCGTATTACTTCATCCATAACTGAGACAACTAAAAATTAGACGACCCAGTGCAGAAACTTATACCAAGCTATTAGTTCTTTCTTCAAGAATGTTTTGAGACAATTAATCTCGTTACCAGCATGCATTATGAAAGGGAAAATATAAGAATGTGCAATTGGGAGTGCCATATCTTCTTTCTCAGTTCTAGATACATGGCGCTTAAGGTTTCTTTGATGAGTTATCACAGTTCGGCTATGAAAGCGAGTTCGAACCAGGCCCGTAGCCAAATCTTTGAAGCTGGGGTGGCAAAGTCAAAATTTTTTTTGGGGGAGGGGTAAGACTAAACACAAAAAACAGAATTTGAAACATCTAGCAATTGAACAACAACCCACATGACTAACATGTTAAGCTGGGTGTAAGATAAAAGTTGTTAAATGGTTCGTTAGATGAATAGCTCAACTCATTCACACCCTTTCCAAGTTTCACTGCCTAATCCATGAACTCTATCTCACAAATCATCATTCATCCCAAGAACATGCAACTTATGGAACGTCTTGCCTTCTTCTTGCTTTCCTGAGTCCTACAACTCACCATCTTTCAAATCTAAGATAAATAAACTTGATCTTATCTCTCTATCCTCTTAGCTGCTCGCTTTCTTCTTTCTTCCTTTGTTGGGGCCTTGTATAGGCCACCATGGCCTTTCCTCAACATAAGGCACTAAAAAAAAAAAAAAAGTTGTGCTTTTCAGCACTGGAAAACATAGGCTGCGTTTACACTGTCTGGATCACTTTTGATCCGATACAAAAGTATTCCTTTTCCCTCGCGTTTACACTGTACCGGGACAGTTCGGAGCAGTGCATGTACAAAACTGTTCCTCTTTCGTAGCAGGTACAAAACTGTACCTGATAGGATGTACAAAGTTGTACCGGATAACTTTATCTAGTGTAAACGCACGGCTGATCCGTAAAACTTTTGTATCGGATCAAAAAGGGATCTGGTTCAGTGTAAACGCAGCCTAAAATGCCGGACGTTACCAGTATTAAAAAAAATTATCAGGTGGCAAACAGCTTGCTCTAATTGCTCCAGGGGTGGTATGCTACCCCATGCCACCCCACGGCTACGGGCCTGGTTCGAACCTTCTGGGCCACTGGTAAATAGGAAAGTCTTCAGCCAGCGCGAATTCGAGTCATTGAACCCTGCATTCCATGGAGGTCTATTCAAAGTTCTGTCAGTGAGCTTTGTTTATGTTCTTGAGGCTGTGATATTGGTAGCCAAAACCAAACCAACCTAAACACAGACACGCACGCAATGCTTCCCGTGATGAGCTTCCGAGAGGTTACGATGATTGTCAAAACTATTTTGCTTAGCTTCCACTTTCTTTCCTTTGGTGACAAAACACTTATCTTTTGCGGGCTATCGCGCGCGGACAAATGTGTCTTTTACTATCGGAACCCACCATTGACCTAGTTGGTTCATTTTAGATACTTCGCGGCCACTTTTCCCTCTTTTAAGATGCCATGCCTAAATCTTGGCTCCATGCAAGCTTTTTGTAGTCGCTGACGCCCTTTTTTACTAAGTTATTTTGGGTCAAGGCAATAGCGGCCTGTACAAGGACCTATCAATGAAAGAAAAATGATAGCGAAGGACTAAGAGGAGTGGGAGATAAGGTCAAGTTTATTGATGTTAGAATTGAAAGAGGGCGAGTTGTGAGATTCGGAAAGGAAGAAGGGAAGACATTCAGTGAATTGTGAATTCTATGGAATACTCATAACTTGTAGGATTCATGGATTAGGTAGCAAAAGTTTGGAAGGGTGTGAGTGGGTGGAGTTTCTGTCATTTCTTACACGCCTCAGGTGAACAGGAGTAATATCCCGATCTCCTCAGAACAATACCCTGTGAGGTATCTGTAACATTTTTCACAGCAATGCCAAGCAGTCCGCAGGTCGGCAACGATTTGTGTTTCAATTTCGATCAATTTTGGAGGCGCCGGCGATCGATCGCAGGCATTCGCGAACTCCTTACGATTATATGGAAACCAGGATTAATATTTGAATCAAGTGAACAAGGCCGCTGCGTCGCCGACCGGAAAAGTGAGGTGGGAACCATGGGTGTCGCCAGGAGTTTACCTACAGGGTGGCTAAACTTGTTAATTCACAGGAGCTTAGCAACAATTGTAGCCCCTAGCCCTTCTGGCGGCCAGCACGGGCGACCATGGCATCAAACCGAATTGGATCTTGCAAAATATGTAAGCGGTCCACCTGCGTTCGGATGAGCCATCTGCTCAACTCATTGTTAACGCACTCCTTTCGTTTTCCTGTACCAGTCCTTCCTGCCTGCTTCCTGGTTATTGTATAATGCTTCAATTTTTCTTTTCGCTTCACTTGACCGAAAGGCCTTCCTTGGCCGTTTCTGATTGTCCTGAGCAAAGAGCTGTCTTTTTTGATCTGTCCATGAATACTGTTGTTACCTATAACCATATCTCTTACACGTACACACACACACACACACACACACACACACACACACACACACACACACACACACACACACACACACACACACACACACACACACACACACACACACACACACACACCTTTTCTGCGTAAAATTCTGCCAAGCTGTTAATGTTTTAATGGCTAACATGGCGTACCCTTCTAAATGTCTAAGAAGCAAATAAAATTTCAAAGTTTGGTAACATAGCAGAGCATAATATGCCAGAGCTTTTTAGATTTTGGAAATATGACTCGTGGCGGGTGTTTCTGAAACTAATTCAAGTTGATAGCCAGCAAGTGAATATATTCAAATCAATTTGAGAATCATGCACAAGACGTCTCCCTTTCCAGGGAACTCCCGTTCAACACATGCGCAGTAGAATTGGATAACGGCGCCGAACGTGGATGCATGGTTGCATTTAATGAGGTGCTTCCCAATGACCTTTATCTGCGATCATTCACTCAAACCATTGCCTGCCTGCCCCCGCTTGTTCGCTCTCAGTAGACAATGCGTTCATATCGGATTGAAATTTCGACTGTTCTTTGGTTCACGAATTGAGGCCTTACTGCTGGATGTGAGTACCTGCATTGAGCGAGGGATTTAACTGATTCATTAATGTCTGACCGTCTTACATTCAATCTTTAAGAAGCCTTATTTCATCCAAAACTTAAGAATTTCCGGTGCTTCGTTTTGATAGGGTTGGAAAGTCAAGAAACATTCGCTGCTACATTATCAAACGTTAAAAGTCTAATGGCACCTTGCAGAGTTGTGATAATAGAAACAGCAGTGATAATAATGGAAAAATTTCGCCTAAATTGAACTTAATTTAGGATGACAAACTTCTTTAATGTAAAAGGAGTTTGACGTCGGCTTGCCTGGATTAGGGCTTACAAGATATGTTTAAAACAATGGTAATTGAATAGATGAAATATGAACATGTATTCATATATGAAAATCATTAAATCGGTGTAAAGGACATGTGTAATAGGGAAGAAGGTTTGGATTGGTCCAACCCTTACTTCTAGAGAAGATTGGTGCGAATTGATGTAGTGAAATGTTTGGAGATGATGAAGCGTCCATGCTGTTGATACATGGAAAGGGAATTTTTTGTTAGTGGGTTATGTTGAGGAAAGGCTATGGTGGCCTATACAAGGCCCCAACATAGGAGGAAAGAAGAAAGCGAAAGGCTAAGAGGATAGAGAAATAAGATCAAGTTTATTGATCTTAGATTTGAAAGATGGCAAGTTGTAGGAAGTGCAAATTTCAAGATAAGTTTTACAGGAGTTGTTGAAGATGCCTAAATCACTGATGGAGGGATGCTAGTGTAGACAGGTTTGAATTTCTGTTAGAGTTCCAATAACAATGACAATAACAGTTTTAAATATAATCATTATCATCACCGTCATAATGATACATATTCCTGTTCCTCTGAGGCGTGCCAGGAACACCAGAAGCTCCATCCACTCACACCTTTTCCGAGTTTCACTACCCAGTCCACGAACTCTATCCCAAAAATCATCATTCATCCCAAGAACATACAATTTATGGAAAGTCTTGCTTTCTTTGTCCTTTCCTGAATCCTACAACTCGCCATCTTTCAAATCTAAGATGAATAAACTTGACCTGATCTCTCTCTCTCAGCCTTTCGCAATCTTCTTTCTTCAATTTTTGGGGCTTTGTATAGGCCACCATGGTCTTTCCTCAACATAACTTAATCTATCCTACAACTTGCCATCTTTCAAATCTAAGATCAATAAACTTGACATGATCTCTCTCTCCTCTTAGCCTTTCACTTTCTTCCTTCTTCAATTGTTGGGGTCTTTGTATAGGCCGTCGCGGCTTTTTGCCAACATAACTGAGTAAAAAAAGACACTTTATGGTTATCTTACCGACTAAGGTTATCCATCCTCCATCTAAAGCTTAAACAATATTGTTTATTCATAAACTCGGATGGCAACCATTAAAGATTGAAACGTCATTAATTGTTTGTTTTGGAAAAAAACATGTTGATATTGTCACAGAGAAGGTTCCGCGTGCGGTCGGCCTTCTGGAACGTGTTAAGGACTTTCTTCCACAGCATCTTTTAAAAAACCTATATGTTAGCATAGTGGAGACCCATCTCAGATACTATCCTTCAGTTTGGGGCTGTTGTGGTGGAACAGAATGAGATAAACTGCAATAATTGGAAAACAGCGCTGTTAGAATCATCACTAACAGCCCATTTGACTCCCCAAGCAAAGCGCTGCTTTCAAATCTTCCACTTACACCTATCGGAGAATTGATAGATTACGAAGCAGCTGTCATGACGTATATATCCCTAAATGACCTTGCCCCATTATATCTAAAAAATAAAACTCTCACTGCTCTTCGCGAGCTCTAAAAACACTCAAAGTGATTTTAAACTTCCTTGAAAAAGACAAGTTTTGGGAAAAATTGATTTTTACTTAGGGGAGTGAATGCTTGGAACGGCCTATCATCTGCTGCAAAAGGCGTCACTAGTAAATCTCTTCAAATAGATTATTAGATATCTATATTCCAATTCTATTTTGTTGCTTAACCTTGCTTTGGGACTTATATCATTAATGAATATTCGCTTTTTAATTCTTCGCCATTTTGTTAAATTCCTTTGTAGATGAATGGCCCTTTGTAAACCAGCACTGGTGAATGGGGGTCACCTCCCTAGAAGTGAAATTATCACCTGTTATTACCAAGTGCAACCCCCCCGTCCCCCATGCTTTGCAGTAAATTGATGTGTGCGCCCTACACACTTCCTGTCCGGCATGGAGTAGGCTAGGATTCGCGGACTTAGTCCGAATGACTTAAATTACTGCCGTAGATTTGAATAATATAAATTTTAGAAGAATTTAATGAAAAGTGCTAATGTCACTAGCTTGTTTTTTAACTGCACAGAAGCTTCGAGCCAGAAAGGCTTTTTCTCAGGGGGGACAGGCGAAATTAGTCGAATTACGGAAAGTTTGAATTCCAAGAGCTTGAGCAAGACAGAATTGTCCCTTCAAACATATCAACATCGTTTACAAGTTTTCGTAAAGAAGAGAAAGCAATGTTCAACCCCCCCCCCCAAATCTGCAAAACAAGCCTGTTTGCCAAATGATGCTTTGATATAAAGATTTAACCTGAAAGGGTTTCGAGTTGGCAAAGTTCGGGAATCTTGGTTCTCAGTTAAGAAACTTTTTGTACAGAAAACGGAAAGAAATTCAATAACTTATCATGCAAAGATTTTGCAAAGCTTCCCATGAAATTGACTATGAAAATTCATTCAATCTGGAAACAAAGACAAATGCAAGGGGTTCTGAGTAACTGCAATTCATTCCTTTGAGGTCGGGCCGCGAGCCCCCAATGTCAAGAGGGGTCAGGCCGCGAGCCCCCCCCTGATGATAAGGCCCTTTCCATAGAAGGTTCAAAAGCAACCCCCCTGCATACCAATCTGAATAGCTGACTTGGCATGACGGGTGGTATATGCTAATTAAGCAGGACGAATGACCGGGTCGGTTGCCGCACCTAACATAGCCATTGCCTTACCCTGGAGGGCGGTTGGGCAGTCTCTGATCATACTGAGGGAGAGCCGTCTCTAAACCCCTAGCTTGCGTTGGGTTTTCATGTATTTCTCACGAGAATTCCCCACGAACCCCGGCACCCATTTACCACAATTTGAAAAGAACTTCCGCGAACATGCACAATGTTGACAATGTCGACGGGGGCATCGAGCTGCGAGAAACATCCTAATGTGAACCATCAGTCATGTCAACAAGCTCTTGATCCGTGTGTCAATGTAGGATGACTATTTAAAAGTTGCCGTGGTAACCGATTGTCCTTGTCATTCGAGTGTACCTATTTGTTCAAGGGTGAGCCAAATATTAGTGAGCAGTCGAACGACATTTCATAGTTAGCCTGGTCACATCACGAATCAGTAAGTATTCAATTGAAACTTTGCATGTGAAGTGTAATGTAGATAAAGCGGTAGGGAAATTCGTGTTTAAATCTCTTAGTTCTATGGATTGATTGCCTTTTGTCTTTAAGAGACACTAATCCAACTTCTATCCAGTGCAGTATAGCCAGCGTCCATTGCTTGAGTATTAAATTCACTTGTTTTGTGGTCTCACAATTGTGAAGTAAACTCGAGCTTCACACTCCATCCATAAAGAATGATTATTGCATTTCGAAAGATTCGTTTCTAGGCCGGTATGAAGCTGAAGCAACGCTGAATTATCGTTATTATATACAGCTACTTATATTCACTTCACAATGTAAGTTCTCAGATGCGCTGACACCCATTTTTCAAAACACATTTTGTAGGAAATTGCAAATGTGCGTCATGCAGAACTTTCAACGGTTAATTCGGCATCTTGCTCCAGGTTTCGTTCTCTAGACACGGAAATTGTAAACGGCAGTGGCTGCTCCTTGAGGCAGTAGCCACAAACGGTGATAAATATTTTCATTACTGATTGTAAAAATCCCAATTACATACACTGCTATGATAGCGTGACGGAAAAACGACAAATTCGAAGCTTCCACGTGTTTTTGGGTGAAGTGAAACTAATCGAGGAAGTTGACACGACCGGACCTTGCGAACCTGGTGTGAGTCATCAGGGATACGAAAGAAAAGTAGCCAAAGGGATTGTCTATGATTAATTTAAATAGCCAAATGAGATTAGATTACTTAGGCCAATCAAGAAGCAACCTAGGTCGTGGAGCACAAACAACTGGATAGGGATTCACAGGGATTTCATGAGCTTTCTACCTATGATCCAAATCAAACCGAGAAGCCGTGCTCATCGCTGTGTCCCGGTCCTCTCTTTCTCTTAAGGTGAAGGACCACACCTTTTGGTCCCTAGGGCTTGAATTACTGAGCAACGGTGGCCATAGTTCAAGTGATGCCCAAGGTGTGCTCAAGCCAACAACCAGAGGATCGACTAGCTATCCTTTGACAAAGAACACGTGAAACATAACTCTGAACGTGTTAGGAAACACTTGTTTTATTCATGCACTGCATTAAAATCTTATGGCACGGTGCAGTGAATGAGATTCCTCCAAAGTAGCCTGTCTTGTGCTTGACCCTCAAAATTCTTTTGTGCTTGTGTTGCTTTTTTGAAATCTTTCTCTATGAAAGTAGTCAAAAGGTAAACAATAGAAAGTAAGTAAGGACGAGGATAAGATATTTTTTTTTCTATATAGAATAAAATTTTACAAAAACGAAGTACATAAGACTATACTTACAAACTAACTATACTTAAGATATTAATCTTATAATGATGAGATCTTAGGAGCGAAAGACTGCGTTAAGTTACATGTCAAGCCTGTTGTTAATGGCTCTCACAAGTAAGAAAGTCTGAACTATTGCCTGTCATCCAAGAATAGTAAAATCTTTGACTGAAGACAAAGAATTTATTTCGGAGCAAGATCATCATCCTTCCATTCCAAAGCCATCCATCTCATCATTCATCCTACAATTGCCCTCTTTCAAATCTCAGAGCAATAACCGTAATCTTATCTCTCTCCTCTTAGCCTTTCGCTTTCTTCTTTCTTCCATTGTTGGACTTTCGTATAGGCCACCAGGACCTTTCCCCAACATAACTCAATAAAGAAAATTATCCTCATTGTCATCATCACTATCACTATAATAATAATCATCATTGCCATCATCATCATCATTATTGTCATCATTATCATCATCATCACCACCACCATTATCATCATGACCATCATCAATCATCATCAATCACCACTTTTAAGGGCTATTTTCATAGGAAAAATTTGAAGACTCATTTTTCTAAAATGTTCCTACTTTATTTTAAAGAAACCTTTCTGGGTCTTGCCAAATATTTTTCGCTTGTAATGGATTTTTTATTTTGAATGGTTAAGGAATTCTATAGCATGGTGCTGTGGCATAGAAATATCATAAAAGGATGTTTTATAAAGGAATCCTCTTAAAAGGGGCGTGAATATATTTCAAAAGAGATGCATTAAAGCTTACACAGGTATACATGGCATGTTTGTTTCTTGCACATGCTCATTCAGTATTCAATGGCGGCTTCACGTCAAAGCCACCAGCGCCCAGGTGAAACATTGAAACTGCTTCCAATCCTGCCCTGCCCTCATTGCTTCGCCACCTGCATCTTCTTTTATGCACTCAGTCCATGTCGTTGTCGCATCTCTCTTTCCTCTTCGTTTGTGGCACGACCTTTCCCACCAGCATGTCTTAACTCAGTCCTTCATCTAAACTTGTGATATGGCCAAGGTACAAGCCTCAACGACGACCCCAACAAGCGGGAATGAAGCCATAGAAGAAGAAGAAGAAGATTTGAATCTTCTTCTGCATATAGTTTTCAATAATCGATCGCCAGGCTCAGCTTTAAGTTCATTTGGTACCAACTCGTTTTTTTGCACATGCTCATGTTCCCTCCAAAAAGGAATCTTTTCTTACACAAGCTCCCAATTGGGTAGCATCTACATGAAATATTATAATTGCCACTACAAGTTAATTCTCAAGAAAAATTTCTACCCAAGATACACTAACATGATGATGAGACCAACTGTTTTCATGCTTTTTTTCAGAGCACCTGGAAGTAGATTTGTAAGAAAAATTTAGAAGCCATGTTTATCAAACACTGTCTCGGCCCTTTCTTATGTAATGTCATTTTAAGATCCTATGATTCATGAATGAGGCAGATTTAGGACATTGAGAGGGCTATGCTTATCAGGTACTGTTCTGGTCCTTCCTCCCTTGGATCCAGGGATGTGGTCTCTGTTGGATTTTAGCTTTCCTTAGTATAGGTATATGGATAAATATTAATGACATGTTATTCATATTTAGATATGGATACAAAATATGTATATATGTAAGGAAATGTTATATTCAAGTATGTATCTAAATGAATATAATTTGATTGATAGTTAGTATGAGAGATAGACAATAATCATGGAGTCACAGGCCCATTGTCATACAGCAATACGTATTCATGTCAATTTTTCTAATTCCATCTAAAAATTTGTCCCAGAGATGGCAGGGATCCTTGCAATGTTTCTTAAATCGTTTGTCAGCATATTTTTCAAGGTGACCTGTGCTCTGCCTCTTTTTCTTTCGGAACAGGTTCTTTAAGTTTAGGCAGAAAGTTTCATTTAGAAACTGCCACACCAGTGGGGGCTAAAGAACCACAGTCAATGTTTTCCTATGTTGAATTTAGTCACGTGGATCAGTTGGAGTTACTCGTAATAATGATCGTAATTTGATAATAATTTCAATTTTTTTAGGACGGTAACCCATTCAGCAGTGCAGGTTTACAAGGGCCTGTCCATGCACAATCAAACTAATTTACTAACTGATTTAACAATATTTCGATATAAAAAAATGTTAAGATAAAAATGTTCATCGCTAGTAGAAATCCAAAGCAAGGTGAAGCAACAAAAATGAACTGAAATGAAATATTTAAATGGCTACTACTGATAATGCCTTTTTTGCAGCAGCAGCAGCAGATAGACTTTTCCCACTTCCTGTCTCTTTTAAAGGCAGTTTAAGATCACATTACCTTGATCTTGGTCCGGACTCATGACAACTATTGTCCCTCTGTATCTTTCCGTCCAGCAATAAACGGATAGCTGGGATCAGCAAGTGGGGCTATGGAGGGACCTGGCTGTCCTATCTCTCAGTGTCATGACTCAGTCTGATGCCTATCGAACGAGGTGCTTCTGAACGCTCGCTTTCAGTATGCTGATCTTTCTACCCTCTCGCACGAGCCTTCCTCTCTTCCTTCCTTTGTTGGGGCATTTTTTAGTCCAACAGGTCCTTTCCCTAACCTAGCAAATCTAATGTGTATATTTTGATTGATGGCAGTTAAGAAATAAATGTATCACATCAGAAACATCAGCTCAGCTGTTTTCCACTGCTCTCTGCTCAGCCCACTCGCCGCCTCTATCGGTATTCCTCTTTGGCCAGCAGCCTCTTTTTCCTCTTCTGCACTTGAAGCTTGCAAGGTTGTCTTTTCTAAGGTCTAACTATGGACTCTTGTTGCCGGGATCGAAGAGCAAAATATTTTATTTTCCTATTTTTTTTTCAGGCATGAGGAGGAAACCCATCGCAATAATCGGTGCCGTTATCCTGATAGCGATCATAGTTATAGTTGTCACTGTAGTTGTCACTAGGAAAAAGAATGATTCAAAGGCTTCAACGACAAGTAAACTGGACACTGAGTCATCCCGATATTCCAAAGCGGCTGTTGCGGCGGATTCAGAAACATGCTCCAAGGTTTCTCTCGAATTACTTTTTCAAATTCATTTTAGCAAATCTAAACAAACATGGGAGTGCGAAAATCTTTCTGATGTTTGGTAATTAGTATTTGGCTGGCCTAATTACAGAGGCTTCTAAAAAGTACGGATGAAAGAAAATGCAGCGTGGACCGAAGAAGCTATACGAAGGAAATGACTTTATTATTCGATAGCAAGTCCGACCTAATCAAATGCTTGTTATGCATCCAGCAAATGTAATATGCTGTGCAAGTCATTATGTCATTTATTGATATATAAACAAATGTTTATATTCATATATGTATTTAATTACCTGCACCCAGTTTGGAAATGTCTGCCGCTCCTGTCTCAACCGAAGCTTTCCCAGTCCTTGTCCCACCGCAACTTCTTTCTATCCTTGATGACACATTTTTCTGTTCTCTTGTTCACGGTGTTCATCTTTTCCCCCCGGTTTTAGGTCGGACGGGATATACTCAAGATGAATGGCTCTGTTGCAGATGCGGCTGTCGCATGCATGTTCTGCTCCGGGGTTGTTAACATGCATTCAACTGGCATCGGGGGAGGCAGCTTTCTTGTCCATTACGACCGAGCTACGAAAAAGTCTCAGGTATGGAATTTCAGAGAAACGGCACCCCAAAATGCCAGCGAAAGAATGTTCGTTAATGCGTCCTCTTCCACAGGTTTGTGATTCGATCATTCAGGGCGTTTTACTTTCTCATTTTCGCCACATTTTCGCCACATTTTCGCCACATCTAAATATTCGCTACTGTTAAAGCTGTCAGGCAATGATTTGTCTAATGTGCTCATAGGAATTGACAGACGTACAAATGCATAGAGTTAAACGATTATGCCCCAGGGAGCCGTGACGTAGTGCTTAAGCATGTAGACTCACAACACAGGAGTTGTCAGTTCGATTCCTTCATGTGCTACATTTAAGCCACCATTGGTGAGGAAGGCAACGGAAAACCACCTCATAAAATCCACTTCCCTAGAAAAACCTCAGAGCCCTGTCTCTGGTTTCTGCTACGCTCGAAATCGAGTATACAACATCCCAGGGAGCATAGCAATAAATAAGAGACTAATGGCGATTCATGGTAAAAATGATATTACCAATCAAGATTTTGCAACCAGCATGCACGTAACCATCTATTCAAAGATGGAAAGGAGAGGAGAAGGGGACAGAGATTCACAGTATTATCAGTTATTCGAAATGGTTTGCAGCCTTGATATTTTCTAGTGTTGCAGTGAGAAATTCGGCATTTGATACAAACTAAAGCTTTTTATGGGTGACGACATTCAACAGTTGTTTATTTGGAAGATTTGTGGGACCATGGGACATTGCTTTGACGCTACTGACAACTGAAAAGATTGCATCTGTCTACATTATCCTTTGCTGAGTTTATTCATCGCGTGTTGTTTGGTTAAGTTGCTTAGAAAAGCAGCTCCCTTTACAGTGCTACCCTCCTTAATCAAATCAGATAAAAGGGAATTAAGCGAATTTCTTATTCCCAGGTCTTAGATTTTGCCTCTGTCATGTCACACGCCAAATTCTTGTTCCAATTTTCATTGAATTCCAAATATGCCTTATTGTCAATTAATTGGCAGTATGGCCGAGTGATTAAGGCGCAGTGTTTCGAATCATGCGAGGTCCACTCGCGTGGGTTCGAATCCCATCGTTGGAACCACTAACCACAAGGCAACAGCCAACTCAGCTGCCCATCCTTCCGAGGTTGGTGAATGAGTACTCAGAAGTAATTCTGAAGGCACAAGCAGTAATACCGCAGGTGCACATAAGCGGTATAGCTGCCATGTACACAGCCTGCGTTAATAGATAAAAGTTGCTCTGCTTCCCTCTCGTGTGATTCGACCAAGAAACATTTCATCCTAGGTGGATTGGCAATTGCTGTTCCCGGCGACATAAAAGGACTGCATGCATTTTGGAAGGTGCACGGCAAATTGAAGTGGGCTGACCTCTTGACTCCCTCAATAAAGCTTGCTCGAGATGGATTCCCTTTGCCGGATCCTGTTTACGCTGCAATGGTGAGATCAGAAAAGAAGATCAGAAGGGATCCAGGCCTTAGGTAGGTTTATTTATTGTCAAGCCAATCCTTGGGTCATATTAAGCAGTTAATTGCATCATTCTAGGGCCTGTGTATTCGTAGTAAGGTCGCTGTGGTCGTATCCCCTCTTTACCCACAACTGAAGAGACTGCCGTCACAAGCGTATCTCAAATCAGTGATGGATGAACGCCAATCAAAATACCGCGTGATCTATCTCTGAATGATTTCCATGTATTTTGCAATGGCTTGTCGCATAGTTGTTGCACTTGTCTGATCGGATTGTCGGTCCAGTCAGACTTACTCTCCTTCCTCTTTCCCTCTTTCCTCTTTCCCTCCCTCTAAGCTTCTCGATTCAAAAGCAACGAGGTCCCAGCTGGTAGTCCAAAATTACGAGAAACCTGGAAATTGCAGTCTTGGTCTCCATAGAACTGCTCAGCTGATGAGTTGATTTTTGTCACCATAGTTATGCGAATAATGTCTGATGCGTCTTTTTTCCACTTTTGTTGACACAGACGGCACGTTTCCACAGCTTTCTTCGTCATTCAGGCACTCTTGTCTAGAAATTGAATAGATCCGGAGAGAGAGCACATCCTTGTCGCACGCCTTGCTATTGTTACCATTATTTTAAAAAATGTTTAGGGGGGGTTTCCCTTGAGCCGTTGCTGGTTTGCAAGGGGCCCTACATTTGCATACAAAATACCAAGAAATATTAAAAACCTATTTACAATAAGTATTTGATAAAAAAGAAATGAAGAGAACGGTACATACCTGAGTAAACGATTAAGGGAATAAATGAATAGCTCATCAAGGGAACTATGCTATAATCTATATCGAAGTCCATATTGGGAGCGGATTTCAACACGGTCCGAATATATAAGTTGATTGTCTAAAAACGCCGGCGATGTATTAAGAGGGATCTGAATCTCGCATCATTCTTCGCCCAGGCTGTTAATTGGCGCAATCAAGTGCTTTTTATAATCAATGAAACAGAAGTTCAAATATAGTCTCTTGTGCCCCCCCCCCCCCCCCCGACAGGATCTAAGCCAGCTTGGACTTCTGGTGCCTCGACTTGACGCTTTTGCATCATTCTCTCCAGGATGACTTTGAGAATTCTCGCTTGCGTGCGATATAAAGCCAATGGTGTGGAATTGCAGTAATTTTGTCGGTCACCACTTTTTGATAGCTGGATTCATACTGCCTTGCGCAGCTCTTGAGATCATTTTACTATTTTCCAGACTTTAATAAATCCTGACTTTGAAACCATCCGTCAGTTCATCAACCTGCCCTCTTAGTCTTTCCCGTTCTTCCCTTTTCGGGGCTTATTTGTACACCATAGAGGCCTATCCCAATATATCGTAGTAAACAAATCCTTTTTTGATCGCTTTTCCGTCATTGAATGTCTTTATTCCGTCGTCCCTAAAAAGCACTATAAACAGGGCTACTTGATTTTCCAAGTGATCCAAATTTTTTCTTTGCTAAGGGCCCCTCCGTGTCTTAAAGCAGTCTTGTACCTGGTGACTCATGTTTCATTTAAGGCGGTAAAAATTTCTGTGCATTGCTCCCAGTCGCTTCATAACTTGCTTATAGAACTATGATCAGCTTAATCGATATCCTAATCCCCACTGGAAAACGCATTTTTGCAGCCCGTTTGTAGATTCAATTTGTTGCATAAATGAAGCCTGTATCTAGTGTTTCGTTAGTGATTTTATCTGACCCAAGTGCTCTTGTCCGCTATTTCAGTGAGATTCTGTTGGTAAACGGAACGTTGAAGAAAATGGGAGACACGCTGAAAAATCCACAGTTGGCTGTTACTCTTGAAGCAGTAAAAACCAACCCGGATGATTTCTACACTGGTCCATTATCACGGAAAGTGTCGAAGGATATCCAAGACATGGGTGGAATAGTTTCTGAAAAAGATTTGAATGATTACATGATCAGCGTCAAACCGACTATCAAGTTCGACTTCGACAACCTGAAACTGCATTCAATGCCGGCCCCTGGAAGCGGTGCAGTTTTGGCTATGATAATTAACATCATGCACGGTAAATACATTCATGTAGGCATACCTTTTGATAAAACCCGGTTACACTGTCACATTTTTGGCTCTTTTTAAACGAATACCAGTAAGTTCGTGTTTTCTCTTTGTTCTTCTCTCATGGACCTGGCGAATTAAGGCCAATCCATGAAATTACTTGCCAAGGCGATGAACTCCTCACCCGCCATTTTCCAATCAAAAATGTTTGGCGCCAAAGCATTTTTGAAAGATGCAATGTGTCGCAGTGTGTTGCAGAAGCCAATTTCTGCAATCAATGGAAACCATCAGTCCTAAATTTTGCTGCACCTTGCGACACTCTGCGACATTCTACTTTTGCGACACTCTGCGACACGCTGCGACACTCTGCGACACACTGCGACATCTTGCCATTTTATGGAAACCAGGCTTAAGATCGGGATGCTTAACGTGTAAAAGGAATCTCTTTTCTTTGTTGTTTTGGGTAATTATAAGACATTATCTTAGTATACTTTGTAAATTATAAGTGCATGGTAAAACAGTAATCTTAGGGGTTACCATACATAAAAAATTAAAAGTGAAATGAAACGTAGGTATGAAATAGATCGTTCTTAGTCAGCATGTTTTTTGTTGAATTTCTAGGTTTCCGCATCACTGAGAAGGACCTGGAGGATGACGAAAAAGCAGTTCAAGTGTACCATAAAATCGTCGAATCTTTCAAGTGGAGTTACGCAAGACGTGCGTTACTGGGTGACCCTGAGTTCCTTCCAAAAGCGAACATCACTAAGGTAATTACCATATTTCTGCTACCATTCAAATGTCAGTCTCAAAGTTTCGCTGTAGGAGACGTAGGTGTTGTTGCACGGCATAGCAGAAAGCATTCTCGCGGTGGCACTGACAATCTTCTCGGTCGATGCTGATCGATCAGAATATGGAGCATTTGGTAATGTCTCGAAAAGAGCCGATGACGGCAATTATAGATTCGAAAATACTAAATTGAAAGACGACCTGATTTGATTAATAATGCAAGCATTTTCGTGAATGTTTGTTTTTGAACATTCTATGTTAAATGTGTGTGCTTAAAGTGCCCAAATACCAGATGCTTCGAAATTAGGAAAACATTTCCCTATTTAGTGCTTGGTGGACGGATAGAAAACATCTCGAAATTGGAACGACTGTGCTTTAATCACAATGCCAATCATCACTGTTATCAATGTTACTCATGCTTTCATCATTAGGTGTCGGGATAGCTGAGTGGTAAGGTTCTAGTGAATTGCTCTTATGGTCAGTGGTTCGAATCCACCCTCAGCTTAACTTTCGCTTATAATGACGAGAGTCGCCAGCTTTCTCCAGGCGTGACATTCACGAGGTGTGGTCACTGCTGGACACTACTCGATAAGCGAAAAGTTTCTCAGTCAAGAAGCTCGTCTCATTCGCACCTTTTCCAAGTTTCACTACCTAATCCGCGAACTCTATCTCACAAATCGTCATTCATCCCAAGAACATGCAATCCATGGAGCGCCCTACCTCCTTGCTTTCCTGAATGTTACAACTTGCCCTCTTTCAAATCTAAGATCAATAAACTTGATCTGACCTCCCTCTCCTCTTAGCCTTTCAATTTCTTCTTTCTTCCCTTGTTGGTGGCCTTTCCTCGACATGATTTACTAAAAGAAGTGTCCAGATGTCTACATTTGTCATCTAGGTAGAATCATATTGATAAACAAGGAAATGTTCATCTCGTAATTTTTTGTTCAACTATATTCACGTATCCGTTTTTCTTCAAACAGGCTTACGACCAGATGCTGAACAAAACCATCGGATACCTTATTCGTAAGGACAAGATAAATCCAAAGAAAACGTTTGAAGCCAGCTACTACGGAGGCTACTACGGCAAAGACGATTTTGGAACATCGCACGTGTCGATTCTGGCGGAAAATGGCGACGCAGTTTCTGCAACGGGCACCATCAATTACTTGTAAGCGAATTGAGCTCTGTTGCACCAGTTGTCCTAACATGCATTCGTATACAGTCAACATCCCGAAATTATCGAAATCTGAGATGATTCTTAATTACACAGACCAGTAGTTAAGTAAAGAGGAGTTTTGCGTAAATCTATAAGAAAGCGAAGTAATTTATATATTGGGATACAGCTAATAGAGAAACGTCTGGATTTGTCCAAGTTTTTGTTCGTCAAGAATGATTTGAACGCATAATGCAAATAAAGCCCCTCTTGGGCTTTGCTCTGGAGTCCCAAGTGCACGCAGGCCCCAAGCCAAAGCATTTGCTCATTACATACTTTATCTTGCCTTTGGTTTGAAGTTACTTATCCCCCTCTCCTCTTAGCTTTTCGCTTTTTTCTTTCTTCCACTGTTGGGGCCTTGTATAGGCAAAAATTACCTTTCCCCAACCTAAGTCTCTATGAAAAGAAACGAGACAAATCCCTTGCCCATGCGTCCTGGGAGCATCCTGGGAGCACCCTGACCGCCTCTTTCCAGGGCGATGCGATCCACTTAGTTGACCTCATCATACCATTTCGTGTCTAATGTGCTGTTTGCTTTTTGCTTTCTTCTTCAGATTTGGAGGTGGCTATCGATCGAAGACAACTGGTATCACATACAACAATGAAATGGACGACTTCTCCACTCCAGGAAAGTCGAATTTGTACGGCTACCCGCCAACAGAAGCGAATTACATCAGGCCTAAGAAGAGACCCCTTTCTTCCATGTGTCCCAGTATCATCACGGATGCAAAGGGCGATGTGAAAATGGTTGCTGGCGCATCCGGGGGGTCAAGAATCATCTCAGGAACTGCGCAGGTAATTTTTCTTCCTCACGTTGAAATCTTTTGATGAATTCGTCAATTCGACTCGAAAATTTCATGATAGAAGTAAAAAATAAAAGCTTTCTCTAAGAATGTGCTTTTGAGACATGAAAAGCACTGAAGCACTGAAAAGAGTCTTCGCCTCGTCGATTGACATCCTTAATAATGCGTTCTTTCCATATAGAGAGGTATCCTTTGACGACATATTTAAAGTAACTGGGGTCGACTTATAAAGATTGCAAATATTCTTTCGCATTTCAATCAGCAGTTACTTCATTGGCTAAGTCCTGCTTTAGACGCAGTCTTCAAAAAGCACTCATTCATATTCCACTTTAAATAATGACCCTACGAAGCATGCACTTTTGAGAGCGTTGTTTACAGAACTTCTCTTTTGTCCTCATTTTGTGTCCTTGGAGATATTTCCGTCTTTTACGGATACTTTCATGGGCATTGTTCTCAGGAGATCAGAGAGATTATTCCAGTTCCTCTGAGGCGTGTCAGGACCACCGGAAGCTCAACTCATTCACACATTTCCAAGTTTCACTGCCTAATCCACGAACTCTATACCACAGAACATGACTCATCACAAGAGCATGCAATTTATGGAGCGTCTTGCCTTCTTGCTTTCCTGAATCCTACACCTTGGACATCTTTCAAAGCTAAGACCAATAAACTTGATCTGATCTCTCTCTCTCCTCTCAGCCTTTCACTTTCCTCTGTCTTCCTTTATTGGGGCTTTGTATAGGTCAACATAATTTACCAAGAAATAAAAGTTTGCCGTGGGCGGTGAGAACAGTGTCTTGAGGTTGTTCCGATAAGATTAATGTTGCAACTAGCGAACAAGGTATTAAAGTGTTTCCAGGAGGAATTTACGATTGCTAATGACTGTAGAAGTAATTGAGCCCAATCCTAGCTTTATGAGGGAAATCTTTGTATAAAAATAGAGTCTTATGGGTTGAGCGACTGCCATAAACCATCCTTGCCACAATCACATGCACGACATGCTGTGGCTTTGAGACAATAACGCTGATGGGGTGTATGTTATGGCAGACACTTGCCAGTGGTGTAAAACAGTCAGATATTCTCTCCAGTTTCAAAAGAACGACCAGGGCCTGGAGAGGAGAAGAATGTAGCTGCAGACTATGCAGACCCTCATAGCTCAGGTCGGATTCTTGAACGGATGAAATATTTGATGCATCAGAATACGTAGAAAATATACGTGAAAGTTGCAAATATCTGAACATCTGTCCGTAGATAATTACTTTGCATTATTTTATTTCACTTCAGTTTCTCTTTATTTTGTTAGATAGTAGGCGTAAATTAGCTTTCAATAATAATGATAATGATATACGAATTTGTATACAGGAATAACCTATCAGCATGTCAAGCATGATGTTATCATTAGGGTTGTCGCTATTTTATGCTTACCTCATCGATAACAATAGTAATTTTTTTAAACTTCATTCTTTTATTAACTACTTAAAATGCGATAATACAAATCGCACTAAAAAGTTGACTTGAATTTGGCTGGATTACAGCAACTAACAACAATAAGAATATAGAAATGAATAAATATTGAAATAGTAAATATCAGCCAATAAGGAATAAGTTCCGGGTTTGGAGCAAAAGATGTGTAATAATTGGTACGGATAATGATGGAGGAGATTTTGGTTAAGATGTAATTAAGATGACTCTGGTCGATTTCAAAGCATTAGAAATAATGATTAGGATTCTAATTATGATAATTATGATACTATCTTATGTGTTAAGTTAGCAAACATGGTACTATCTCTAAACTTTTCCTGGCTGGTTACGACCAAGTCTTCAGCTGTAGTGATTGTGTATATGCTAGGAGAGGTATAAAATTCCGGCATCATAATTTCTTTGCTCGTGCAGTTTTGCTAAGATTGAGATTCTCCTTGTTTTTACGCAGGCAATCATGAGCAAGTTATTCTTTGGTCTGAATCTCGGTCCATCTGTTACGAATCCCCGACTCCACCACCAACTACTACCCAACAATATCTTCATCAACAAGAAATACAAACTACGGAAAGCCATTGTCGACGGACTGAAAGCGATCGGACACAAAGTGAAGGAGACTTCGTCATATTCCGTTGTTCAAGCAATTTATAAAGAAAACGCAAACACGATATACGCAATCTCAGACCCTAGAAAGAAGGGAAAGCCAGCAGGTTATTAAGAATGGCTTGTCGTTGCATTCTTCGAGATTGCTATTGCTTTTGCTCTATGTTTTTATAATCTCTAGTCAGCATTTCAGCGCTGGTTGCTGTTGTCGCAACAGGCCTCCATGAAGAAATTATTGCATGTCGTAGGCCCTTTCTCATCTTCCTTCTTTCGTCTTTCTCTTTCTGTCCTGTCTTCATCTAAAAGTGGTTTCAGCCGTTCTTTGGTATCATCAATCAATATTGCACTCGACATTTGTTTCATGAATTTTCACTACCCGTGGGAATCTTCCCTTTCTACATTAAAGCCAACGTGGTAATTCCATTCATTGAGGTACCAAGAAAAAGAGGCAGTGCGTTACGCAAGCCTCTTTTGAGCATTTACCAGTTTCCGAATTCGAGACTGGTTCATACTCCTTATGTCTTTGTCCTCTATAGTGGCGCCCACGTTTTTAGTTGTGTGTTCTAGATTACTATTTGTAATAAGGATTCCGGACGCTAAATTTTGTCTCAGATTTTTCATTCATTTATTTCTTCTTTATATATCCTCTTCTTTTGCTATTTTTTTGATAATGTACGTTTCTTTTATAATCATCTTAATCGCATTCAAAGATGTATATGTAATGCTGTTATTTTTTCTAAAAACTTACTCCTTGATAAAGAAGAAAATCAGTTCGTCTTGACTCAAGCCAAACTGGTTATTGTTGTCTGAAATTCTACTTCACTACTTGGTCTTACATACTATTCACTTTATCAAAGTTACATTCAGTTCCACGCTCAAAATGTGCGTTGGGGATCCCGTTGTTAGCGAGGTACTGTCCTGGCCCAGGGCATTATGAGATAGATTGATCTGTTCGTCGGTTATGCACAAAGAGAAGTTATGGTTCTGCCTTGCACCTGTAACAGCTGCCCAGAGTGATCTTCCAAGAACCGATTTGATTTCACGTCAGTGACACTTTACTAACTGTAGCGTCGCAAGGCTCTCTCGGGTAGACTCAAACAAGGAAAGCCCGCTCTGTTTGCGGGTCAGTTTCTAATTCAAAATGATCCAACATTTCACCCTAATTTTAGCGCGGTAAGTCCTTCGAGCCTGGGTTGGGTTGGCTCGTGCGATTAGATATTTTCGTAGCAAGCAAGATGGCGGATGGCTTGACAATGCAACGCCAACGAAAGCAATCGCTACTTTGTTCATTTTCTGATTCGTAAAGAGAATGAATAGGTGCACTGGAAAAGGAGGAGAACGAGATGAAGGGTTAGGGCAGGGGTCGGCAACCCAAAATGTTGAAAGAGCCATATTGGACCAAAAAACAAATAACAGTCACAAAACTTAAAGGCCTTCCACAAGCCTTATAATGAAGGCAACACATGCTGTATGTATCTATAGTAGCTATATCTTTTTCCACTTTCAAACATTTTTGAAAAGGCTCCAGGGAGCCACTAGGGTGGCGCTAAAGAGCCGCGGGTTGACGACCCCCAGGATAGGGAAGAACAGAGAAAGGCTGTTTCAACAATACAGTGAGAGGGCTGGCTGTTGAGAAATCGGTACACTTTGTGCTTTTGATCTTGCCATATGTCTTTGAAAAGACGAGAGTCGCAGACATGCCTACGTGATAAATAGCAAACAATGTAATTTTAGCGGGAAAATCGAAACAACTACGCCTAATGGACAATGTTTAAATGGGATTGTCGAACGATCCAACATTTCACTGAACATTTGGAAACAATAGGAATCTGGGATGAATTGTTAGCTTGCTTTTGAACGCCGGGAAATTCCACCCAACATCGCTCAACATGATGTTGGGTGACTGAACATGGTTGTCGCACGATCAAATATTTCACTGACAACTATGTTCATTGAATGTTCTGTGAAATGTTTGACTATAGTTGAATTTACACCATAAAGCAAAGTATTTTGTCATAAACGAACATGAAACAGTAGACATGACATGAGATGGCAATGAAGCATTACAAACTTCACGCGATCATGACATAATAGGACACGTTAGTAAATCATGGCATCTAAAACAGTCTCAATTCACGAACGTCTTCTTCAATCGGCTTAGTCCCAATAGGGGGCACTACAGCGAGTCAATATTCACCATTTATTTCTGCCCTCGGTGTCGTCTTGTACCACCCTTCACCTCCATATCCTCTCTGATCGCATCGTGGTACCTTCTTTTGGGTTTCCCCCGCCTTCGCTTCCCAGGTTGTCCCGTTTTCGTCCCTCAATTCACGAACGTCACACAGCCAATGTTGCGACATAGAACTTGTTTTCAACATCTGCTTTCAACCTGAATCCTTCTTCCATGGTGCTCCTGGTTGATCCATTGCACAATTGCTGCAGTCGACCGAGAATTCCATGTTTTATGCCGACCCTTGTGCAGTCTAAAATCCTTCGATTCTTACCGAAGAAGCTTCTCTTTGACCTCCTTTCTATCTCTTTAGATATGCCACATATTCTTGGATTGTCGGTGAGGACAGTCAAAAAGTTCATAAAAATCGCGATAAGGGCCTCGCTTTTTGTTTTCTCCTGTCGAAACAGAGGCAAGGACCATCCTAAACTCTTTCACTTTGGCTATGTTCTCCATTCTCGTAGATTCTTCTCGTCTTCTGCTGTTCATATGCCCAACTGAAAGCTCCCATTTTAATGAGACTTGCATCTTTATGTCTTAAATATTCTGATAAAATGAAGCTTAAGAGAGAATCATTATTATTGCTTTTATTATTAGCAATTAAGAATCAAGCTTGGAATTAAGAAATTTTCCATACGCTCTCTTCATGTTCGGCCTAAAGTCCTCATTAACTCTACTCCTGTTCATACCATCAAAAACAGCGAATCTTTTAAATTTCTCGGTCGCTTTTTCAATTTTGAAATGGACAACAATGACCACAAAAGTCTCCTTTTATCCTCACTTCAAAACATGTATAAAACTCTACGATCGCTACGTCCTTTCTAAACTATCTTGGCATAGTAGCTGACACATCCAAGATTTGGATTTGCGAACATTTGGATAATATTGTCACTAAATGCGTTCGTCAGTGGCTGGATCTGCCAATCTCTGCCACTATAAGCTCCATTATTTTCTCCAAAAAAAACTTGGGCCTGGCTTTCCAGCTTCCCTCCTTCAAATGCCAGCAATGCCAAACTGTTCTACGCTCCTCATTGAAACAATCCTTTATTTCCTTTCGTTTTGTTGTATTGTCATTAGTGTTATGTAGAAACAGCCAATTACACACTGCCTGATATAAGAGAGGTGTGTTTTTGTATCTTAAATATTTAGTTGGTGAATGGTTTAAAAAAAGCTACTATTATTATTGTTACTGTTGTTATTGTCTTCTTAATCACTCACTTTCTTGTCTCCAAAATTTCCCCTATCCAGTACGTCTTGTGCTGCAGAGAAAGCATTTGGAAAAATTCAGAATCGCTTCACAATTATAAGTGTCCCTATATTTGAAAATAATTCTAATTTCATATCTCCTAGCAAATTTCGAAATACATTTGCATTAAAGAGGTTTGTTATTGTCCTTTAATTGGAATTCGGATGGATGGTTGCCATAAGTAACCCCATAAGATAGATATATAATGTTGAAGAGGATTGAGAGTAATTTGTCATATCTCGTTAGACGCAAAGGCTGTATTGTAAACAAAACGCTCGAATGGTCGTTTACGGTCCAAAACATGCTATGGATTTCAGGGGATACATCCGTGAATGATGCAGGTCAGGTCAGGTCAGGTCAGGTCAGGTCAGGTCAGGTCAGGTCACACCCGTAGCCTTGCGGCCGTTGGGGCACTGGGTCGTCTTCTATTGCTCTCTGTCCTCCACCATCCGTATGCAGACCTCTACTGGATATCCATATCCTCACATCCCCTATCCAGTTCCTCTGTGGTTGACTTCTTCGTCGTCTTCTTTCTACCCTTACATGCATCACCGAATCAGCCAGTGTTCCTGGCCTCCTTGTTGCGTACCCGAACCTTTGCAACTGCCTCCTTTTCACCGTATCAAGCTGCAGTTAGAACTATCCTGTCCTTCATCTGACCTCTTCCAGCGCTGACTCTTTGGTGCGGTGGTCACGCCAGTGAATTCGGCAGCATTGCATCTCAAAAGTGGCTATCTTCTCTTCCAGTTTTTTGCTCAACGTCCTTGAATAATACACGTTTGAAGGAATCCCGGTCATGTGCTATTGACCTATGACCCTAAGTTAATTTAGTACCTACAATGAATTACAGCTGGAACGTCGTAAAATTGAGAACTTCAATCGATCCGGGAAGCAAATTAAAGGAAATTTTGAACTATTTTCATCTGATATTTTAAACAGCAAATTCTTTTAATCTGATAATTCATTTGGCTTGATAATCTTAATGTGATTCACTTCGATTGCTATTATTACTGCTCTATGGTTTAAATATCGTTCGGTGGACTGGCTTGCATGTGGTGGAAGCTGTCCGGCCATCATCCTCAAGATGTGGGTGGCGTGAGATGAGTCATCAAAGTGCGTCTACGGACCGCCACGGCCTACGACGAAGAAGATGATGGTTCAAATCGTAAAAGACAAACATTGATAGACGCAACAGCTGATGTGTATATCCTGTATGAATATTTGTCTTACTATCATTGTTAACTTCTGTGAAGAGAAGGTGAAAGACTACCTGTGGTGATGCTGTTGAGATGAGGCGATCCTGTAGAATTTCTCCTCTGACGTAGAAGCCATTAGGAGATTGAAGGCTGAGGATCATGTATTCATGACTTTCCAGGCATAACAAATTGCCTGAAAGGGAGTGAGCCTTTTTGTCAATGCAAAACAAAACCCGAGATTACCGATGGCTTTCATTGCAATCTTTAGTTCTCTGATTAGAAGCGCTGTTTATTCATGGCAAGTCCTGCCCAATCACCCCCATCTGCGCGATTCACTTGCTCAGCGGAAGTAGGTGAGTGCTGATGAAACAGAGAGCGGTGTGGTATCGGATTAGTAGTTAACTGATGTGCTAGGAAGCGGTTTCGTAAATCAGACTGGAATCGCAAGCTGATTTGGGTCTAGAGGACAAACTCAACGAGGAAAGCGAGGCTTTGAGACTGCAACAGCTTTATACGGACAGCCTCCTTGAACTGGTTTCAGACAGAGAAAGAGCGGGGTAAGACATACAGTATATGATTTCAATGATTACACAGGTTTTCATCAGCTCCTCAGAGTTCATCAGCGGGAAGAAACTCTTCATATGATATGATATGGTATGATATGATAGTGAACGCAATTCCGTTTACATTGTTTTTCGTTGTGCGATATACGTGTGAGATCAAACAAACCCAGAGCTATCTCTGCTTATCCTCATCCACTCTGGTGTCGGGCGAATCGCATTAAATACAGATTTCTCGTAACGAAATGATGAGTTGGGATGTAGGCACGAAAGATGCTTCATTGTAAATATCAACCCTACACAGTGAAACAAATTTTTCAGACCTTCTCCCATTTGTGTACGATATGCCGTTGAGAAAAATTATTTCTTGTGCCCCCGTCCGCTAGTTCATGTAGCTTCGCTTGCCAGAAATTTCAAGTGTAAGTACTTCGTTAGCAAACTTTGCTCCTTTTCTCATATATTCTTTAACCAACGAAGAAATTGAGTTCTAAGCAATGTCCATTGACGCATACGAACTGAGCTGAGAAAGACGAATATTTTCAACTTAAAAGAATCAGTCGCGTTTAAGAAGAATATGTTGATTAGAGAACCTTAATGCTGTTGTAAGTCGAAAACCGAAGGACTCTAAGAGCTAGTGATTGGTGATGATGATCATTGGTGGTTTTTCTTCATTGAGTCTTTCCCTCAAATGTGCTTTGACGGAAAATGGTTGCAGAATCGGTTACTAGCCGAAAAGAATGAGTCGAGATCACTTTCGGCGGTCGATATCCAGGGACACCAACGTGGAGGTTTCTGCATGGTCCCCGGTGGTGATGATTATTGGTGATGATCATGGTTAATGATGATCATGGTTAGTGATGATTGATGATGATGATGATGTTGATAATAATGGTGGAAATGATGAAGGCGATGATGATGGTGGTAATGATTGATGATGATGATGATGATTGATGATGATGATTGATGATGATGATGATTGTGCTTGATGCTGACTATGATGATAATGATGATGATGATGACGATTATGTTGATGAATGGTGATGGTGATCGATCATGATGATGATGATTGATTATAATGATAATAGTGATTATGGTGATGACTGGTGATGATGATGATTCATTGTGATTATGATGGTTGTGAAGATTTTCATCATAGCAACGATGTGGAACCTGACAAGAGATGTTATTTTTGCTGCGATGGAACGCCACACCCATCATTCGTTTTTGATTAATAGTCCAGGCCTAAACGTAAAACAGAACATTATAAAATCCCATTCAAACAGGTAATCTAAACAAACATTCAGCTTAAAGTTGCGATTTATATAACATTTGTCTAAGAATAAATGTACGCCTAACTGAAAAGCACATGTTTTCAATATAAGAAAAGACTACCCTTGATGTCGACCGATTTATCGAACATGTTCGAAATAAGAAGCCAGTGAGAGATAGCGGTTGTGTTGTGGACCGGCTTACTGACTCCCTGACTGACCGAGTTTTTTTAGTAAAATGTGTTGAGGAAAAGCCACGGGGACCTATACAAAGCCCCGACAAAGGGAGAAAGAAGAAAGCGAAAGGCTAAGAGGAGAGAGATATCAGATCAAGTTTATTGATCTTAGATTTGAAGGATATAGGAGTTGTAGGATTCAGGAAAGCAAGAAGGAGGCAAGACGTTCCATAAGTTGCATGTTCCTAGAATTAGTGATGATTTGTGGGATAGAGTTCGTGGATTAGGCAGTAAAACTTGGAAAGGGTGTGAATGAGTTCGTTATAATGACTTCTTTTGATGATGTCTACTTTTTATATGATTACGTTTACCTTGCTTTGGGTTTCTACTAGTAATCAACATTTGTATCTCAATCTTTACATATCCCCATTTCGTTAAATTAGTTTGTTTGTAGATTGACGGCTCCTTGTAAACCAGCACTGGTGCATACATTACCGTCCTAAAATAATTAAATTATTGCTACAATTATTATTACTAGATTCGCGAATAATTGCATGAATAAGAACAACCAGCAGATATGGTTAGGGAAGGTGCGATAGCAAGCGATGGAAAGGAGCAAGTGAAATGGATTATGTCGGTATGAATGGTTGAGAATTTGAATCAGAAGAGAATTTAACGGATTAACGGAGGAAGAGGGTGAAAGCGAATTCTTCATCGAGTCTTTCCTTCAAATGTACTTTGAGGAAAAGTGGTTGCAGAATCGGTTACGAGCCGACGAAAAACGAGTCGAGATCACTTTTTGCGGTCGATATCCAGGGAAAACAACGTGTCTGTATTGTCACCGAGTGAACAAATGATGATTGATGGTAATGATTGATGGTAAGGATTGATGGTAATGATTGATGATGACGATTGAAGATTATGATGATGATGGTAATGATTGATGGTGATGATGATGATGATGATGGTGATTGATTATGACTATGATGAAGCTTTGGCATTATCAATGACAAGCATTGATTCTTGAAACGGCTACCAAGAGCAACATTCGGTACGAATAGACATTGTACAATGACGAATACCACTCCTTGTCCGGATAAAAAAGAGATTGGAAAAGAGATTGGAAAAGATATTGGAAAAGAGATTGGAAAAGAGATTGGAAAAGAGATTGGAAAAGAGATTGGAAAAGAGATTGGAAAAGAGATTGGAAAAGATATTGGAAAAGAGATTGGAAAAGAGATTGGAAAAGGGATGAATTCCTCAACTTCTAAAATTCTCGAATTAGGAATGAGTTTTGGGTAGCACCTTGTTGGATTAGTAGCAACCTGCGAGAGAGCGTTGTCAGTTCGAACCTTCACTGCTCTAATGTTCAGGTCTACGCCAGGTATCCATTAATTACAAGGGGGAGGGGTGATAGGGGGGAGCCAGAAACGTGAATGGGAGCGTCTCGAAGCCGGGATCTTTGTAATGGTAGAAAAATGCTATAAAGACTATGAAAATTCCTCTACATATTTTGCTTGCATAAATTTGCAAGTATATCAGAAACTGCGGTGGTACCGTGGCGTAGTGGTTAAGCATGCGGACTCATAAAACAGCGGGCTTCACTCCAATTCCTCCATGGTTGCAATTAGAATGCCATTGGCGAGAAAAGCAACGGGGAACCACCTCATAAAATCCACTTCCTTAGAGAAACACTCAGAGCCCTGTCTCTGGTTTCTGCTACGCTCGAAATCGAGTATGTAACGCAGATCAGAGATTGCAGAGTTGTCATTCAATTGAAGGATTGCATTCGGAAACTAAGGTTATCCAACGGAAACGAAGGCCAGCTATGTATCAAACATGTGCGGCAAAGATGCTTTACCACTAAACTAAGATTAGAAACGATTCATTAAGGGTTGAATTTTGGAAATGCGTATGCATGGAGGAAATAGATTGAGTGAGATTTGAGGTGAAAAAGGTGGCACATTGATTGAGCCAGGCTTCACTCGGAGGGGCATCACAAAAGTTTTGTCTTATGCACCCAACCACGTCTTATGTTGCTTATGTGATGATTTGAATCACGGCGGTTGATCAAGTTATAGGCATCTTTCGCTCAAATGTTTGGGAAGAATCGTTGCGAAATCTTTGTTAAAAAATTTCTATATTTTTGGTCAAATTTCTCTACGAATTCAAATTGAAAGAAAGAAAGCCTATTTTCTAACTGCTTTTCTTAGAACATCGCAAGGAGATGCTTTCGTTGACTTGGTCGAGAGACTATTCCACAGTTTTGCACCTCGATACAAGAAACGTAGCTGGCAATTTGCTGACTTTTCATGGTCTACCTCAAGTTGAGCTCCGCATTGCGTGGGATGTATAATAAGCATTTCAAATAATTGTCGCAGAGGTCAGAGGGTTACTTTGAAGCCAATTCATTCACTGACTTGAAGACCGTCCAGGCGCGCAACTGCGGAGGGGGCCCTGGGGGTCCAGACCCCTGACCTTCTTCTAAAAGAGGTGAAGGTACCCTTTTCCCAAGGAAATACGAAGCTTCCGTTTGGAAATCAAATAGTTTGGTATTGTTGTCAACACTAGATAAGTGGTCATTAATGAGTTCGGGTGATGACTGTGTAAATGTCTGTATATCTAAGGAATATAATCCCAAACAATGTACCCGTTAAATGGTATTCTATTGAGCCCCTTTTTGTTGTCCGGACCCCTGCCCTCTAAAAACTCCTAGCGGTGTCCCTGCCATCACCTTAGATCCACAAGCAAGCCGTTCAATAATCGTCTTTCATCCCTGCCCCCCGTCCCAAATAAGCTATCTGCTTGGGACCTGGAAGGTACTATTCGTTATAATTCCGGCAGCGTGGGTGTGAAGTTTCTGCAGGTGATAAATTTCAGTGAAACCGATTCAGCCCCAGACGAAGCAACAGAATCGGGAAGCGAAGGGTGGAAAACAATACGTCTTTAAAGCGTCTGGAAAATTTCTTTCTGCAGGAAAATTCTGGCATTTTCAAGAGAACGATTGCCCGGGTAACCTCTCAAGCAGCATTCAATTGGGCACAAACAATTTTTGTCTTTTTGACTCACTCAAGCTCAATAAGAACTACTGTATTTTTATTGTCAGTCCTTTAGTCTGGCCTTTGAGAATTCTATGCCTGGGTTTGGTGGAAATAAGATGAGTTTTCATCATTAAAGGAAGTTGTTTGCCTCGTAGCAAGTATTCAGCTTCTAAAGGTAACTGTTAATAGCCTCATTCAGCTGATTGATGTCAGAGCTGAGGATACATGATATGATAACATAAGCTCATATTACTATTATTATCATTATTACCAAACTCGGGACTTCTTTCTTATCAATTGATATCTACTTAATAACAGGACTTGTTTTTCTTCCTTTCATACTATTACTGTTGTTAGTCTGTGTAAGTCAGCCAAATACAAGTTACTTTTATTTAGTGAGATTTTTTTTGTAACATTTTAATTATTTAATAAAAGAATGAAGTTTAAAAAACATGCTTTAATGTAAAGTTGCCTACAATACTATAGCTGCAATTGCTAATTTAGGCCAACTACTTGCAAAAAATGTATATACAACGTTACAATGAAGACATAATATACATTAAGATACATTTTACAATAAAAACCTAAATTAGAATAAGTAATCTTGCATTATCTACATTCGTGAGCTCCGTGTTTGTGGGTTTTTGATGAACCTTTTGAAACTTTGAAGGGAGTTTGATTCTTTCAGTTCTGATGGTAGTTTCTGGTATCATCAACTTACATAGACACGCTGTAATTAACATTGAACTTACATTGAGCCGCCTGTTGAAGATCATTGATGTAGATTAGGAATAGGAGAGGGACTAGACAGGGTCCTTGTGGCACACCATTAGCTCTACAATACTGTTGAATAAGTAGGATCGAAACTACAAGACGTAGCACTTCCGTGCACAGTCAAGCACAAGCTTTTTGCAGATAATTATGCGGGAGGCAGTATCAAATGCCTTTTTGATACCAATGAATACTAGATCCAGAAGCATTCCAAAGTCCAATCAATTGTACCAGCAGTCGTCAGAATTTAAGCCAGCATGTTACTGTTGAATGAAGGCGCAACCAGCAAAAAATTGAGCGGGTTAAATTCACTATATTAATTAGTTTCTCATTTCTTAGTGAGTTATGTTGAGGAAAGGCCATGGTGGCCTATGCAAAGCCCAGACAAAGGAAGAAAAAGAAAGCGAATGGCTAGGAGGAGAGAAAGATCAGATCAAGTTTATTGACCTTGAATTTGAAAGATGGCAAGTTGTAAGATTCAGGAAAGCAAGAGGAAGGCAACACGTTCCATAAGTGAATGTTCTAGGGATGCATGATGATTTGTGGGACAGGGTTCGTGGATTAGGCAGTGAAACTTGGAAACGGTGTGAACGAGTCGAGTCGAATTAATGCGCTGGTATAGTTGGTTTGTTACCAGTTTTTCGAAGGTCCTTGGTACGGCGAATGTGACTTAAGTTGGCCGATAGAGTTCAGCTCTTCAGTTTTATCGCCATCTTTGAGAACTGGAGTAACTCTAGCAACTTTCCACGAGTCTGTAAAAGGAATTTTTTAGTAGATACATTAGAAATAATCGGTAGTACATAGGTGTAGTGGTTAAGCGTGCTGACCCACAACATTGTTGTTTGTGGTTCGAATCCTGCACGTGTCACAACAAAAACATCATTGGTGAGGAAGGCAAAGGGTAACCAGCTCGTAAAATGCACTTCTTTAGAAAAAACTCAGAGCCCTGTCTCTGGTTTCTGCTACACTCGAAATCGAGTATGTGACGCAGCCTTTTTAAATGTTAAACAAAGAGCAACGATTTTTTTCGAAAAAGTTCAGCGTGAACGTAAAAGGTAGTTTAAGATATAATCATTTCCAAAACTCTTTGCTCTCTTAACCCTGGCAATCGCATCCCTAATCTCTCGCATATCAACAATCATGAAGAGAAAACTTGCCTCTCACTTGTTAACCTCAGAGTCACCTGCGAAAGCGGGATTTAGTTCTGCATCCATTTTGCAGCAAGTTTCCCACCCAAACGAAACCGCTCATAGCATGAGAAATGGCTTTCCTGTAAACTGTTTCCGATCCAGACTCTTCAGGTATTCAATGCTGCAAGACTTTTGTCCCTACCTATGAAGCTCATTGATTGCCTTTCGTGATTTTTTTATTTGAATTTGACATGCAGAGTTCGTATTAGTAAAATACTGTCTTGTAGTTGACTGACTTATGTGGTAAATCGTCCGGGACATGATGATAGTGGCGCTTTCCTCGATAGATGTACGTTCCAGGGCAAGCAAATATGGGGTAGAAATCCTCACCTGTCCGCAGATTCCAACATTAAGCAAGTTCGATAATAATTGCAAGTGACCAAGAAAATTTCATTAAAATTCTTTCAATTTGCCTTGTCAGGTTTTGACTTTGGTGACCATGGGCCTGCGAACCGTGCATCCTCCGCAGCAGCTCACCCTAAGCACTTTAATATACGTTCGCTTTCGTCATAATTTGGCTCGCCTATTTGCTATTCATCCCTCCACCGCAAAATTCTCTTATCCCCTCTCATTCATTCATACGCATTATGTTTCCCAACACAACTCAACTGCCTTCCCACTGATGTCATCAATTGAATATCGACACCAACTATTTCCAAGATTTGATGATTTGTGAAATCCTTGATCAGGATATCCTCATGCATCTTTGGTAAAAGCACATTTCCACGGAATCCAGTTTATTTTCACGCTTCTCATTGATTACCCACGCCCCACAGCCGTAAAGTAAAACAAGTCACACGTAGCAATCAAGAAATCTGATATCTGACGCCATTCCTATACTCTTCCCAGTAAAAACATGTTTATCCGTTTTTCAACTGCAGTAAAAAGCCCCTCCCTGTCGCACCCTTGAAAGACTTTCGCTATAAAAACTTGCAATACGATTTACTTGATGTTTCATATACTGTATCTTATAAACTCATGCGTCTCAAAGCTACCATATTTCGTTCCTTCGTGCTGCCTCATTCTCCCCAATCCCCCTGATCTCTTCCACAATTCCAACGTTCATTACACAACTCTTAAGAAAACACAGTACAAAAGGAAAAAAGATCCTCAGATTCTCCTTATAACACGCTCACAACCAAACCATTCGCACATCTAATATCGGTTAGTTTCACCCCATTTGCCACGATAAGCCACTAATCGAGTTTTTGTTCATGTGTGACAAATTTGCTTCAAAACTTGTTGAAATATCACAGCCTCATTCCTATTTACACTAATACGAGGCTGCAACCTTCATTCTTCTCATTTCACTTGCTGTTATTAAATCAAAACTTAAAGTTGTCCTTTTCTCGACCTTCGTCATGCCGACATGGCAATGAGTAGCTCAACACAGCTGCTATTAGTATGCTTAGACTAATCATTCTTTGGTAGAAGAATTAATATCAAATTTTCTAGCTTAAAATTCCACCTAGGGGCAGATCTGCTTACTATTAAAGAGGGCACCACCCGGCGGGCAAAGGCTATTTTTGTCCACATTCTCACAAGTATATTTTTCTCAATTCATAAATTACAGATTCAGGATGGGTCCTGCAACTAATCATACCAGGCTTCAGATCAAATAATCCAGAGATAAGGCGATCTTGATAATCTCTTCACAAAAATGCGACCATATTTTGACTTAAAACTGGCTGATCGATTGATCAATATATATTCGAGATCTTCACCATATTTCAAGGGCATCTTCAAAGACTGAGTCTTCAAACCTTATTCTATGAAATTGAAAATAACAATTGAAATCATAAAGCATTTTTGGTTTTGTCTTAAAAGAAGCATTCAACCAGCTGAAGATGACTCGAGTCAGAGTCAACACGATTAGTCTTTATTGAATGGTCTTACACCGGATTCGTCTTTCATTTGGCATTTATAGTCTTAATGGAACAGCCTTACGCTGGATCTTTCTTCATAGTTATTCTGGATTAGTCAATAGTGCCTGGAATGCCGAATGACTGCAAGACTTATGTGGAATCCTTTTGTAGTCGTCCGTTTTCCGCCTTCAGCATCAAAATTCTCAAATACGACCAAATGATAGCAGTATTTCACATGTACTGAAAAGCCCATCTTGTATACAGGCACCGCGGAGCGGTCTGAAGGTGGGGGGGGCTAAAATTGAGTGATTCGAGAAAGAATGAAGCACTGAGGGCTTGCCCCAGAGTCATGATCAAACCACGCCCCCTTAACAGTCAAAGAAATGGCTATTTTGGAAGGCATGTCCTGTAAATTTTGCATCTCATATTGGTATTTAGAGACTCAAGTCACAGACTTAAAAAACGGACAATGTGACATGCTGGCAAAAATCTCGAAGAAAAAATTATCTTAAAATACAAAATGTGGCTGCTTCCAGTTTTTGCTGCATTTACAATTCGTCATCTTTTCACAAATCTTCCAAAATTCATGTGTCTGTTTTCATTGCAAACAAATAAATTGCCAATTTCGATCAATGACATTGTATCAGTTCGCTCTTTATGCGCATGTAAAATTGCCAGAGCATTGAATCTCTCCTGCCATATTGAGTCGTGTTTGATCTAAGCCAGGTTTTGAGACATCGTGCCATAGAAAAGGACTGCTCTCCTGAAGCACTTGTAGCAGGGTTGATGTGTAGCAACTTGCATATCGTTACAACTTCAAATATCATATGATGCTCTTCTGTTGGTCGTTCTTTCAATTTTTCAAAAAAATTTAAAAGCAGGCAATTTCGCGGAGGCTTTCACGAAATGTTACTGGCAACCAGGAAAGTTGCGAGCGTAAAGCTGGAATGTCGGTATCGCCACTGCAGTTCACTTTGACAAATTCTAAACTTTCGCCGATATTTTAAAAACTATCTAACTGGCTATTTTGACTCTATTATTGACGTCCCGATAACAAAAAGTAACTCCTGCATCACATTGCTGTGGCCGGGTTCCGAAAACACCTTCAATTCCCAGAAAAACTAATCAATCATTGGCGAATTCTTTTCAACTCTTTAAAACGTTGTTTTTGGAAATAGTGGGGGGGGGGGGGGGGGCTATAGCCCCTGTTCTGCAGTGCCTGGTATACACTTGTATCATTCCCTCTTGGAACTAAGGAGGTATACAATCTCGCCCTAATTGTATTAAATACATTCTAAATCTTCCTCTTCTTGAAACTTAGCAATCAGGTCATGGGCGCACCCATTTATGCAAATAAATGGGTTTTAAGGACTTTGGAGGGACGAACTTTGGAGGGGAAGAACTTTGGAGGGGCTCGAAACTGTGAGGGCGCTTTTTCACGAGAAGGGAATTTTGATATGCGTTGGATTAAAGAGTGAATAGAGCTATATTCAGTGGAAATATCGCAAGTTCTGATGGCTGACTGTTTTTACTTCAGAACATAGCCAAACGAGAATAAAACATATCATGGGTTTTAAGCATTCCAGTAAGCAAGTAACCTGGTGGCGTTTGACCCCTCTCCACGTTCGGATGGCCGTTGGCTCCATCCACTACCTTTCACAGTGCGTCCACACACCCCCCTCATCCAGGTTACTCCGGATGGCGAGCCGGTTTAGTCGCCGACAACTCAACCATGAGACGGGTAGCACTGGTTTACATGGTACCAGTAGCAGACAACAGAGTCTGATTCAACTTAAACGTTCCAAATACTTCACTGTAAACATATGCATCGAATGAAATTCGAGAAGCGCTATCACCGTAGAGTAGGCCTAGCTGTGTCCTTGCACATCCCAAAGTTAAGGAATCGGAGGAGAATTAAATTACCGAAATTGGTTTGCTAAATATCAAGACACCATGTAACATCAACAGATGACGCCTTTCTTATCAGGGATTCACTTTTCCTTAAAGCTGTCTTTTCATTCTCATGTTGTCGACTTTACTACTTAATCATGCACTTTTGATTATCTTCATGAATGACCTGCTTTCCTGTACGCCTTCTAGCATTCACTCTTTTCCTAAGTTCATAATTTTCATTCAACCCACACGACCATTTTTACGGCGATACCCCACTCCTATCAAATGTTTCGGCCTCTCTTCCTCCAATGATCTGACAATCATTGAAAAGTGGGGTCAAGAAAACCTAGTTTCATTCAACCAAAGCATGAAGACACGGGTTGTCATTTCACGTAAACGCAACCAAAACTTTCCACCTGTCCTCATGAATGGCGATGAACTGGACACTTGAACGTCTTTGACACAACTTGGTATTCCTCTTTCATCTAATCTCACTTGGAAATCACACATCCATTCCCTTGCTAAACATGCATCTCAAAAGCTCGGTTTCCTTGCCAGAGCCCGTGGGTTTTTCTCATCTTCTCACCTTCTATCTATATACAAGTCCCAAATCCATCCTTCTTTAGAGTACTGCTCTCACGTCTGGCATGGCGCTCCCAAATCCACTCTCTGTCTTCTTGACACAGTTCAGTCTAAAGCCATTCATCTCGTCAACAATCCCAACCTCACCAAACCTCTCCAACGTCTTTCTCATCGTCGTTTAGTTGGAGATCTTTCCATCCTTTACAGATACTTTCACAAGCGTTGCTCTCATGAGATCAGGGATACTATTCCAGTTCCTCTGAGGCTTGTTAGAAACACAAGCAGCTCAACCCATTCACACCCTTTCCAAGTTTCACTGCCTAATCCCAAGAGCATGTAATTTATGGAACCTCTTGCCTTCTTCTTGCTTTCCTGAATCCTACAAATTGCCAGATAAATGAACTTGATCTTTTCTCCTTCTCCTCTTAGGCCTTCACATTCTTCCTTCTTTGTTGGGGCTTTGTATAGGTCACCATGGCCTTTTCTCAACAAAAGGCAATTAAAAAAAGTTGTCATAGATTTGAAATTTTGTCTTGTGATCTCTGTAAGTTCTTCTGTCCAACATCCCATTCATCCAGTCATCGATTGCACTTTAAACTTTCACCCTTCTTGTCATTATCCCAATTTAAAGCACATTTGTTGGTACTCTCTGACCTTCTCGTATCGCAGGACATCTCAATCTGCGAATAATATCTCTAATCTCCTAAGAGCAATATCCGTTAAAGTTTAAAGATGTCAAACAGTTCAGTTCAGTTCAGTTCAGTTCAGTTCAGTTCAGTTCAGTTCAGTTCAGTTCAGTTCACATATATTCAAAATTCAACTAAAGTAATACTATAATACAATGATACTAACAACAATGGGGTATGCAGAGACGAACATAAAATGTTATACTAAACTTAAACCAACTTGTTGGTTGTTGAATGTCTTTAGGAGGAGCTCACTAGATTGATAAAGTATCGATAATAGATGGAAAGATCTCCAACTAAACGATGACGAGGAAAGGGTTGGAGAGATTTGGTGAGGTTGAGATCTTTGATGAGACAAATGGCTTTGGACTGGACTTTGTCAAGAAGACAGAGCATGGGTTTAAGAGCACCTCCACAGACATGGGAGCAGTACTCTACAGAAGGACGGAATTAGCGTTTGTCCAGAGTTAGTAGAAATTTTCACCACTGTTACCAATCAAACCTTTCAATGGATATTTTATGCCAAGCTTCGTGCGTTTCTGCTTTGCTCTTTGTTGTGATAGGTTTTTGTAGGATTTCGGTATTGGTGCTTATGATTTCATACATTTGGGATGTTTTTGTTTGTTATGCCCTGGCGTTGGTTCGGCGTGGCCAGTAACGTCCCTTAAACAGTAGGGAAGTGTAGCATTAATACATTTCGTTTATCATGCTGTTGTATTGCATGTTTGCTGGGGCCGAATTGGGGGTCCCTAAGGGCCTTGTTTATGGTCCACGGGGATTCATATAATTGTTCTGTAAAGAAAGGCTGATTCGTGTTTTCGACAAGAAGTTTTTCGGTTGATTACGAGAAAATTGGAAATAACATGCGGCTGTTGATGCAATCTACTTTGAATGTGGCAAGCTAGTGTTTCTAGAAGTTGGATAATTCCGTTTAGCAATCGTTTCCAAGGGGTTCTTCACATCGGCCTATGTTGACAGAGAAGCAGTTTGGCACAGGGTTGCTTGACACTTGAAGTTAGCAATAGCGATTACAGCCTTAACCATCTCAGTTGGTTGAGGAGAGAAACGCCCTACAGCATTTGGGCCGATTTCAAAGGGGCATAAGATGTGACAAGCAAGAAAAGTATTGAAAACCCCATATGGCCTAAATTACCCTTAGGACGAGAAATAGGCGGTAGATGAAATTAAGATATGCAGATAGTAAAAAAAGCAGCTGCCTAAGATTCCATTTAGGGACAAGGCAGTTGTGGGTTCGAATCTTGTGTGGTTGCAATATAAAAGCTATTGAAAAGTAAGGTATATGGATTCCCTTCCCAATAAAAAACCCGAGAGTGCTTTGTCTGGTTTCTACGAAAATCTTTTAAACATTTATGCAATGTATTTAGTTTAAAAGCAGAAGTGATGTGAAATGTTCGAAATGCGCATACATTGAATGGAGTGCAGAAAAAAACGGTACATTAATTGGATAAATAGATTTATCAAAAAATATCGAAATGTTAAGTGTTCGTCAAATGTGGTCAAAATGTTCCTGCTGCATCACATCTTTTTGATAAATTGTGATTGACATGATCTATGGCGACATCTTGCTACCAAGGTAGTTTATCAAGGTTAGCGTTGCCTCCACACAGCACAACAGCAACTTTCTCCAGCATTGGGTACTTCTCTTTGAACGTGTTACTCAATACCGCTGCGACTCCAACAGCTGCTGACGGCTCAATCACCAACTTCATTCTGTCAAAAACTTGTCTCATGGCAGCTGCAATCTCCTCCTCTGTGACAGTGATAACATCTGTAATGTTGTCTCGGATTATCGGCCATGTGACATCTCCAACGTTCATTCTCAAGCCATCAGCTATGGTATTCGGCAGGGAAGCATTCGGTATTCTCCTTTTCGCCGCGAAAGACTTTGCACAGTCATCGGCATTAATTGGCTCCGCGGCAAAAACATGTATATCGGGATTGATACCCTTGGCTGCGATGCAGACACCACTTAGCATGCCTCCCCCGCTCACTGGGACAACTATAGCCTCTAAATCGGGCACCTCCTCCAAAATCTCGAGTGCCATCGTCCCCTGCCCCGCGACCACGTCAACATTATTGCTAGTCGAAATAAACACAGCATGTATGCCTATTTCTTCCATTACCCGTTTTGTCATTTGCTCTCGTCCTTCCTGCGTGGGTTCAGCTTCAACGACTGCCCCACCGTAGCCACGAACAGCATCTTTCTTTAATTGAGGTGCATCATTTGGCATGACGACGACTGCCCTCACATTGTTAATTCTCGATGCATAGGCGATTGCTTGTGCATTATTACCGCTGCTGTGAGTCACAATCACAGGTTTCCTATCCTTGTACTTCGCCAGCACTCCATGTATCGCGTTCGCCGCACCACGTATCTTAAATGCGCCTGTCTTTTGGAAGATTTCGCATTTAAAATACAATTCTCTGCCGCTAACGTGGTCGAAGTACTGACTAGTGAATATTGGGGTTAGATGTATGTATGGATTAATCACTTCAGCAGCTCTTTTCACATCTGCAAGGGTAACACTTGCTTCAGCCATCTTCTCAACGTTAACCTTCTGCCTTCAGTTGTCGACCTAGGCCCAGTTTTTAAAGCAGATTAAATCCATTGTTATCTTGATCCCATAAGGTTACAGAATACTCCACTGCACACAGTCTCGGTACACTTCCGGTCAACCTTGGAGTTTCTTCTACCACATCAGCGTAAACAATGTCGGCCTAAATTTTTGTCGGCCTTAATTTTTAGCGTGTCCTAGCCTTCGTCACCCAACCAAATTTTTGTCGCTTGGGGCTGACGAATGACTTAGTCCAACGAAGAATTAGGGCCTTCCGGAAATCTCTTTAGAATGGAAAGAAATAAAAATTACTGCAAAACGATTAAAATGTACTCATTTTAAATAATTTCATTTTTGCATCATGCTTGACAATGCATTACTTATTGCATCAATGCACATTCTTCTTTATGTGTAAATTTTTGTAACAGGCTTAAATTTTTCGTCGACATTGATTCTTGGCACTTGGCGGCGACTTGTGGGTTATTTGATGCTCACGAACGGCGACAGTAGATCGCCCGAGAGTATTGACCACTTTGCTAGCAAACCTCAGGAACATTTGATCAATGGAAGTCTAAGTGCATTCTTGTATGAAGTAAGCATGGCAGAATAGATTTTCCATGTCTTTTCTAAAAGTCCTTGTAAAAGTCAAGAAGCGAAGGACAGACAAAATGCATCGAACGTACGGTATCAGAGGATAAGTTGCATTGAGATGGCAAAGCTTAGAACACAAATTTGCAAAAGATACCATCAAGTCGCCATTTTGTGGGAGATCTTTCCGTCTTTCACGGGCATTGTTCTCAGGAGATCATGGATATTATTACAGTTCCTCTGAGGCGTGTCAGGACCACCAGAAGCTCAACTCATTCATACCCTTTCCAAGTTTCACTATCTAATCCACGAACTCTATCCCACAAATCATCATTCATCCCAAGAGCGTATAATTTATGGAGCGTCTTGCTTTCCTCTTCCTTTCCCGAATCGCACAACTTACCCTCTTTCAAATCCAAGATCAATAAAATTGATCTTATCTCCCTCTCCTCTTAGCCTTTCACGTTCTTCTTGGCTCTGCATAGGCCTTCATGGTCTTTCCCCAACGTAACTCGCTAAAAAATGTGCTGAAGATCATTACGCACTTTTTAAGAATTCCTGCTTAAAAAATTCAGTATTCGAACTGACAAAAACAATAATGGCTTTCAGTAATGACTTGAAAAACAAAGGACATTTTTCAAGGAAGAAGTTGTTCCCCTTAAGATATGACAATTTTTCATCTATTTTATATTATTTGTTATTAAGCCTAGTGGTTCAGCAGGCGGAATCACAACACAGCGGTTGTCAGTTCGATTCCTCCATGTGTCACTCTTAAAAAAAACGCCATTGGCGAGGAAGGCAACGGGAAACCACCTCGTGAATTCCACTTCTCTAGAAAAAAGCTCAGAGCACTGTCTCTGGTTTCTGCTACGCTCAAAATCGAGTATGCAACGCAGTTAAAGAAAAAGTTAAGTCATTTGCCATTTTGTGACAGCCATCTTTATCTAAAAATTATCGGCGTTCGCGAAATAGTAATGCAGTGGTTTTTTTATTTCAAAAAACTTGCGGACTCCCAAAATTTAGCATCATTTACAAGAAACATTGAGTATAAAATCCGCATGAATATGAAGAAGTTTCAGTATTCAAAAAGGCTCTTGACTAGCTTGGGGTTGTGTTCCATTAAATGACAGCATTAAAATGTCCAACAGTTCTCTACCACAATCCAAATCTGTCAAAAATTTAATTGCAAATGCACGCAGAAATAAATGGCATAGTAGTCAGATTCATTTTACGGCTCAATGTTAAGATTCTTGCGCATTGATCCTATGGTCAGTGGTTCGAGTCCCCCTTCTGCTAAACTTTCACATGGAGTGAGGAGAGTCGCCAGCTCTCTGTAATTCCAGGCGTAGGAATCACGATGTGTGGTCACATCGAGAGGAAGGACCTGGACACTGCTCGATGAGTAAAAAGCTTCGCAGTGTCCAAATGTCTACCTTTGACATCTAGGTAGAATCATGTGTATAAAAAATATCTGGAAAAACTTCCTTGAAAGAACTGGAAATTATCCTTTCTCAGTATAAATTATGTTCTGTTTATAGAGACCATGAAATTGACCAGAGGCCTTCGCTTGCAAGATCAGGCATATTTATTGCAATAGACATGTATTTGCATGTGTTAATACGTTGGCACCTCTTTAGGGCGAAAATAGTGTTATAAAACATATGTTCGGACTGGGAATGAGGTCAGGCTTCCTGTAGCAGCATTTATTTTGCCTTTTTTCAAGTCCATACTTTCCTCAATTACAGAACCACATTTTTAATTTAAAAAACCACAAAATGAGTCAGAACCATACTTATTTTAGGCCTTGGGCCAAACCCAAAACCTCATCTTGTAGAAGTAAGGAATTTTTACTTTTTCAGGCCTACAAAGATGGAGAAAAAGGAAACGAAGCTGTATGGAATCTTCATCGTCATTATTGTCTGCGTTGCAGTAATTGTGGGGGTCTCTGTGTACTATGGCACGAAGTCGTCGGATTCAGATAGCTCAGGAAATGCCAAGGTAAGTCTTTAAGTTCACATGCATTCTGAAAAGCAGCTGGCATGCTGGCATAGTGGTTACAGCACATGTCTACTGTGGGCACAGTCTTCTGTTCAAGGCACGTTCATTGAGATTTATCTTCGCCTTCTGTCTCTCCATTTAGTAGTAAATGGATGTCTGGTACAATTTTTTTATTATTGTTTAATAGAAAAAGATAACATATGCGTATATTTATTCTTAATTTTTGAAAAAGAGTAAGGCTTGTTCGCAAATATTCTGCTTTTTGACGTCAGATTTGAAATTCGTGCTAAAATCTTTTTGTGAAATTGGACAGCCTCGCTCAGCTCTTTGTATGACCGAAAATTTAGGCCCGTCGTTTCCATATTTTTGGAGGTGAGTGTATTTCACGAAGAGGTAGTTTTCACTGGGCGTCAGCCGAACCCAAGGTCTACAGCACACAGGTGTAAGGATTGCTTAATAGCTTGTCAATTTTATGATTAAATGGCCCGGGCCAACTTTTTGCGCCTCACTTTGATGTCAAGCTGAAAGAATCGCAAGGTTTCTCAAATTCCAGACGAAGGAATCAGGTCTGGACACTGCTCAATGAGATTTGGTGCAAATATTTAACGTATATTCCCATACTCGAGACGAGCGTTTGGAAGCACCATATAATATAGGGACCATTCTGAGCCAAGATATTGTGAGATGGGATGGCCAGTTTCTTTTCTCACTTTATATTTCATACCTCCCCCAGCTTAATGCTACGTACCATCTTCTGATGGATGGACAGTTGGATGCAGTCAGAAGTTACGCTAACCAGTTTCCCTCAAACCGGTAACTTTCAGTGCTGTAAACATGTGGTCGAATCACTATGCTAACTACCTCTATCATCATTGCAAGTCTTTCATTTCTGAAAAGCTTTAATTCATGCAGAGTTCATTACAAGTTTTCTAATGCAGTGTGAATTTCTTCCATATTAGGTGATACAGCCGACAACACCAAGTGCACCAACGACAGTTGTCACCACCACCAAGCCAAGCGTTGCTGCCCAGGTGTTCCAGAAGGCGGCGGTCGCTACAGACCACGAAACATGCTCAAAAGTTGGCAGAGACATCCTGAAGCAAGGTGGCTCAGCAGTAGATGGCCTGATCGCATCACTGATTTGCGTCGGGGCGCTGAATATGCATTCCACGGGCATAGGCGGAGGAGGATTCATGGTTGTATACAATCGAAAAATGAAACACGCGGAAGCTTTCGATTACAGAGAAACAGGACCAGCAAATATGACCATAGATATGTACAACGGAAAGAAAAATGACGCGAAAGTTGGTAAGTTATACGAAAAGAGTAACAGTATTTCTCCTTCGACTTTAAGTATAGTCGAAATATGCTCTAAACTATTTGTGAACGATCCCTCTTGGTAAGACATTCTTGCCTTGCTAGGAAAAATTAGAAGCGTTTTTCAAAGTACTATTATTGTTCTTGCAGTTGCGTATGATTAAGACTCAGGGTAGCTCAGTGGCAATATTATTGTGCATTTACCCTATAATCAGTGGTTCGAGTCCAACCTCGGCTAGACCTTCACTCAGAGTAAGGAGAGTCACCAACTCTCTATAATTCCAAAGGTAGTTATCAGAAGGGGTAGTCACATCAAGAGGAAGGAACTGGACACTGCTCGATAAGCGAGAAGCTTCTCAGTGTCCATCTGGATTCCAGTAGAAATCATACAAGAAAAAGACGCAGTGCAAGGGAACATGCCTGTCTATAATCATGCTAAAGAAAAATCCACCAGTTCAACTAAATTGAACTCAACTTTGAACTTCGCTATTATAAAGAGCACTAACCTACCTCAAAATGCATTAATCCAGTTCCTCTGAGGCGTAACAGGAGCACCAGTTGCTCGAATCACTCACACCCTTTCCAAGTTTCACTATCTAATCCAAAAACTTAAAATTTGAACAATGCTGCTTTTCAAGACGCACTCCATCTAAATAGGATAGAAATTAAGCATTAAGTCATACATGAATTAGTTGCTACAAATCTGCAACGTTCAATGGTATATAACTATCAAAAATCTTCGAATATGCACCAAAAAACCATACGCATAAACATTTCTTGAGAATTGAAAAACATAGACGGGAACATTTATTCTATATTCAAGCGTGGCTATTGGTGTCAGGATAGCTCAATGTTAACATTCTTGCGCATTGATCCTATGGTCAGTGGTTCGAGTCCCACCTTAGCTAAACTTTCACTTAGAGTGAGGAGAGTCGCCAGCTCTCTGTAATTCCAGGCGTAGGAATTACGAGGTGTGGTCACATCGAGAGGAAGGACCTGGAAACTGCTCGATAAGCAACAAGTTTCTCAGTGTCCAAATTCCTACCTTTGATATCTAGAAGAATCATGTGCATAAAAAAGAAAGCGTGGCTTGAGCTTCGGAAATCAGTCGATCATGATAAAAGCGCCAGGCTTACCTGAGTGACGTAGGCATTCTAGATTAGATGATGTAAGATTTATCCCTCTAGTTTGGATTCGTCTTACAAGGTTAAAAACAGCAATGATTTTCAAAGAGAAAAACTAATTCTTGTTGTATTTAGGTGGAAAAGCGGTTGGTGTGCCTGGAGAGATTCGTGGCTTGCGAGCTGCCTTTAACAAGTACGGACAACTGCCGTGGAAGAATCTGTTCAAGCCAACCATTGACTTATGCAGAAAGGGCTTCCCCATTGGAAAAGCTCTTCATGAAAACATGGTGAAATACAAAAGCACCATTGAAAAAGATCCAGGCTTGAAGTAAATATTCTCATCAATTTAAGAAACAATTTTCTCCCCCGATCTCCTTCTACCCGTTGAGATATCAGGTGCTGTAAATACGCCAAGACCCCTCTGCTATGTTCGAACATTAGGCCTGTTTGCTTTTCCGTCGATAATTTTCCACTTAGCATTTTTGTCCTTTTCTTTGTTTCTTGCTTAGAAACAAGCATACAATATCGGTAAAGCATTTTTCCGTATTTGTTGGCTTTGACATTTGTGGTCCGTGTTTAACTTTGCATCGCAGCCGAAGCTTTGGAAATTTCGCCGAATTATTAAGAACCGACTAAATACCTTTGGAGGACGTTCTTTCCTACAACCAGTTCGAAGCCAGTGAAAATAGTGTGTCAAGGTATATCAGTGGTAATATTCTTAAGCATTTATATCATTTTGATTGGTTCATTTGCGACAAGCAGATGTCATACATGGTTTTTCTTGCGAGTATTCTTTAACGACAAATGTACTAATAACTGTTCAAACTCATCTCACTACCATCCATTTTTTCATCGTAGAGAACTGCTCTTTACGAAGAATGGAAACTTTCCTCTCGACGTAGGGACCCTGCTAAAGAGGGACAAACTGGCGAACACCTTGGAGCGGATTAGCATGCTGCCAGATGATCTGTACACAGGGGATCTGGGAAGGCGGTTTGTTCTGGATGTTCAGAATGCGGGCGGAATCATGTCTGTGGATGATCTGAAGAACTATAAAGTCAAGGAAAAGAAGCCGTTGATGAACAAGCTAGGGAAACTGACTCATTACACTTTGCCTGCGCCGAATGGTGGACCTGTGCTGACTCATATACTTAATATGAACGAAGGTGATCATTCCATTTGAATTGGCATTTGCTGATTTTACTATTCATGTAGCTGCACGAGATGACGTATTACATCTGTAATGGTGTGGCCGAGTGGTTAAGGCGCAGTGTTTCGAATCGTGCGAGGTCTACTCGCGTGGGTTCGAATCCCGTCGGTGGAACCACTAACCACAAGCCAACAGTCAACTCAGCTGTCCATCCTTCAGAGATCGGTAAATGATTACTCAGAAGCAACTCTGAGGGCAAAAGCACTGGACACACATTGATAACAGCTAATCTAGATTTGAAGTTTTTAATCCATTATAAAGATGGACACACATTGATAACAGCTAATCTAAATTTAAAGTGATTAATCCAGTATAAAGATTTGCCATTATCACTTGTTCTTTTATCTATTTATTAATTATTCTTTTCTTATTCATTTTTTATCATTCATTTTATTAATTATTTATGTTTCATCATTCATCTTTTAAATATCTATTTTTTATATTAATTTTTTTATGTTTTAGTGGCCTTGGCAGTAACGAATGTACAGGATTACTTTAATCACATTGTCTTCTTCCTCTTCCTGTCCCTCTGCTGCCTTCAAATCTTCCTTCCATCATAATTTTTGCCACCACTTATTTCCTTGTCTGATTTCTGTAGTACTTCAGCTTCAGAATACTGCCTGCAGGACAGCCTTAAGTTCCATAAATTCATATGGTTTTCGAATCTTCATACAGAATATACACTTTGAAATAAAGATACTGTTATCAACACGTGTCCTGTAAAGGAAGCAAAGAAATTTGAATGATTTCGATCACAAATGTCACAAGGCTCTTGTTGTAGGTTTTTGACACAAATAGGACAACAATTTTCAACATAGCAAAGATATTCTCTCGAGAAGATACGCAGACGTAACCATTGTTCTGCGTTTTATTCATGTGATGACAAATAGATGTCCAGTTTTAGTCTTTCTCGCACAAGTATCAACTGAACTGTGCCTTCAATAGTTCTCTGACACTTCTTTAACAATCTTTTGAACGATCCACTTTGTGTTGAATTATCTGATGTTGAATTACTCAGTAAGATTTCGCGTTTCGGATGTTCCTTTTTCCTTTTTGTTACCCACGTGAGTCATGTTTTCCATATTTCGTGTTCATCTATGTCTATTTGTAGCAAGTATTTTTTGATTTAATCTGAGCCTCCCGTTTTTAGGCTACAAGTTTAAGTCGTCTGATTTATCAACTCTGGAGAAGCAAATATTAACATATCACCGTATTGTGGAGTCATTCAAGTTCAGTTATGCTTACAGACCTCATCTTGGTGACCCAGATCATCAAACTAACATGACTGAATTTATGATGGTAAAATGCATTCTTGCTTTCTTGTCTTAATCATTTAATAACTCATTTTTTCATAGCTATATGCACTGATCTAAAAAGTTAAGGGAATATGCTATCCTTTATTATCGCAGATTAATCGAATTATCGAGACCACCCACTTGATCTTCTATCGTTGAGATAACCATGGCCTATTTCAAATCTTTGTAACTTCATTTATTTATTTCCTTCTTTTTGCTATCATGTTCAGAATAATTTTGATACTGATTCTTGATGTTAATTTCTTTTCCAACTTCATTTTATTGCAATATTTATCAACAAACAACTGCAAATCTCTCTATCTAGGAGCTTTTGATCGGCTACTTGAACGACAATGAACTGGGAATACCAAATGAAAAGATGACAAGAGTGATAATAATAATTTACCTTAGAAAGAATTGAATTTATATTATCAATGAAGACCCTGTCTTAAAAAGTAGAAAATTAATGTGCGATTAAAAGGTAGATAGATAGTAAAAACCAAAATCAATCGAAAGAGTTGATAAGAAAGACTACATCGTACGTTACTGAAGTGGCTGGATGGAGCGACCTGGAAAAGGCCTCTTAAAACGTCATTTGAAATCGAATGTTGAATTAATCAAGTTTAAAAAAGAGCATTGCGTTATATATCGTCAACATCATCATAAACATCATCCTCAGCAACATCGTCATCATCAATCATCATCATCAGGAACATACCAATAATCATAATTATCAAGCAGCATTATAAATCAACATCATCAATCATCATCAACAGCATCGGTTATCATCATCAATCATCAGTCATCCTTTTTAATCATCATCATCATCACCATTGTCAATCATCATCAATAATCATCATCAATGATAATAATGATAATAACAATCGTCATCACCACCAATCATCATCAATAATAATCATCAATCATCATCATTGACCATCATCAATCATCATCATTATCATCATCAATCATCATCATCATCGTCATTACCATTATCATCATTATTGCAATCACCATTATCATCAATCATTATCATCACCATCATCAACATCATTTTCATTCATTATCCCGGGTCACTTTAAACAGCATCAAGATACATTCATCTAATGAACCCGTTGTTTTTTGTTTGCAGAACTACAACAAAGTAATAAGCAAAGCCCAGGCAGCTTTAGACCGTGGCAAGATTGACGATGCCAAAACGCACAATACGTCGTACTATGGCGACTTTTTCTCCAAAACTGAAGACCATGGTACAACGCATGCCTCCGTTTTGGCTGAAAATGGCGATGCTGCAGCTGCTACTGACACAATCAACTATGCGTGAGTATGAAGTTCGTTTCGAGAATTTAAGCCCTTTTTCAATGAAGAAGTTAGGCCCTGAGCGTTGAAAGTGGGAGCAAAATCGTCTTCTCTTCTCCTCTTCATCTTCTTCTCTTCCACCAATCTGTTTCTCTATCTATATTTTTACATCGCAATGGGCCTTGGGTTTCAGCAAACATACAAGATGCTCAGAAACATTCGTCTCGTTCCTTTTCAAGACTCTTTTCAGATTTTGAATTCTTGTTTTAGTTTTGGTGCAAAGTTTCGTTCAAAAACATCCGGAATCATCTTCAACAACGAGTTAGCAGATTTCTTCACAAACGAATCATTCTCTGGTTACCCATGGCCTCGAGCAAATGCACCTGGAGCAGACAAGAGGCCTCTTTCGTCCACGTGCCCATCGATAATTGTTGATGAAAATGGCGACGTTGTAATGGTCATAGGAGCATCCGGAGGCACGAGAATAACACTGTCAACAGCATGGGTGCGTACCCTTGAGCTTGATTGTTGATCACAGCGAAAACGAATCCTCTTTTCACTCGTCAAGTAACGTGCAAGGCAAACACTAGCATATGAAAAGTCAAACCAATCTCCGCAATCTTTGTAATGGCATTCGGATGTTATCGAATTTTGTTGCTAATCGAAAGCGAATCGTCCGTAATTCTCAACTAATGCAAAAGACGAGCAAAAAATTTAGCACCAAGAAGGTTTGCTTATCAAGGAGTGTCCAGGTCCCTCCTCTCTTTGTGACAACATCTCATGATTTGTAAATCTGGAATTACAGAGGTATGGCGACAAAAAGTAGCAGTCAAGTTGAAGATGTTCTCGAGTCACTGACCACAAGATCAATAAACAAGCATCTTACCACTGAGCTATGTTGAGGAAAGGCCACGGTGGCCTATACAAAGCCCCAACAAAGGAAGTAAGAAGGAAGCGAAAAGCTAAAAGGAGAGAGAGAGATTAGATCAAGTTTATTGATATTAGATTTAAAAAAGACGTTTATTTGGATCGATAACGATGCTGTAAGCAAATAGACGTTGAAGAAGGTCCAAGTGACTAAGTTTTTCTCAGGCGAAATTATTTGCGATTAGAAGGTCGAAATTACCAAAGTCTTATTCATCCAAGGCTTTTAGGAATTGTAGAAGCCTTGAGCCCTGGACAAATGCTCTTGACTTTTCACCATACAAGGCTTGAAATTTCTGTACAGTGAAAAGTCGAGAGCTGTTGGCCAGGGGCTTAAGCAGTCGCTGCAAAGTGTTTTATTCCCTGAATTGATACCAAGGAACTTGAATAGGACAGCAAAGAAAACGGATTTGTCAGCTTATGCACAAGAACCAAACAGCAACATAATCATCGAATACAATGAGTGGTATGACAATAGGTCTTGGCTATGCAGCCAGTCCATATCCAGTTGATGCATATTCACACTAAATTACTCAAAAGTATGGCAAAAGGGCTGAGCGATAGGAACGCCGCCATGAACAGAAATCTATGAAATATTACAATCAATGTGAGACACTTATCCACTCAAAGCAACTTTGCAGTTTGTACAAGCAACAAAACGATTTAAAACAGCGATTGCTACACTCCTCCTTTGACATCATCTTTTAATTTTGCCTATATTTTTATTAGTGTTCGTACGTGGAATTGTCACTCTTTTGTTTTGTTATATGTCCATACGTTTTCAATGTTAGGAAAAAGGGTAGATATTGAACATCATACTCCCTACGGCATCGCTCGTTCGTATGCGACTACAGGTATTACAAGATGATGCCAAACGAGTCTACCCAGTCCATGAAGTCACTTCCAGCGTGATGCATCGTATCCCCTTTACCCGCCAGATGTACGACCAAGCATCCACGCAGGATCTGTGACAGGGATTCGGGTTTGTTGCAGTGTAGGCAGAGTGTGGTGTTGCTGAGGCCCCATTTCAACATGTTGTCCCGGAATTCTGTTTGACAGTGTACAGATTCTGTTACATATAGACCAGTTTTTGTTTGACAGTGTGCGGAATTCAGGGGGTTCAGTTGTGGGATCGAGAATGATGCTTCCGCCGGGAGGGTATTGTCAGTCTAGAGTATTGTCGAATTCGACTCCTTGCGGTGTCTTCCCGTGAAATGGTTAATGTATGTTAATTTTTATGAGAACGCAAAAAACGTTTATCTTCTTTTGGTCTTTCGAAGGTGATAATGAAGACGCTTTGGTTTGGCAGCGAGCTGGGAGCTGCGGTGGAGGATGCCAGACCTCAGCATGCTTTATTCCCTGAATACATCAGAAACGAGAAAAATCGCCCTCTTCTTTCTGGCATCGTCGATGGATTGAGAAAGAAAGGCCACGTCATCAAGACCAGTACCCTCTTTGCTGTTGTTCAGGCTATCCATAAAGCCAAAGATGGCTCCATACGTGCAAAGTCAGATCCTCGCAAACACGGAAGAGCTGCTGGCTACTAAACTATCGTCGCTGTGTTTTCTTATTTCAATAAGTAGCCACATTTGTAAAGTATTTCTGCTCTCCGCTTCTGTTTTAATGATAAGCACTTTCATGTCTGCTGAAAGGTCACCACTTGTTTTCCTTAACGCTTGATTTTCCGATCAGGTCATCATTCCAACAAAGCTTCATGTCTGATTGTCTTCTTCTCTTCCTTCTTATCCTTCTTCTTCTTCTTCTACTTCTTCTTCTTCATCTAGCTTTTCTCCCACCCTACGTCTGGTTCGCCAGTGCTGGTCCCTCATTTCAGCTTTACATCTGATTGTCTCCTTCTCTTCCTTCTTATCCTTCTTCTTCTTCTTCTTCTTCATCTAGCTTTTATCCCACCCTACGTCTGGTTCGCCAGTGCTGGTCCCTCCTTTCCACTTCATGTCTGATTGTCTTTCGGGTGAAAACAGACACACGGCATTCGTCAGCAGAACAAGCCGGTACTACTTAGATTTGCACCGTCATCAACGGTTGCCCATGGCCCGCCCAAAGGCCCCTATATGGTGAATGGCATATAAGTAGAATAAAACGATGCTGTCAAATGCTAACTATGACTTTGAAGATGTACTTGTATCCAGAATATTCTTCTGCACCTACTTCTATCAAGATTTGAGATTTTTGCGTAAAAACGCAACCCATTGATGACATTGTGAAGGGTTTTCCTTCGCATCTCGAAGACTCTGCTCTCTCTGGATGACATTGATTAAGCAATCTCATTTGTTGGGGCTTCGCATAGGCCACCAGGGCCTTTCCCCAACGTATCTCCCTAAAAAGAAAAAACCTAGCAGGGTAGGGGTTGCTAAGCAAAAAGGGACGTATCTAACCGGGAATCTGCTGATGCACGGGGTTTTCAGTCCCCTAGAAAGTTTTTAACGTTATCGTACGAATTTGCTAGATGGGCTGTTTTTATATCAATTGATCAGAAATATGATTTTTCAATCACATCTGAATAACGATTTTCGTTTATGTCTTGTAACGAGTTTGTATATTGGTTAGATGATATGCAAAGTCAAAATGTTGATAAAGATCGTGTGAATCACTTCAAGAGTTCTTTCAATGAAAAAAAATCTGAAATGAGATCTTAACAATGAAAAATGAGCAAGAATGCAAAGCATGCTTTCAGAAGACCATTTGAATTTGCAAAAATCTAATCCACTCAGTACTGGTTCTTAGTCTATAGTTCTTGTATAGGCCACCATGGCCTTTCCTCAACGTAACTCCCTAAGAAAATCAAATAGATGAACATGTCCATTTTCTTGCCAGTTATCAATAAAATCAATTTAACAATAGTTTGCCAGAAACTGCAATGGGTAACGTTAACAAAATTTCAAAAAAAAATTTCCTACTGCAGTTAACCCGTATCTGCGACAGAGCTTCATTTTCAATTCTAACCCACCAAATGATGGAATTTTTCCAAGCTTCCAGCTTAAGGCTAGCTACATGCATATGAGAGATTCTATTTACAAGAAGATTTCATTCAAAGCAACTAATACCCGTCAGTTCTTCCAAACTTTCTAGGGTCAGACTTTGCTTGTAGCTTGCACGAGGGGCAGTCTCTGTTTATCACTAACACTACCCCACAACCCCACACTTTGCTATGTTTTATCTTGTGGTTCCGCTTTTCTAGGCCAGCAATGATTTCGTCTTTTATTGGATATGGCTTCTCGATCCTTAATTTTTCAGGATACATCGAATGATACGGTCTTCCCATCATAACAGCATTTCCAATGTCCATCCCAAACCAGAATTTCATCATGAGCACCTACGAAATGATGAAATATTCAATTCATATTCACTTGATTTCAAATTGTTTAACGAATGACCAAGCAAAAAACACTGAAAAGCTAGCCTGCGATGATACAAGAACAGTACACCATAAACAAAACCCTTTTCAAAGAACTGGAATTGTGTTTGCTGATTCGAAGAGAGTTGTGTTTTGATTCTGTCAACGTACTTTTGGTTCACTTTTGAAACGATCTATTTCTGGATGCTCTTCCATCAACCCGCCCCATATTTAAGTGCGATCGATGATTTTATACCAAATCCCAGTGTCTAGTTCTGTGATACAACACGTGGCTGACATTGTCATTTCGACTAAAATTCAGCTTCACATCGCATGAATGAAAACCTCTTTTAGTAGAAAAGCAATGAAAACAGCGGCAAAAATTTTGCACCTAGAAATACAGTTATCCAATGGATGATAATTACCCAAGCAACACTCAAAGTTATTTTGGTTCCACCTGAGGCGCCAATTACCATTCTTACATTGCCCTCGTCATCTGTTAAGATTGTTGGCACCATCGCCGAGAGTGGCCTGGATCCTGGTCTTGGGGCGTTCTCTTCAGACCAAGAAAACTTACGCCATGGAGACGACAGAGTGTGGGAATCTGCAAGTTCATTGTTGTAAACAATCCCAGTTTTGCTGGAAGCAAATCTCGCGCCAAACCTTTAGGAAGAAGCACAAATCAATTGGTCTACTGAACCAGCACTCCAAATCTTGCTATGGACAGCTATGGTGGTGGAATAGTGAGTAGTCTGCTGAGGTATTATGCGAAAATCTCGGGCTGTATTCCCCGTTATGAAAATTCAATTCCATCCTACAATCAACAGCATTTTATTAGAAGCGATTGCTTACTTGTCATTGATGGAGCTCGTCACAGCAACAGCATCTCCATTTTCAGCAAGAATGGAAACATGCGTAGTCCCTTTTTCCTCTGTGCCAGTGAGCAAACTCCCATAAAATGATTTCTCTTGTGTTGATGTGTCATTTATCTTCTGGACTTGCAACTTTGCCACTTCTGGATCGAGCAAAGCCTCATTCATCTAAGCGAAAATCAAGACGATTTTCCGTCGGTATAATCAATTGACTTGATCTCTTCTTCAATCCGATTGTACTGAGATTCTTTAGGAGAGGAGCAGCACATTGGCAAATAAGGGCCAGTAGGGGTAAGAAGAGACAAGAAGGGGTTAAGATACAGTAGGTAGGTTTCATCATCCCTTAACCTAAACAAATATTTCAGTGGTCCATCGCAGTTTTAACTTCGATGAATAATGATACCATGGTGAAATGGCTTTTTCTACTGTGTGCGAAAATCGATGACCTCTCCCAAAATACTGACGACTGCTGAATAGAGAATAAGCAGCATTTATCATTTTTCAAGTCCTGGGCATGACCCAAAAGGACCTAGAGCTCCAACATACCGCATCCGAAGGGAATACAGTACCAAAAGGACACGAAGCGATTAAAATCAACCAACCTTTGTGAATTCTTCCTTATTGACTGCGAAATCGGGGTCGCTCAGGTGTGATCGATACGCATGACTGAATTTGAATATTTCAGTGGCTCGGTGGTATGTTAGAATTGTTTTGTTCATGGTATCCATGTCAGCTCTTGAAAAATTGAATGCTGCATGGAACGGAATAATTGATAATCATATGAAATTATTCGGTTTGAAAGGAATTAGGAATTAAGATGACTGTTACCGGGGTTAATCGACAGTCCAGCGTTGGATGAATCCATAATGAATAAAGAATCAAGATGACTGTTACCGGTTCATCGACAGTCCAGTGCTGATCACGTCGTCATTGACCTGGTTTCGCAATTATTTAGGAATTTTCCAGCATTGGACTGTCGTTTAGCGGGTAACAGACGTCATCAAGTCATGTTACTGTATGTCATTCTACAGCATACCTTTCCCCATAAGTAGCATGTGTACAAGAATCGATCCTGCTGCAGGCAGTGGCAAGGTGTATAGGTTAAGCTCCTCGAATCTCAGTTTCAGTGGCTCAACCTCTCTTACTTTGTAATTCTTCAGATCGTCAATTGTCATGACTCCACCTTTCGATTTGATGTCTTCAATAACATCCCTCGCCAATTCTCCTTCGTACATGTCATCTGGTTTGTCACGTATTCGAGTCAGCGTTTCCGCATATTTTGGTCTTTGAAGGGTGCTTCCTTTTGCAATTAGGCTGCCATCTTTGATATGCAGCAGGTCTCTGAAAAGTTTGATTTAACATGTCACAAAGGACGGCCTTCATAAGATGAAGGATGTATCTGATCTTTTGCTTCTTATCATGGGTCGATGACTCTTATGGGATTAGCCGCAGACCTACCTACTAACTGTGTTTGCTCTATCGACTCATTAAGCCTCTTGGTTTCAATAACGGAGGCACTTCCTATAACTGGCACTCTCACTTAACCCTAAGCCTGAATCCACGTGTCAATGCATCGTAAGTTCAAAGTCTGAATGATGAACATTGCATTTCATGAGCGTTGCCGTGGCGTAGTAGTTAAGCAAATTACAAATAGTCAATGTTAAGTTAATGGGCGAAAGATGGTAAGATAAATAGGTTTCTGCTCTAGCAATGGAAAATTCCATACTTTTAGGTTCTTAGCACCGGTTTAGTGGTACCGTGGCGTAGTGGTTAAGAATGCGGACTCACAAAACAGGGGTAGTCAATTCGATTCCTCCATGTGTCACTTGTAAAGCACCACTGGTGAGGAATGCAACGGGAAACCACCTCATGAATTCTACTTCCCTGTAAAAAATCTCGGAGCGCTGTCTCTTGCTTCTGCTATGCTCGAAATCGAGTATGCAACGCAGTATGTCATGAGAGTTGCAGCATTCACAAACTGACTATGCATGTGAAGTAAGGTAGAACTTTTTGAAAGAATATTACCGTAAGAAAGGATCTTGAATTTTATCGATTTTATTTTTGGTGTGGATAACAAGGTGCGGACTTGCTGGGAATCCTTCTTTTGCAAGTTTTATTGAAGGATCGAGTAACTTCGCCCAATCAAGCTTTCCAAATTTCTTCCACGCTTCTCTAAGCCCTTTTACTTCAGACGGTACTGCCACCGAAATCCCGCCTAAAGAGACAATTTTCAATTAATTCCTTTCAATAAAAGTTGAATTTTATAAAGCTTTGAAATTTGACCTTTTCTAATTTGACATTTGAACTTTGACATTGAAAATCTATTATCAGTTAAAATTCCCAAAAATTGTGCAGTCTTTGTCGGAAAGCTACTGAGGAAAAAAGGCTGAGTAAGGGAATTCATTTGCTAGAGTCAGCCTTCAATCAAATCTGAATTTCAGATTTCGCGTTGACGCTCTAAGGCTCATGATTATCGATGAAAATTGTTTCCCCAGGACACATTTTTACTTATGTAAGCTGTCTCTGCTTTGCAATACAACCGACGCGAACGAGTAAATACTTCTGTCGTGTGGATAATTGCAAATAACAGACCGTTTCTTGATGCTGAAACTGTCTCACTTACAGTGGTCGCAAACCATAGCCACTTGCGATGGATAATAGCCATCAAGAGCAATTTGCGACAATCCACAGCTTCAAATGCCGGTAGCGATGCACAAACCTTAAGTCAGTGTTTCAAAATGAAATTATTCAACTCAAGAAAATTTTTTACACAACTTTTTTGGTAGCAAACCTTGCTTTATTTTTTTGCTATCATTTTCAAGCTCTGTCAAGTCAACTTTGCTCGGTACGGTCTCTCTAAAATCCAATCCAGTGAATTTCTTCTTTTCTCTCTCATAAACCAGTATGAAACCACCTCCGCCGATCCCTGTTGAGTGAAATTGAATCACGCCCAGACAGAATGCTGCTGCTATGCCGGAATCCACAGCCGATCCACCCTTAACCAAGATGTCCTTTGCAATCTTTGAGCATATTTCATTGTCAGTAGCGACTGCCGCATTGTCATAAGTTTCATACTTCGTAAGTTCATCGTTGACATTCATTGTCGTAAAGTTAGCCAGCAATGGCGTTTTCGCATCTTTGTCAGAGCATGCGCCGAATCGTACAATTTGAAACAGCATGACCACACAAATCGGCAGAGAAACATTCTTAGCAGGGAAAATGACAAATTTTAGATTTGCAGATGAATATGGGCAAGCTAAGATGTTGCACACAGCATAAATGCTTGAAGAACTTAGCGTGGCATGCTATGAAAAATCCACATTTCTATAGAAGAATAAATCATATAGAAGTGGATAAGAATAGAATGCAAAATCTCCTATCGAAGAAAGAGATACTTTTTTTAGGGCTATTAGTGATGGATGAGTGTGACAATTGTTAAGTTGAATCAAATATCCACCGAATTTGGCTAACTGTGATGGGTTTAAAACATCATTTTAAAAGCCTTTATGAAATTGAAGTTAAATGTTGTAGAAGGAGATAACAACTAAAAAGCAAACAGTTGGCTTTTAACGTCCTTATCAATATGTTCTTAGTGAATACATACGAAGTTGATTCCCTTGAAGCCATTATTCCTCATCCTGGCAATATCTTTATGTTGCATATAGTTGTTATCTGTGCCAACGATCTATGACAAGAAGTTTTGTGGTGCGACAAAGATTTCCACAAGACTTCATTGATTTTGAAGTCATAAAACACGTAAGTACATTGCAGCTGGCTGCAGCACTTGCTTGAACCAAGATAAGCTAATTTCAGAAATTTTCCTTGCCTAGACGTAATTACTTTGTAGAACTCTAGTATCTGTCAGTTAACTGGTATTTTTGCACTCGTCTGGTTCTTATGATCGCAAACAAAACTTGTTCGAGTAGCATTGCTTGTTTGAAATCAGGGTGAATGAATGGCTGCACGCCTCAATTAACCTATTCATCTCCAATATGTGTATTAATTAGGTTTGTCAATAATGCAACCAAAATCAGAGGCGGCAGCTGTAATTAGATGTGATACCTTTGCAAAGTTTTTAGCGGTCGAAAGAATTAGAACTTATCAGCTTCAATTAAGACTGAGTAAGTTATTTCTTAGATGACCCTTGCATGTGCTGTAGTTCTCCAAGTACTTACCTGTTCTTGCGTATCCTGGTTTGCATTTGTCTTCACTCTTATGATGAATTAGGATAGCACTTTTGAAATTGTGACTACGGAGAATTTGCCTCTGAAAGCCAAATGCTTTCCCCGTGATGAGGTGAAAATGCTCCTTAGTTGGGAGCTCATCTTACACCTTTCCCCTTGTCATTTCCACCGCTGTCATCAGGCTGAAAGAACCAAGTTGATAGGTGAGATTAATCAAAATGCTATTCCTAGTTGAAGGCAGTAGAAATGGTACAGCTCATGTGTCGATTGTAACTTCAGCTCTACAAGTCAAGCAGAAATTTACCTCATACGAATGCTAACTGTGAATTATGAGTTTTTCATTATCAAAGCAAATAATCAACTGGGAAGTTAATGGCGAACTCGTTCAGGCAGGAAAAAGCAGATGAAGTTAAAAAAGATTCGAAATATTTTGCGTGATTTCATTTGTTCATAGGTGTCAACTTGGTTGAACGTAAATGGTAGCAATGAATTTGCTAATACACTGGTATGAAAAAATAGCTGGAAGGAAAGAAATCTTGGTTTTTGGACTTGGGAATGTTTATCATTTCAAAAACATTTTCCAGATTTTGAGCTACTGTTGTGATTCTGAGGGTTTTAATTCTATTTCTATTCACTCCCTTAAATCATCATTTTTCACTAAACCAGTTTATTTTTTCTGTATTTGTAGCTTGCATCATTGCTTGAATTTTTTTTAAATCAGCTACTGCCCACATAATGTTCAGGGCAATGAAAAGTTCATGGTGAACGGAAAATTCGGATTTCGGTTACATACAAGGACATGAATTCCGGTCTTTAATTCCAACTGCTCTGAGTCACCGTTTTTATATAAATTCAATTGACTTTAAGAGATCTTACCGACTGGCCTAGAGTTTGACTATTGGTAAAATACCAGTTAATGAGAAGGAATGGACGAAAACTATGATCGACAGACCAAAATACTCTCTGCTAATAATTTTGCATTGCGTGTTCCTTTGATGTCTGAGTCCATGTATTCGACCGTCTCATGTGCTCTAGGTCACAGCATGCAAAAGATAAACAGCATTAGGATGGACCCTTGTATGGCAAGATTTTGGTGTAACAGACAGAGAGAGATCGATGGTGAGAGAACAGAAATGGCCTCTCTTAATGTAAAAAGCTATTGCAAAAGTTCAAATAGAATCGAAATCAAACTCCATGACTTGTGCAAATTTCTCCACAGACCTGCAATTGGAATTTTGCTGCTGGTTGAGGAGTTTTCATTAGCTGATCATGAATGGATCACTTGTCACATTGTTTATTCAAAGCCCAATTTATTGACAATATTCTGAAATGCTTCTTCAACTAATTGAAAACGATCATGTAGAATCTAGCTAGTGAGAACTGAAATTTTCAGATCAAGGAACTTTCGGGATGAATGCTATTAACACAGAGGTAAGATTAGTATGATTGTTAAACATATTTTAGGAATAAAAGAAAGCTATCTAATCATATTCAAATTCTATATGGCAAAGAATTATCTCACTTCATCATGCAAGACAAAGCACATATAGAATATTAATTTGACAGTATAGCGGAGTTATGAACACAGAATTTAATGAGTGAAAGAATGGATGAGTAAGCGAGCAAGCGAATTATAGAATGAATTAAGGAATGAGGGAAATATTTCATAAGGCCTTTTAAGAGAATTTTCAGGTTTGAGTACCTCTTCCCCAATTACGATAGTTCATTATGAAATGTTTATAATTTGTTTAAGATCCCAAGACTTATCATGGTCATTCTGCTATACATGATTATGACGTTTGGCTCAGCAGAAACTTCAGACAGTACAAACCCAATCAAAGCATCTGATACAACAGAAAACGTGAAACCGGAACACCTCAAATACGAGGTATTTGAGGAAGCAGCTGTTGTCTCTGATTCTTTGCAGTGCTCCAAGATTGGGAAAGAGATTCTCTTGAAAGGCGGTTCGGCCGTGGATGCAGCTATTGCCATATTTCTATGCCTTGGAACTGTGCAATTCCACTACTCTGGAATAGGTGGAGGAGGATTCATGCTGATATACAAACGAGATGAGAAGAAGATGTACGCTTTTGATTACAGAGAAACGGTGCCAGCAAATGCCAATAGAAGCGTGTTTGAAGAATGCAAAAAGAAAAAATTTTTTGGTAAATATTGCATATATAATTACGCCTGATTGCATTCAGAGAGCGTCGTAAAAGACCAGTGATTCATGACCCTTAAAAACAAAGATTTCTTTTTTTTAAACACATGATTCTGCCTAGATGTCAAAGATAGAAATTTGGACACTGAGAAGCCTTTTGCTCATCGAGCAGTGTCCAGGTCTTTCCTCTCGATTTGATCACACCTCATAATTCCTACACCTGGAATTACAGAGAGCTGGTGACTCTCCTTACTCTAAGTGAAAGTTTAGATGAGGTGGGACTCGAACCACTAACCATAGGCTTAATGCGCAAGAATCTTACCATTGAGCTATCCTGACTCAAAATCAGCAAAATGAATGTTAAGACACACTAAGGAGATCAGGGATATCATTCCAGTTCCTCTGAGGCGTGTCGGAACCACCAGAAGCTCAACTCATTCACACCTTTTCCAAGTTTCACTGCCTTATCCACGATCTTTATCCCACAAATCATCATTCATTCCTAGAACATGCAACTTATGGAACGTCTTGTCTCTATATTGCTTTCCTGAATCTTACAACTTTCCATCTTTCAAACCTAAGATAAATTAATTTGAAAAGTATCAAAACTTGGAGAGGGAGCTGAAAAGGCTTTGGTATCTGACAATAGGAGAAGTTATACCAGCGGTTATAGGAGCTCTTAGGTGCATAAGAAAGGGCGTCAGTAGATGGATGGACATACTTGGTATTAGATTTAGCGTTGGAATGGTACAAAAATGAGTCTTGTTGGGAACAGCTAAGATACTCATAAAAGTATTTTGACATGTAAAGTGGAAGCATCCTACTAGCCTTGGCTATTTGTTGCAACCCGCTCATGAGGAATATGTCGGCAATGAGATCTCCATGTGCTAAAGCTATACGACAATAACAACGATGGAAACCTTTAATTCCAATTCAATTCAAAATACAATTACAAGCCTCTCTAATACATATGTATTTTGAAATTGGCTTGCCTGGCTTAGGATTCACAATATAAAACTAATAAAATGGGAAACGAGCAAAATATATGTAAATATATATGTAGATGGATATTAAATCGATAGAATGAAACAGGTCTAATACGGAAGAAGGCCAGGATTGGTCCAAGTTTTATTTCTGCAGCAAAAGATGTAGTAGGAGGTACAAATAGCTATAGTGGAAATTTTAGAGATGAGGAAGCGTCTATGTTGTGGTTCAATGGAAATAGAGTTGCAAATTTTAAGGAAAGTATCACAGGAGTTGCTGAATACACCTAGAGCGGTGATGGAGAGATTAACAAATTGGATCGAGTTAAATTGCTTTTTGAGTTCGGACAGGAGAGGGGCATACTCGTCCCTTTTTCTATTTGAGTTTTAGACGAGGTTAGTTTCGAAGCCGACTGTTAGCTCTAGAACGTAAAGGGAGTTACTGTCAGTTTTGAGAAATGATGAAAATGAAGATAATGAGGACGATAATGATAATATGAATATTCATACATGATAGCCTATCAACACAATGAAAATGCTGTTTTCTTAATTGTCCTGTAAATGTGGTGTCGTGTTTAGAGCACAGAGCACGCCTACTGGGCCGAATGAAGTCTAAAGTTCAAACGAAAGTTTTTCTAGTCTCTGGAGGCCTTTTACCTATTCACCCACCAGTCAACGATTACCTGATGTTAATTTGGAACGAACAAGAGATGAAGCCAATGATTCTACCTTACAATGCCATAGCTAGGATGGTACATCCCTAACAAGGTGCTACTCGAAGATTTTTTCGAGTGCGGGCTTCGAAGCTCAACATCAAATATTTCGTCAGCCAAAAGAAGTTAAATAGCAGCTACATTCAATTGAATAGAGGAGTTCAGTGAAATAAAGGAGCCATGGTCTATGAAAATTAGTTTTGCATAAATTAATAACTTTAGAAATCTCATTTTTGAGTCAATTCCTAAAATTATATAACTATAATTATATTTCAATTATACCTCTGGTCCAGAGCACTTTAGTCACGTACCAATAACAGCGAAAGCAAGTTCAATTTACAATATTTGTGACTTTACTTAAAAGAGGTTGCTTTTGTAATTTCATAGTGACTTGCAGTTTCTTCCGTTTGTAGAAATACCATTTTGTACATGCAGGGGGCGTGTCAGTTGCTGTTCCGAGTGAGATCAAAGGATTTCTGACAGTCTGGAAGAAATTTGGAAAAGTGAAATGGGCAGATCTCGTACAGCCATCAATAGAAATTGCAAAAGAAGGATTCGCTCTGAAAGATTTCAGTCAATTTGATGTAAAACAGTCCGACAAATACATCAAGTAACGTGCATAAAATATCTGTCGTGATTTAACTGACATGCCCTCTTTGATTAGTAGTACATCCGTGTCATTGGTATTGACTAAAAGATGTCCTGGAAATTAATTCAGAAATGAATTTCGTCTTAAAGCTGAATAGTAGATTTGATTCCAATACTCAAAAGGAGCCTTTTTAATCATCTTGTTAGAGAGAGGCTTGACCTGACCCGGAGACACGACGTTGTGAAGAATAAGGAGGCCAGTTTCTTTCCACGTCGCCAAAATATATCTCCAGTTTCATGCCATGTAGCCATTTACTGTTGGGCGGAAACATCAAAAAGATTAATTCGTTAGTGTATTAAACAGATATCTGCAATGAATTAAAAGATCATTGTAAAAATATACATGAAAAGCAATTTACAGTTTTGATATGCCTGAACTGTAAATTTTTAATCACACTGGAGATACAAGCTACAATGAACTGCCCTTAAACTTATAAAAAAATAGAATGCCAATAGCTATGAAAATTGCTTGGACGTATTCACATATATGTATTCATATTCATATTCACATTATATATATTCATTCATATAATATATATAGATATATTCATATATATCTATGTATCATGGAAATGAAGTTTTAAATGGTAATCATTATCGTCATCATCAATTTACTTATCATCTCCCTTAGCTGGGATGTCCCCAACTCATATCACCTGAAACATTTTCTCGAACTTATAGCTTCTTTCTTGCCTATTGTCGTTTACGTAGCCGATTACAAGCTATCTAATCATTCAAATATTTTAGCGCAAATTCATAAAACTTCTGATGAAGTAAAGCTTTAAAGTTGCATTTTCATGATATTTCTTCGACGACGTTTGAATATTTAATCATAGCACCTTTCAGACTAGTTGCTGTATTGGAACTGGCTCCTTAAATAATCAGCCTAAATTCGTTACATCTATTCATGACGAAATAAATGACCTGAAGAATTTACATTCTTCTTGTAGAAAGTTGGTCCTTAAAGAAGAGCAGCCAGAAATGATATTCAAAGAAAGGATAGAGCGACGAGACTATGCAACGACACTTGAAAAGATCCGGGACGACCCGGATTCGATGTACAATGGGGAGATTGCGGAGACAATAATTGAAGACATCAGGGCGAAAAAGGGGGTAATGACATTAGATGACTTGAAGACGTACAAAGTAAAGGAGCGAGAACCATTGACGATGAAAATTGGCAAACTTTCATTGCATACGATGCCTCTACCAACTGGTGGACCAATTCTTATTCACATCCTGCAAATTTGCAAAGGTGGGTACATGGCATTCTTCAGATCAGACTCAAGAATGAGACACGACTTTGATCAATTCCAGAGATCAACTGGATGTTTCTTTCTTAACAACACAATTTATCAAGAATGCTTAAAGTCTAATCACGATAAACAAGAAACCGCCGAGACGTAATAGCGATAGAGGGAGACACGAGAAGACTTACACGAAAAACGCCACGCTGACACGAGAAGTGCCACTTACTGCATAAAAGAAGTAGAAAAGCTGATATATATTTATCTCTACTTTTGATAAGAAAAAGATTTCCTTTTCAATGGAGAAATTCTTAAATTTTTAAGGCGTTTAGTCTTTATCAATTCAGGTTCATCTAGTCTCACAGTGAATTATGAGTGCATTTTTGTGTTTTCCTGACTGCAATTCATCAATTTTTAGAATTCAACTTTAAAAAAGAAGACCTTTCTACAAAAGAGAGATTGATTCAAACTTATCATAGAATCATCGAAGCTTTTAAGTTTGCAAATGCCTATCGTCCACATTTTGCCGATCCAGAATTTCCTGTGCACAAGGATAAATTTGATGAGGTAAGAATTCATAACCACCAATGTTTGCTCAAAGCTTCAAGATAACATCTTTTATGTTCTTTACCAAGCGAATCAACGAATTTTTACGAATTTTTTATGAAATTTTTCCACATTCATATCATATTTACTCTAGGTATATAAAGCTTATACATGCAATTATGATAGGAGTTCTGTTAAGATAAACGAAAGAAAACAGAAAAATATGGATGTCTGTTTCTAAGATATAAGTTAATTTTAGAGTCTGATCTAAATCATGTTTAGAAGTTCTGGAATAAGTTTCTTTCTTCAGGTTTGTAGGAAGCTCATCTAAATTTTCTTAAGGAGTTTTAAATCATTCCCTTTCCTTATGACTGTCGGAAGCTTTTAAAGTTGATGGATCCTTAGTAGTGGGTAGAATTTTTTGCTGCTTCCAATTTTATCTTAGGCCCGCTGTCACAGAAAATAATATCTTCAAGTTCTTCTCTCAGTTCCAATCTCCATTAATTCCCTTCAACTCAAATTTTCCTATCTAGTTCACCCATTTTCAATGTACTGTTTTTCGTTCCATGCGAACTCATAACACAGGGGTGACAAGTTTAAATCCTACGCTTGTCACAATGAAAACGCCATTGGTGAGGAAGGCAACGGGAAGCTGCCTCATAGAATCTACTTCCCTTGAAAAACCTCAGAGCCTTGTCTCTAGTTTCCACTATGCTCGAAATCCATTATGCTATGCAGTCTTTTCTATAGTCTGTTTGTCATTCGCCAATATATTGTTCGCCTTTGCCACCATATTCTTGTATAGCATCCTTTTAGAATTTCTAGAAACTTCTGTACTTCGTTCTGTCAAAACAAGGCAATTCTATGCCATTGAGAAGTCCGAATTTTTCATTTCAGCTTTACAAGGCGATACTTGACCCTGAAATGGCAAAAAAGCATCGGAAAATGATTGATGACGATATGACGCATGAAATACAATATTACAGCAAGATACTGTCCGCTCGAAATGACCATGGCACTGCTCATGTAGCAATTTTGGCTGAAAATGGTGACGCAGTTTCTGCCACTGGATCTTTGAATGAAAAGTAAGTGATTAACGCCATGGATGATGAGGTAAAAAGTGAAGTTGAGTCCCTTGCTCAGGGGTGTCACCAGGAATTCCCCTACAGGGGGGACTACGTACCCGACAGGGGGCCAGGTTCCCCAACAAAAGGGATAGACCACTAGTTCACAGAAGCTTGCACCTGGCAATAATTGGTGACAGACTTGATTTCCTTCCCAGATGGAGGACAGCAGCCCCCATCCCTAGTCTGGTGCCACCCCTGCCCTTGCAGGAAACGAGAGTAAGAGAGCACTTTACTAGATACGTGCTATCATGAACTACAGCACTGTGAGGTAAGGCGGTCAATTCCTTTCCTTGCTTTCGGGAGCACCTTGTCAGAGAGGTTCCATCATGAGTTACGAAATTATGAGGTATGCTGCCAGTTCCTTTCCTCTCCACGTTGTACCCATTTTCTGATGAGCAGACAGACAGAGGAAACAAGAACGTCGAACGTGGGTTATTCCAACCCGAACCTTCTGCTCAGTAAAGACGTTGTCTATACCCTATGCTTGCTTCCCATCCGCATAATGAAACAGTCGATTGAATGGCAAGCATCTGTTCTAAGCCACTCCTCCACAGCAATTGGCGGAGTAAGGATTTGCAAGCATTGCAATTTCTTTAGATCTTATGAACGCAATCAATAGTAAACGGGGCATTTGCTGACGAAATCGTCCTAATTGTGATTATTGGCATTAAATTTTGCACCACATCATGAAAAATTACTCAATGCGTCGAGGTATGGAAGGATGCTGCAGAACTTTCGCATTAGGGTCATCAATGAACTTGATCTGATCTCCCTCTCCTCTTAGCCTTTCACTTCCTTCTTTCCTCCTTTGTTTGGGCTTTGTATAGGCCACCATGGCCTTTCCTCAACATGACTCACTAAAAAAAGATAATTAGAGTATGCCATCAGGGAATACACATCCCTACCGATGGAAATGTGAGATTAAGTATTTATGAGCATTTTCTGAAGGGCTGAAATTCAATGAAACAAACGGGTGGGGCGATGATGTGAGACCAGTGAACTTTGACATTTGACATATGAGGAGTGACATGTGACATTTGACACGTGATATATGAGGAGTGACATGTGACGAATGTTATATGACGTATGACACATGACGTTTGAGCGAGGGCATGTGACATATGACGGGGAAATTGTGAATTATAGCACTAGAATGATAATATTGCAGTGAAAAAAAATTAATTTTCCACCTTTTTGGTGAAGGTACTTACCTCCGCTTTTTTAGCCTTTTGACCACGAAGATAATTATTTTCTTTCTTATTATTGCAGATACGGGGCCCACTTTGCATCAGACAGCCTTGGTATGATATACAATAATCAGCTTGGTGATTCATTCACCACTGATTCAATTGAGCTGGAACTTTCGTCATCAGAAGAAAATGCCCCGAGACCATTTGTAAGACCGCTTTCTGGCATGGCACCAAACATTATCATTGATGAGAATGGCGATGTGAAAATGGTGTCTGGTGGAGCTGGTGGTGCAATGATTCCTGCTGGGGTAGCATGGGTGTGTATGCTACAAGCCATACTATCTATGCCTATCTATGCCTATCTATGCCTATCTATGCCTATCTATGCCTATCTATGCCTATCTATGCCTATCTATGCCTATCTATGCCTATCTATGCCTATATATGCCTATCTATGGCTATCTATGCCTATCTATGCCTATCTATGCCTATCTATGCCTATCTATGGCTATCTATGCCTATCTATGCCTATCTATGGCTATCTATGCCTATCTATCTATCTATCTATCTATCTATCTATCTATCTATGCCTATCTATGGCTATCTATGCCTATCTATCTATCTATCTATCTATCTATCTATCTATCTATCTATCTATCTATCTATCTATCTATCTATCTATCTATCTATCTATCTATCTATCTATCTATCTATCTATCTATCTATCTATCTATCTACTAAATAATTAAGTAGTTCATTAGTACATTGTCGAATTAAAAAACCAGTTGATAAGTGAGTAGATAAGTACTCAATCAATTAGTCAAGCAATGAATTGCTCCGTTTATAAGGAAATTTCATTTCTTTCTATCATGAAAGATGCAATTTGAAAGAGTATATCGACTTCATTTTTCTCACCCTATAGCTAAAATCTCTTTAATTGGTTCATGATACTAAAAAAGTATGTAGTCTCCGTAGAACGAAAAGTATAATATGCTGAACAGTGAACATAGTATAAGGACTGTAAATCAGATTTGCTTATTTTTGACTTTGATCTTCAACAGGTGATATTGATGAAACTGTGGTTTGAAATGGACATTGGCAACGCTTTGATGATGAGTAGGCCACACCATACACTATTCCCCAATGTTGTCAGTAAAGAAATTTCTTTTCCGCTGAAACAGTTTATCGTAGATGGACTCAAGAAGAAGAAGCACGTTATAAAGGAAAATGATAAACGAACTGTTTGTCAAGTTATTTACAGAGACAAGAAAAGTAACAAAATTCATGCAAAGACTGATCCAAGACGAGCAAAGGACGAGAAAACGGAAGGGTACTAGGAAACTGATTTCGTGAGTATTCTCATGAAAGAAAATGAAATGATTCTTTTGTCGAAGAGAGACATTTACAGAAGGAAGCTTATGTGCTGGCATAAAAAAGCACACTAAGCGAAGAGATTATGCCAAAAATCCTTGGGGTAGTAGCTTCCCTCTTTCTGGACAACGTTTCTAGAAGAGTCAGATAAGGGTATCATTGCTTAATCTAGAGTATAAAATATTTACTGTCAAGGATGCGATATTAAACCAGTCTAGAAAGCATCTTTTATTGTTTAAAATTGTATGAAAGTTCAAAACTAACTCTTTGTATCAATAAATGACTGCAATATTGTCCTAAAAGGAAAATGTTTTTGTTCAGTCAAATCGTTCTCATTCTCGTCTGAAATGAAAACGAACCAGTTGCTACAACTATAGCAGACTTTGCCAAACTGAGCTAGCATGTTTTGTTGGACAATCGGCATTGAGCCTTCTGCAGTTAGGCCAAATACGATTCGAGTACCCCATTAATTCTCCTGTTGCTATTGTGATTACAGTTATGTGCACTTTTGAGGTTTGTGAAACCGTCCACTTTCTCAGCAAGGTGCTGCGCCTTCCTCTTAAAACTTCATTTGTTATGACTGAAAATTTAGGCCCAGCGTATCCATACTTTTGGAGGTAAGTGCATATTTAACATGCAAGACGAATCTCTCTAACGATAGGTAATTCGAATTTGCCTGACCCATTTACAGGTATCGTGCACAACATTAAGTTTTTTTTCTGAATTAATCCTTATTTTGTTAATTATCCATTCCGAAATATTTTTCATTTCCTTATGTGCTTTTTCAACGAGTTCTTCTATGTTGTCCGATGTCAATACATTAGGCATTGGAGGCTCGGAAATGGAGTGTCCCTTGAAATCTAGCCTTTGCTGAAGGGCCACCCTCCTAAGATGAAATGGAGGGCCCCTTGAAAACCAGCCTTTGCTGAAGGGCCACCCTACTAAAGTTGAATGAAATGAATGACAGGCTATACTTGACTCTAAGGGAGCCCTTTCTTGACGATATCACATGTCTCAGAGACTCGGCGGGTACCCAGCAGCAAGGCGCTAAGCAATATGGCAGCCAACAGGTGCCTGCATTGTATTTTTGCGATCGGCCATGCATTGCACAACTCTCTCTCTTCAACAGCAGCAAAAACTTGGCCTAAATTTCCTTCCAAGTTTCAATAGGAAATCTTCTAGAAAATATTTATCTGCAGAACTTGCCAATGGTTTGGAAACTAGACGGTGTTGCGGAGGCACTTTGAAGAGCAAACGATAAAGACGGGCATCGCTAAGAGAGAAGTTAAAAATGAGAACTGAAAAAGCTTTTTTGTACGGATTTTTTCTTGCGTTAGTAGGGCTTAGCACTATTTTTCTATGGGCTCGTAAGGATGTTGGCACATATCATATTCAAAAGAGGCTCCACATGGGAAAGTGAGTACAAAGCTTTATTTCGAAAGAATTTACATGAACGAAACTCTAGAAGATAGGATGGAAATCGAGCTTAGAAAGGATGGAAATTAATTTTACTTTGCTAAGTATTTTAAGTCAGCATTAATTCAATTCTGTTTTCAAAACCTTTGATGAAATTGCCTGAGTTTGGGCGAAGCTACTCTCTATGAAAGCAACAAGTGTGTAACTTTGCAATTAGTTTTATGAAACAGTTTCCCTCGAATTTTCCTACGCTAGTAATTCAGGAGAGGATTCTTGTTGATGTGACTAACAGAGGAAATAGCATCATGACTTGTTTTGAAGTCACGAATCTTGGCTATAATTCTTTCATATGTGATTATTCTTTTCGTAATGATTTTCTTGTTTGGTGTTTGTTCGATTCTATCAACAGAAGGTCACTCAATAATCTCTAAATCGAATTAATAGCGTGATCTGTTTTCTGTCTCATATTTTCTAAATAAAAAAGTCTACTGCAAAGCATTTCCCCCTTGAATTTGCAGTGGCTTGATTATTTTAGGCCAGTTGAAGCAAAATTACATGACAGAGATGTAATATTCAAACACGCTGCAGTTGCAGCTGACAATGCCGAATGCAGCAAAGTCGGCAGCGATGCTCTAAAAGATGGTGGATCCGCAGTTGATGCAGCCATCGCTACCCTGCTGTGCTTAGGTGACTATAAAGTTCGTCTTCCTGCAGAATTTTCATTGAGCGAATGCTCTCAAAGTGGCATTAATATCTGGAGAAGGACACGGATTCTGAGCATTCTGAGATCAAAAGTTCAATACCATGGCATCACATTTTGATGCATGTTTTCAGCTCGTTTTTAAATCTCAATAATTTTTACCAACGTTAGAAGTAGCCTTGACAGCTTTTAGATGAGCAATTCCTGACTGGAAACTTTCTCTTTCTAATTTCTCTAACTTCTAATTTTTCAATTATCTAAAATCCACCTTGAATCATCGTCTTTGAAACATTTGAAGTAGAAATATCTGAAACCGTTCTACTATAAGTTCCAAGATGTCACTAATTTGATCCTCAATCGTTTTAGGTGTCATTAACAGTCACTCGACAGGAATCGGTGGAGGAGGGTTCATGCTTGTTTACATAAAGGAAAAGGAGAGAGGAGAAGTTATCGACTTCAGAGAGAGTGCACCAAATGGAGCTCATCCAGGACTGTTCCGTGGTAATCCAGAAAAGGGAATAAGAGGTCAGCTAGTTTCATCTTCTGCCTTAAAACTGTTCACTTTAAGCCGAAGTAATGAAATGGTTGTTTGAGTTCGGAAAATTCATAGAGTATCGGTTAAAGAGTGGTGCAGTAGTGTAGTAGTTAAGTGCGTGGACTCATGACGCAGGGGTAGTGAGCTCGAATCCTACACGTGTCAGAATGAAACACCATGGATGAGGAAGGCAGGAGGGAAACCACCTCATAAAATCCATTTCTCCAGAAAAAACTCAGAGCCCTGTATCTGGATTCTGCTACGCTCGAAATCGCGTATGCAACACAATTGTAGAAAGTGATTCCTTGTTTTGAATAAGGAGCGGGCCTACGGAAAAGGCAAGTAAATATAGCCATGCTTCATTCACTTTATTATTCGATCAGCCTTTCTGAGTTTGGCTAAATCCCCTTCCAGAGAAAAAGCAAGCTCTATAGGCATATCAATAGAGATACAGCATAATATTCAACATTTGTCTTTATAGATAGAATTTTCATAAAAAAATTCTGACAGCTTGATATCTTTCTTACGTATTTCGTTACAAGTGGAAGGGTTTGTGTAACACATACCACTACCTCCGATATTGTCCAACGCTTGTGTCAGAAAACCGACGTTGAGATTTGCTTGCTCAGAAATGGTGCTGACTGGAATTGCGCGCAAAGCTTAAAATACAATCAAATGATTATAGAATTTGGGCTATGAAGAATTCTGTTAACCATCTGGCCAACTGAAACCAGCTGTACACGTCACAGATGCATCTTGCGCAGTGTTTTGGTGTAAAAGGAAGCACCAGTCTATCGTCGCTTTTTTTAACTTGTCCTACGTATCTGATCGAGCAAAAGGAATTTGAAATAAGAAACATCCGAACCGGGACGAAAGCATGTTCAAGTACTATGCTGATCACTTTGATAATTAAAGCAGTGTTGCCCATGATTCCAACCTTTACGTGAAAAGGAAAACATTTTATAAAAATCCGACACCTTACTGATGCAATAATGGTTGAGGAGGTTCGTTAAAAATTCCATAGTTAGCTGCATCAACTCAACCTCAAAATCAAATTTCACTCAGATTAAGGAGATGCTCTAGCCCTCCACAGTCTTACTTGCATGAAGCAGGGGATGTGTTATCAATAGGAGGACGGACTGGGCCACTGCTCTGTAAGCACCGCTTCAAAGTGTCCTAAAGCCTACTTTTGACGCTTGGTAAAATCCACAAAGTAACTCTTCTAGGCTTCCTGATCAATGCCTTAAGCACCACTAGAAAACTATAAGTAACATTGCTTTTACCGTCGTAGGTGGTCTAGCAGTGGCTGTACCAGGGGAGCTTCGTGGGATGGAACTGGCGCATAGAAAATATGGCAAACTCCCATGGAAAAGATTATTCCAGCCTGCAATCAAGCTGGCGAGACAGGGCTTCCGCGTGTCAGAGACTTTGAGCATTGCCATACACAAATGGTCACACGACGTTCTGAATGAAAAATGTATGAGGTATGTTTGGCCAAAAATCGTTTCTTTTCTCTCTCGTTTCTCTCCAATTATAGGCAGCGTCCTGGTTGAAATCTAGACATTGCTACTGCCTAATCCATGAACTCTATCTCACAAATCATCATTCATCCCAAAAACATGCAACTTATGGAACGTCTTGCTTTCTTCTTGCTTTCCTGGGTCCTACAACTTGCCATCTACCAAATCTAAGCCTTTCCTCAACATAACCCACTAAAAAGAAAAAAAAAAAATTGGTGCTGTGAGAACAGACTAATCCTTCTATCCATAAGAATTTTTTTATTTCAACCAACAAGGAATCACAAGGAATTGTAATCAACGATTAGAAAAATTAATGAAAACTAGAATATAACTAATGAATGAAAGAGCAACAAATAAGTTGAATTGTAGCAGAATGCTAAAATTGAACGGAAAAATGTGATTACACTGAATTTCATGAATAACCAAATGGTTGGGAAGGGATCTTATAGCAATATATTAAGAAGTTTTAGGATATCGCAAGACATCATTCAATATTTATACTACTGCTGCAAAATATTGCTTCAAACATAGAAGTCTTTAAGTGGTTTCAATTAGGTCACCAACTGCTGGCTGTCACTGAGTTAGAAGAAGTTCTGATTCAACGCCCTATCGCTTCGAGTCTTAACCTGCCGTAGGCTGTCGAAGCAAAAGTGTCCAGTGTGCTTCCATTAAAACTTAAGCAACTGGCAAAGACAGGTAACGACAGGTAGCGACATTTATCAAATTTATCAAAACCAGGCTTTATGAGAGGAGAAGCAAGATTAGATGAGGAAAGAAGTAAGTCTCCAGGCAACTGTGGCCTTGATAAGACCTATTGTTATTCTAATCTGAAGTCCTTCCCACAACAGCTCTGGTAGTCTCACACTAATTGTCAGCCCTTCCTTACTGCAATGAAATGGCTTCCTTATGAACTGATATCATTGACAGCATTCGAGTAATGGGAATTTTACGTCTTGCAATCGCTTCAAACATCAGATTTCTGATTCTTCTGCAGAGAACTCTCTGATGGCATGGTCTTAAGTATGAAGTATTTCTTCGAAGTACGTCATTTTTTTATCAATTCTCGGTGTGAATGCTACTCAAATTCACAACCTGTTTACTATCTGACGTAGTAGGATGCTGGTATATTTGGTAATCTCGTTTCCTATCATAAGAGATAACCGTCTCATCCCACCATGGAGAGCAATCAAACTTTTCCATCAAAACGCTCCCATTTAAAACAAGCTATTCATCGCCAGGTCGCACCACAAACTAGACTATCAAAAATTTCTAAATAACCACTACAACAACTGACTTTCTTTCAGCAAACTTTAGATGCGAAATAATTTCTTCTTTTAACTTTTATTTTACTTTACTGTACATACGTTTATAATTGCTTTAAGCAGTTGTAGTATTTATCGAGATTAATTATTGGCATGTAATTATTAGTATTATTTTCGTTAAACTCACCTTTGCATCCTTCCGAGGTTGGTAATGTCTATCAGTTAACTTTGAGATCGCCTTCGTTTCTCAGTGCTTGGAATTGTACCCATCGAATGCGCCACATTTTAAGAAATACCGTATGCTGCAAATAGCCAACTCCAGGGTTGTGGATAAAGGGTAGATTACCATTCAAAATTTTGAGCCTCGACAGCGACTTTCACGACGGTGATTTCTGGGCATGCACATTCTCTAGAAAACTGACAGCGTTAGATGAATGTGCGATCATAAAAAAGTAAAGTCTATCCGAGTTTTTCTAGTCGATCGAAAGCGCCGAGGGCACTTGCTTAGTAGCCCAGCAAAAAAATGACGTCTCAGGCAATTCAGTTTGTTAAATTGAAGAATTGTTGATTGCTGCAGCAGACAAAGATGCTCCAGAGGATATGAATAGGCCTAAATCCAGTTAATTACTGATGCTCTCCTTGTTCCTCTACTGCCCCTATCACTGAATGGAATTCCATTTTATCGCAGTATACTCAATAGTACGAAGTGCATTCGAGTTAGTCAGCTTGAGTCTTTCAATTAAGGTTGCCAAAATTAGTCATCTTTAACCCAATATGCAACTAATTTGTAAACAAATTTTCCTTGAAAACGTACCAATCCTGTTTGTTTATATAGCATTAGTAATGCTGCAGGAATAATCCTATCATCCCAACCAAAACCCCACGTCAGATTCACACTCAAATGGCACGGTTCTAATTATCAATAATCACCATAGGTATCTCTATGCACCGAATGGAACGATTTTAAAAGCTGGTGACATGATGAAGAATGCAGAATTAGCAGCAACCCTGGAAATAATAGCAAATGCAAACAATTCAGACCCGTTCTACACTGGTCAAATGGCTGAAATTATGGAAGAAGAAGTCAATGCACACGGGGGTATACTAACCACAGAAGATCTGAAGGCTTATCGAGCGAACCTTAGAAAACCCGTCACTACTCATTTAGGGTCGTATGAAATGCTGAATACCCCTGCCCCCGCAAGTGGCCCAGTATTGGCATATATTATGAACATACTCAAAGGTACGCACTGAAACTCATTCTGTTTCTATTATTCTCGTGTTACACTGCTTTACTATTATTATGCTTTATTATATGCTATTATATGCTTTATTATATCGAAATGCATGCTAAAGTTCGTGTTAGCGTGGTCTTTCAAAAATATTAAACAGCAGCATCTCACATGTTATAGAAAATTCCAGGCACCTTATAAAAAGTCGTGTAACATGAAGCACCAGCAAAAAATCTCCTTTTTTGCTGTATAAACTCAGCTCCGCTTTCCATCCTTCCGAGGTCAGAAAATAGGTTTCTGGGACGGACCGATCAAATGCACCAAAATTGCAAAAAGTTGTCCTCACTCTTGGTTGTCAAATAAAGCAATTATATAGACTGCAATATTCATTGCAATTGGTTGTAGTCTTCAGTGGCAAGCTGGCGAAAATCATGGTAGCCAGTCAAGCAAATCTTATGATTACAAATGCTTTTATGCAACGAAAACTCAAGTAAGCATTTGCTGTCTTGATGAGATTGCTTGTTTGCTTCACGATCAAATTTACTGGTAGAAAACCATTTAAAGTCTTGTCCGGAACATCCAAAGATCCTTTTATGAATGCCATCTTCTTCTCTACAATACCAACTATTATCCTAACCTGTCTTTCAAAATACTGCATCGCATACTCGATTTCAAGCGTAGCAGAAAAAAAGAGACACAGCTCTGAGTTTTTCTAGGGATTTTATGAAGTGGTTTTCTGTTCCCTTCTTCAACAGTTTTTATTATGACACTTGTAGGATTTGTAGAGTAAATCCTTACTGCAAGCTTAACCATTACTCCATGGAAGTACGAACATATCTTCTATCTGGCATGAAATTGAATATATTTGGTTTAGGGTTTGATATGGATGCTGCCGACTTGAAGGAGACCCCAGCATTGGTATATCATCGCATTATTGAGGCATTCAAGTACGCCTACGCAAAACGAACGTTGCTAGCAGATCCTCTCGTTGAGAAGAGCGTAAAGGCGGTCATCCGAGAGATGGTGAGCGAGAAAGTCGGAGAGAAAATCATGAAATCGATATCAGATCTGAAGACCTTTCCACCGCATCATTATGGTGGGAAATACGACTTGCCTGTTAAGACCGGGACGACACATTTAGTAGTGATAGCACAAAATGGCGATGCAGTTACTGTGATGGACACTGTTAATGGATAGTATGTATACCGTACACTTCTCATAGCCTTGTCCCATTTGTCCCATTCAGATGAGGGCACAAACGCAGATGGCGTTCATCCACTGCTTTCAGTCCATGGCATCTTTCTCCCTTAATCGCATTACTTCCATATTGTTTTCCTACTGCCCTTCCCTCTCCTGTTAGCCTCTCTCTTTTTGCTTCCAGACCTCCAACAGCTAATTACCATACAAAGAATCCACGACTTGGTCTAAATTAATCTGAAATGATGAGATTATTTCCCTGCTTCTCTCTTGAATACGTCTAATACGATGATACTACGACAATTCAAACAGGATAAAAGCATTCACAGCAACCTAATTCACAGTTTCTTTTAAAAGCATCCATTCAATACAGTTCAACTAGATAAATTTATCGATTTTGTTTCAAATTGGCTGTTTAAAATGCTTCTTGTCTAATGAAAAGCAACTTTGGGAAATATGTAAAATAAATTTGAATGTTTCAAACTATCCACTTGCAATTGACCAATGATCTTCAAATTAATTGTCGCTCAGAATTGCATAAATTTCAGATTTTAGCCTGGTCGAAGTAAACTTTCCTTCGACTTGATGCACATTGTGCAAAATGGTATCAAGACATGATTAAATATGTACAAGAATGTCTAGTGTAAACACATATCTTGCATTCTACAGCTTGGGTGCAAAATTCCGGTCATGCGCACTAGGATTCATTTACAACAACGAAATGGATGATTTCAGTGCCCCTGGAATGCCGAATGAGTTTGGACTACCCCCGTCACCAGTAAACTTTATGAAACCAGGCAAAAGGCCTTTGTCGAGTGGCGTGCCTGTGATTATCTTAGATGAACATAAAAACGTTAGATTGGTTGCTGGTGGGTCAGGAGGCTCCATCATAACCACAGCTGTAGCCCAGGTAAGTCTTGCGTCATTCTCACAGTTCTGAGCACTCATGCATGAAGGTCCTAGCTGATAACATAGATATATTTCATAGATAGTTACTGGAAAAACTGTAACATATTCTGATAACCACCAAGTACAAATACGCTAAATTAAGCCTATTCTACGATGCTACTATCCTTTTTTCCTTGTTCTCATGCTGAGCTCAGCTTGATGAACGAACACGAAAGGTCAATTAATCAATATCAAGAATGACAAAATTACATCATGAAGCAATGTTAGTCAATCAATCTTATGAAGGACCTCATGTATAGCCTCAGATTGATGAACGAACACAAAAGATCAACTAATCAATATCAAGAATGACAAAATTACATCATGAAGCAATATTAGTCAATCAATCATATGAAGGAGCTCATGCTGAGCTCAGCTTGATGAACGAACGCAAAATATCAACTAATCAACTTCAAGAATGACAAATTACATCATGAAGCAATATTAGTCAATCAATCTTATGAAGGAGCTCACGTATAGCCTCAGATATAAGTATTTCAGCGAAACAGAATTTAAGAACGGATAACAAGGTTTCAGCTCGAAAGAAAAGAAAGTAGAAATTCAATCAATTTGTCGCCGATACCTCGAATGATTCTATCCTATTAGAAATAGTGATTCACTCGCATATAACCTGCGTAAAAATTACTGATTGACGGAGCAACACAAATCAATTTGTTTCTGAGTTATACTTACACCCTTTCGGATGATCTTAAGTTGAGATGACTACCATTCGAAGACCAGGAACAGAAGTATCTTTTCACCCATTTTCAAAGCTAATCTAGAGATTGCTAAGCCTAGTCTCTTCTTCGTAATTGTGAGACTGTATAGTTCATTGTAAAATGATATCAAAAAATATAGCAGCGATTTTTGAACCAAATTAAAGATATTTATCAATTCAAATTTTGCAGAGCACTATATAGTTTTTCATTAAATTAAGCGGTTGTCTCTATTCATCTAACTTTATCCTATAGCCTTAACTAGTTGATCAATAAATCCACTTAGCTCTGTACCATTATCAGGCTTAATAGAACACATTTTGATAGCATTTTCATAAAGTGACACACATATATCCTTTGAAAACAGTCATGATATATGATATACGAAAGGGGGAATTTTACCAATAAAGGAGATCAAATTTTCTACATGTTGAAGACATCCTCTCATTTTTGAGGTGATCATGAACCATCTATGGTTTGGCATGTCTCTAAAAGACGCCGTCCAGGCTCCAAGGGTCCACAGTCAATTGATTCCTGACAAAGTATTCGTTGAAACAAGATTTTCTAACGACACTGCATCCATACTAGAAATGTACGGCCACAAGGTATGTTACAAATCATCACTGATATTTCATCAGCATTTAGTACCATCTCGCATTTTTCAAGACATTGATGAGAAATAGAAAAATGTCCTGGATGTTTGAAATTTCTTCTCTAATGAAGGGGCCAACCAGTTTAATCGAATACAATCAATAAAAACGGGAAGCTTTTAAAAATTTCAAGAGACTTTGGATCTAAAATGCTTCCTTCTTGTAGCTATGGAATTTGCATTTAGTTATCAACAGTTTACAGCTTCTTTAGCCTAGAATTATCCCTATTTTAATGATGATTATAGCATTAATAGTAATGTTGGAAACCTTTCATTCAATATTCAGTTTAAACTAGAATTACAAACCTCTCTAATGCGTAAGTAATTTGAAATTAGCTTGCCTGGTTTAGGGTTTACAATGTAAAACTAATACCATGGGAATAGAAGAAAATAAGTGTAAATGTGCATACGAAAGATGGATATTAAGTCGATAAAATGGGACAGGTCTAAGTGGGAAGAATTGATGAAAATAACAATAGAAATAACATTAAAAAGGGCATCAATAGCAATAATGATGATAAATATTATAATAATAGTCATAATGATGTCTATTGTCTCCATTTTTGAGCAGTCATGCAGCGTAGCCTTTGGAGACGTTTGATCAATAACATGACATAATCTAGTAGTCTGAGATTTTCTCATTCCTTTTATGAGTTTGTATTGGCAATAAATTGACCCACTATCTATTCTTATTATCAAAGGCTAGTTTGTTGAAGCCGCGGCCTTCTAATGGAAGCATATTAAAGAGTTTTTCTCCATTAAAATGAAAATTTCGCGTTATTCTGTGTGTTCTTAAACTGCAGAGTAGCGGGTTGAGAAAGACAAGATGATTATTTTCTTCCTGCAGCCTTCTAAATTATATTAGGTCCTTTCCGTAGATTCTAAGTAACTAATTTACCTTCCTTCTCGTGTTCTTCATCCTAACCCTCTTATTACTTTTTCATTGAGAAGCTTCTTAGGCCGAATGGCTTTGCTTTTATCAGCCTCTTGTGGTCGCCCAGCGTTCGTCGATATGACGGTATGACGGAACTGTTCTGACTGCAACCCATAGAGATAGGGAAAACGCATCTTACAGTGTAAGTCAATTATAAACAGGAGTTTCAGTTAAACAATGTCATTTATTTGAAGGTTGAGAAAGATGACGGTAATCATGCCGTAGTGCAAGCCATTGCAAGGGTCTCTGGGGATTGGCAAGACTGCTCATACAGAAAAGAGGACATATCGAAATGCTCGGAACTTTTCGCTGAGTCTGACTTTAGGAAAGGTGGCCAGCCGGCAGGATATTGAGATCAGTTCGTTGTTTCTATTCCCCCATTCATGACTGGATCGTGCGTCGTGTTGCATCAATTTGAAAGAACAGCCAATTTGTTAACGAATGATGCCATGATGTTTGCACCAGACAAACAAGAGCCGAATAGACATCAATATTTCACCAATCCATAGACCATTGAAAAACATGCATCTTAGATCGCAGCTACAATATATTATATTCAAATTTTCAACAAAGTCAGAAGTAGAATTCAGCAAAAGCATGTCAGAGAGTTGTTTTGTAATTTTCCAAATTTTTCTGAGTGAGAGACTGCAGTTTTTGTTCGGATGAAATCAGATTTATGTAAATGCAGCATTTCATTTTTGTGTCTTCTACCGAAGGGAGAAGTTAGGAAACCGAGAAGCAAAGCTTGTCGATCAGTGTCCTGGTATTTTCTCTCAAAAGTTTCCTACATCTGGAATATTAGAATATTAGAGATATATTGACTACCCTCACTCAAAGTGGAAGTTAAGCCAGAGAATCTGAAACCACGGACAATAGGATCAAAAATCAAGTGTCTTACTGCTCTGTTGTCCTCAAACTTAACTGTGAGGTATCCTTTTGAGATTGCAAACAGTATTTCATTGTACTGCCCTTTTGTCTTTTCTTTAATGAGTTCTGTTGAAGAAGGGCCATGGTGGCCAATAAAAAGCCCCAACAAAGGAAGAAAGCGAAAGGCTAAGAGGAGAGAGAGATCAGATCAAGTTTATTTATCTTGAATTTGAAGATGGCAAATTGTAAGGTCCAGGACAGCAAGAGGAAGGTAAGACGTTCCACAAGTTGCATGTTCTTGGGATGAATGATGATTTGTGAGATAGAGTTCGTGGATTAGGCAGTGAAACTTGGAGCTTCTGACATGCCTCAGAGGAACAGGAAAGATATCCCTGATCTCCTGAGAGCAATGCCCGTGGAAGTATCTGTAAAAGAAGGAGAGATCTGCTTGATTGGTGGGTCTTACCAAAAGATTACTTACCACTTACGCTACTCGTAACTATTCAGAAATGGGAGACTGGGAGATGGAATTTAGTAAGAATAATGAAAATAATAATAACATGGCGTTGCGTTGTTGAAGTGCCTTCGCTACAATGAAAAGGAAGAACGTCGATTGTAGTTGTCATGGCTCTCGACCTTGAATTTCTCCACTTTATGGATCTTATGCGACTACTGCTGTTTGGCTGACTCCCGAGGTTCCATGCCCACGGAAGCTTTGCCTCACAATCGTGCTGTAACCAGATTGTTTCTGGTATGACCTCTTTGACGTTTTCCCTCTTTCATTCTGTAGAAGATTCTGCCCGCTGGAGAAAAAGGGCGAAAGATCTTCAAGAAAATTGGATTTATACCTTGGATCATCTGAGGGGGTAGCCAAGATGCGAGTGCATTGGCTTTAATTTGATATAGATATTTCCATGTCAATCCAAATTGGCAATCCTTCATCAGAAAAATTCCCCGAATGAATGCCGAAGGTTGGCGAGCTGACTGAAAAATCGGCTTGTTAGAGAAGTATCTCGACTGTGGTAGTTTAACACATGATTAGGGCCCAGTGCTTGTAAAGATATCCGTAAAAGTAATGAAATAAAGAACAATGAAAAAAAGTTAAACAAACAGCAACCTAGTCTGCAAAACAACAATACGCCGAAATATTCAGTTGTTAAAACCGGACCAACTGCACCTATGAACGTGTTCTTTTAATGCAGTACAAAATGCATCTATCGACGTATTCTTTCCACGTAGCATGGGTCCATTAGGGCCAGTGCAAACGGGTGAATAATTGCTAGGACGTTACTTTGAATCTAACACCGTCTTGTCTTGCTTGTAGTAATAGTGTCCTCCGAGCCATCTTTACGAAATTTCAGAATCTGCCAGCCTCCTTCGAAAATGAAATTTTGAAAACGAGAAGAGATCTCTGTATGAGCATAAGGAAATGTTGAGCAAGCTTTGAATAGACGCTGATGATGGAAAATACTTTCTATCTTACTAATGAATGTACATGCTAAAAGCTATTGCTGATTTCAGAATATGTATGATATACATTTGTTCGATATTTTGTCTGCTTCCTCTTTAGTTATTGAGTAGGTGAACGCAGTGCTATAAGCGGACAGATAGAGACTTCTAGACTTTCTCAATTGCATGGAAGCGTACCAGTACGGTCTCTTTGAAGCAATAGCATTGATTGATCAATAACGACAAAGCGAGTGCAAAAGATAAGCGGAAGAAATCGATGCAATGAGAAACTAGTTAAACATTTTTGAAATGAAATTCTTTGTTTTACTCTAACAGGCATTTTTACGAGCCAAATCTAAGCTAAATAAATTCAAACCGCCTATAGCCTTACAAAATTCAAGCTTTTTAACCGTATTTACATAAACATCTAATGAATCAAAGATCAATATGAGCCATACCATATCTATTAAACAAGACAGGAAGGTAATTATGACTACGTCCTTCTTCTAAATACTAATCTAACAATAGCTTGAAGGTTTGAAACTTCCGAATACATTTTCTAACAAAGTTTGGCTTTGAAAGGAGTCAAAGATGAAAGAATAACAACAAGGGACTATATGAGTTGAATTTTTTGTTGCGTTTTACCCAATATCCGCAAAAAAGATATTCGGAAATTGCTAAGGTGACATGCTGGTCAACCAGTGCCCTGGTATTCCTCTTGATTTGACGATACTTCGAGATTCATTCAAATATAATCATTTTGCTTATTAATCCTAAATTCACAACTGAAGTTTCTTCATGAGGTCTACCAAAGATCCGAAGGTATAGATTTCACGACATTGAGAAGACCATCGGACAGCGTCCGAGTCCTTGTTGCCAATGTGAACATGCATGATTTTTAGACCTGGAAATATTGAGTATCCAGCCTCACTTTAAGTATATATCAATATATACATAAATATATATTCCTATATACATAAATATATATTCATATATACATAAATATATATTCATATATACATAAATATATATTCATATATACATATTCATTCATAAACATGTATATATATATATATATATATATATATATATATATATATATGTATATATATGTATATATATAGCAGATGTACTTTGTACTTTGTACATAGAGCACCATATGGTGGTGAAGACAGCACCCTCTATGTGATATGTATATATATATACATATATAAATTTATATATTTCTTATCACATATAGTTGTTTCACTCTCATCTAACAAACACAAGAGTGATGAAGGGGATGGTTTCCCCGCTCAGTGCAAGAACTCAAGAGGTTCGCCATCATTGATGAGCCCCCTCACTTGACGTTTGAGTTAAGCACGCGTTAAGAGTCCCACAATTGCCTGGAGGATCTGCGAACGAGCACCTTAAAACTCAACTATTAGCCTCACACCGAGTCATATTACTATAAAAACATTAGTCTAATATGACAAATACAAACTTCTAAACAGTTCCTCCTTCATCTGTAATGAAATTCAGGCTCAAAACGGAAGGGAAAAAAATTCGACATTAGTTGGATAAAGACCTGAGGTTGGCTATGCACTGATGTGGCTATGGTCTAATAAATGCAGCAGAAAGACGCGTGGAGACTTCATTTAGAATTCTCACTGCAACAAAGTAAAACTATGATATATTTATCATTGATATCTCTAAAACAACAAACACTAGGAAATGACAAAAATAGCAATAATCTGTCATCATCTACTTTGAATCTTTCCTTATTATAGTGGCGCAGCATAAACTTCTATTTTTCCTCACAGGGTATAGCCATGAAACCTCATCGGGTATATCCTTTAAACCTTACAGGGTATAACCTTTAAACATAATATCATATAAGATGGTTATGATAGAACGTTGACTGTATAATATGATAAAACTCGGCTAAATCTTACACAAAGTTTCGCTAAAATAAAAACTTTCAGAAAACTGAACCCTCTTTAAATCAATTTAGCACGCATTAAAAAATCAAAACGAACCGGTGCTTCGTACCAAAGAAATGTCACTAAGACAAAGAAAGGCTCGGAAGCAAATTCCATCAGCTAGTTTTCATCATGTCAAATGCAAATATTCCTACCTTCCTGATCTTAAATTGAAACATTAGAAACTAGATGAGCCCTTCATCAATCGATGTTCGGGTAAAAAAGGAAAAATTGTAAGTTGAAAAATGAAAATTTTGAACACGATGTTGTGCGTGGGCTTTGTAAATGCGTTTTACAAGATAGAACGATGCATCTTGCACAGCACTGATGACCGTCTAAGTAGACTAAGCTCAATTCATGTCAATTTACAAATATTACTAAAAACACGGCATGGCATACTCAATTCAGAGCTTAGCAGGAACTAGAGCAATCGCTCTCTTTCTTCTTTGGAGGGAAGTAGATATTCATGACGTATTTGCCGGTATGCGAGATGAAGTCCCTTATTGCTTTTAATGCCTTTTATCAAACGTTATCTTCCCTCAAGATCACAAAATTACTTGGGCCATTTGTTATCTGTACTCGCCACAGGGTTGCTATGTATTTCTGTGCTCCCTGTAAGTTTCGTGTTGATTGTAAATTATATACGAATGAAGAAAAAAGATAACAGAATGCTTTCTCGTGATATGACTAGAGGATACCATCAAGAACTGGGGGTAATTTAGGACCTCACAAAGTGATATAAAAGGTAGCCTAAGACTATAGAAAACCAAACAGTTGAATTTAGATAAAGTTAGACGAAAACACCATTTTCTGTTTCCACGACTTCTGAGCGAATCGCAGGTGATAAGCGATGGGATAGTTCTTGCCGAAATGCACTATTTTCATCGTTCAGTGAAAATTAGATGACGATTAAATTTTTTTAGTGAGTATTCATGTTGAGGGAAGGCCGTGGTGGCCTATACAAAGCCAAAATAAAGGAAGAAAGAAGCGAAAGGCTAGGAGGAGAGAGAGAGATCGAATCAACTTTATTGATCTTAGGTTTGAAAGGTGGCAAGTTGTAAGATTCAGGAAGCAAGAAGAAGGCAAGACTTACAAGGAGATGAAAGATATGAAGGCTTAGCACGAATGGATATCGTAACAAAGACGGCGACATGGCAGGAGGTGCCGTTAGAGTTTCACGACCGATGAATCGGCTAACAAAATTGTAATTCCTTATTCATACATTCTCCAAATAGTTACTTACTAATCGGGGATTAGTTGATTGTGTAGTTAATCGACGCTGATTGCTGCTGAACATAATAGAACTCTCTTTTAAATAGCCCAGTCAGTCCTGTATAGACTGCGCTGCATCCTCATATCGAGCGTAGCAGAAACCGAAGACAAAGCTCAGAGCTTTTCGCAAGGGAAGTGGATTTTATGAGGTAGTTTCCCGCTGCCTTCCTCATAAATGGTGCTTTTATTGTGCCACATGCATGACTCGACCTCAAAACCCCTGTGTTGTGAGTCGACATGCTTTACCATTACACCACTGCACCACTCCTGCATATACAGTTGAATTCAAAAGATAACAGCAAATGGTACTTGCTAAAGAAAGTTGCTAATTGAGGTATGGCTTCTAGGACGCGATGCTTGCTTAAAGCCTGACGTGGTTTCAAACGGGTAATCATCTGATTGACAATGCAAAAACAATCTTACAAAATTACGAAACACTTCTTAGACACGAAAAACGCTTGCGATAACACTACCAAACGCGTGTATGGCTCTCTCTCTCTTCTCCCTTGTCCCAATTACGGGTTATTGTCCCAATAAGTTGACGCCAGCGCTGTCTGTCAGGGGGGGGGGGGGGGTCCATGTTCCTTTACCAAACGCTTCAGTGGCAATGCATGGAAACATCCTTTTGCAAAATAGCAGCGGTGAATGCAGGACGAAGGTTTTCGGAGGCAGCCATATTTGGAAATGAAATGAAATACCTAATAAATATCTGTAAAATTCGATCAGCTCGCGTTGATTTCTCTGTTTATGGACTGAACTGCTGGTAAACGTTTGTCAAGGGTCCGAACGATTCGTTTGTCTGCGTGGCAATCTTGATGGTGATTTGACGATCTTCTACTGCCAACAGGGAATTGCGATAGCTCAATTGCTAACATTTGCTGAATCAAGCAACTCTAGCTAATTTCGTGCTACACTTGAAAAAATGCACCCACCACAAAATGTTATCCAAGGACAAGGCGCCAGATAGGGCTATTTTTTTGTTAAATGCAGTCGTTGGTCTATAGCTGTAACATCTGGTTTCTCAGTCAAAGGAAGCAAAATATCAGATATTGCAGATATTGGCAGATTTAGCTAAATTTTGCCAGAGATAGTTATTAGCTACTTGAAACAGTTAACATCAATACTTAATGACTGCTACCAGTCATATCAACCCATGGTTGAATTATCGTCTAGTTCAGACGGGTCACCTTGTGAACATACATAATTCCTTATTACAGTTAAGCAAAGCTAGAGGGTTTACACATCATCCAGTCCACTGCGAGAAAAAGTCTCAATCTTGATTTTGCGATATTAAATTGGACTTCTAAACTTTTACTGTCATTTCTTAAGCCTGTAATTACACATACTCTATTATCTGAGTATTTTAGCTTCAGTTATTAACAGGACGCTGATTGATAACAGCTTTTCAGCTTATCAGGTTATCCTGTATCAATACAGATGATTATTGTTATTATTATTATTAAAAAAATCATCTCTTCAAAGCTAGGTCAGATGTTCATAATGAAGCGATATTCTAGACTGAGCCCGCCAACGACGCTGGTCATAAGAAATCTGACATAGGAAAGGCGCATGCTATAAGTGATTAAAAGCTGAGTCATTAAAGCAAAGCGCATGATGAAAAGGATACATTTTTTGATAGATGCCTTGTCAGTCTCAAATTGAGCTTCTGAAAATAATCCATCCAGCAAATTTCTTGCCATCCGATATTTCTCCTCGGGCTAAGGGAAAAATAGAAATCGATTAGAGAGGGTATTTATTTATTCATCTATTTCACATGTTTAAGAGGGTAGCCCTTCACCATAGTTGATTTTCAAGGGGCCCTCCATTTACAAAAACTTACAATATAGCAATTATAAATATAAAATATACAACTAAATCAACCTAATTACAATTCAACTTACACGTACTATGAAAACCGTATTGAAGGCCTATAACGACCTAAAATAACTATCCACAATAAAAGAAAATCAAAATGGTAAACACCTATCTACAACTTAACGAGACATTGTTAAAAGCTATACAGGGGTGATGCCTACTTACACTCAGCTGTGAAGGTATGGGTTACCTTCAATTGTTCACAGAACAAACATTGGTTTACAGGACAATCGTTGATAGCAGCAATTTTGTGATTGTTTAGTTTTCTATCTTGTTAAAAAGTTCCTTATCATTATAATTATAACTATTATTACTATTGTTATTATCATTGTTATTAACAACCTAGCTATCCTGTATCTCGATCACGTCTAGAACATGAAATTAGCAATTGGTACTGAAAAGCCCCGATTCCCATAAAGATTATGGCTTCCATGACTTCCACCAGTAGTTGCATTGAAGGTGTAATCAGACAAGGCAGCCTCGCTAACCGTTACAGCAAAATACACTGTCGCATACTTACGCTGTTCCCTGATCGCTGGAGAAGTTCATCTGAAGCAGCATTACGACACTGTAAAAAAAAGACATCGGTAATTGCATCGTTAAAAAGCATGCTACTGGCATATGAGAAAAATAACGTCAAATTTCGTACCCTTGCAGATAGGATAAAATGGGAGGAATCTCCGTCGCATTAAGGGAGTGAACCTTCAGCAATGTTGCTTCATTTACAATACAATGAATCATAATGTCGGTAACATTAGATAGAGGAAAAAGACCTAAAAAGAACACGACGAGGAAATAGAATTAATAAGAGAAAGGCTATTCAATATCATCAATAGTCTCCGATGGCAATTTGATGAAAAATACGACAAGCGAAAATGGATCTCCTAAAAGTGGAAACCAACGTTCATTTAAGAGCATTAATTTTCGTTGCTTACCAAAATCATGGCATGAAGATATATCAAGAATTTTGAATTCGACTGGAAAAGAAGAACATTCACATTAGCCAAAGCCATTTGGGATAAAAAAAGACACAGGAAAATGATTCATTCATGAATGACATGGTCAAATCAATCAGCAAAAGATTATTGCACAAAAAGTTACTGATCTCAGTCATCATAATCATCATCATCATCATCCTCATAATCATAATCATAATCATCGTCATCGTCATCATCACCATTATCCCCGTCATCATCGTCACAATTATTAGTTGGGGGCACCCGAACCCATAACAACAATACGCTGGCATTAACCCTTGTCCTCTTCCATGCTGCTGGAAAATGACAACAGAGTGGCCACCCATTCAAATTTAGAACACAACAAAGATTAACTCAGAGATAAACTCACGAATATATTCTTGAAATCACCACCAACTCTCCTAGTTTTCCTTCTCAATGCAGTGAGTCTCTTGCAACAGTCTGTTGACTTTTTTCTCACACAAAGTAAGGCTGCAAGGTAAGAGTGTGCTTACATTTGCATCGCTCAAATGATCGAGCAGCGAAACACTGCATCTTCAATTAAGAAAAACTGCAGGCAATATCTATTTACTTGTAAGGGTTGCTACGTATATTCAGATTATTTAACAATGAGATTAAAATAAGCGATATGGCTGATAAATGGTGACAAGTTTAATATTGATCGATAACATTGAGGGTGAAGCTAGGCGTGCCAGATTCATAGCTGAAGTAATATTGAAAGTATTGTCTTAATCTATTCAACATCTGCAAGTCATACGCTGCAGTAGCTTCCGAATCCCGATGAATGGATAGGAGTGGAAACATATGAAATGCAAAGCAGGAGAAACTCCAGGTTTGGGCCTACGGAAGCTGAATGAATGAATCAGGTTGATGGTGCAATGGTATCCAGCAGCTCAGTGGTCAATTCCATTAATAGGCAAGTCAGAGAGAGAAACTGAGAGAGACAAACACTGAGAGAGAGAGATACTGAGAGAGATAGACACAGAGAGAGAGACACAGAGAGAGAGACACTGAGAGAGAGAGAGAGAGAGAGAGAGTCTTGTAATTAATCAAGACTCTTCTAGTCCTATTTCAGTAATATGTTGTAGTTTATAATGTGGTAAATTGACTTGTACAGATAAAAAGAATGTTTATCATTGATACGAAATGGGAAATTGATGAACGAAGCTTACTATCTTTCATTGCTTTTGTGGGCCTGAGATTTCCAGCTTCCAACTCTTGCTGCGAAAATTCAATGATTCTAAGCAAAATCTTCATAGCTTCAGAGAGCAGTGCAATCTTTTGAAGCAAACATACTTCTCCTGTTGGCATCAAAGCCTGGAGTTTTTTTCGCTTGGAGTCTCTAGAAAACCTTACGAATAACTCATGAGTCTCTGACCAAAGGTTCTCAGTTTCTTCCGATATTTGAACAATACTGTCAACGTAAACATTCTTGCTTTCAATAAGCTCCATCACTTTCAAGTGTTCACTTGGCATCAACGTCTCCTCGGGCAGATCCGGTGGCTGCAAAAAGACAGTACCAATGTGCGTGTCTATCCCAAACTGAGGTGCCAAACCATCTGCTTTCGTCCGCGACGAGCGCACATTCCTTGAGCTCTCCTCAAACCCAAGCGTTACTTTCGAGCCTTTGCAAGTTGTAACATTCGGCGTAAATTGTTTCTCTTTGTTAATGTCTTGTTCGCTACTCTTCCGTTCACTTCTTTCGCTGGTGTCTGACGGCGTGCGAGACACTGAACGTTTGCTCAGTGATATCTTGCGCTCTCTAGCGACTGCAAGCTCAGCCAGCTCTGACCAACTATGCGGCGATATCTGGAACAGATTAGGAGGTGTCGATCCACCGAAGTCTGACAGCGGCGAATCGACCTGATCTGATACTCTGAATATTGGTGACGAGAGTTTAGTAAGGGGCGTTGTGGCAAGGCCTTCGGTTGCGATTTGTCGTATGAAATCCGAGAAGCTCTGAGAAGACGGCTCAGCCTCCGTCTTTAACTGCAAAGGCAACCGTCTCACAACTTCTGATAACAAAGCTGGGGACGACTGCACACGATTCAAACCAACCGTCTTCTCTGTCAGTTTTTCCACCTTCCCTTGGGGAAGTCGAGGTGTCGTCTGGAAACCTGTCAATTCTACGTCCTGCAGAGAATTCCCGTCAATGGTTGTCTGACTAGTAGACCGCCGTCTTTTACAGCTGTCCATGGAAGCACAAATGCTTTTCAAGGCTGGTGACGTACGACCTGTGGACATCTTATCTGATATTTCTTTTAGCATAGGTCTCCCAGCAACTTCCACTGGTGCCTTTCGAGGAAGCGACAATTTCCTTGTCAGAGCATCCTCTTTCGTTCTGTCCCGAAAAGCAGCATAGTCTGGAGACACATCGACTCCGGTTAGCTTCCTACGCGAATTTCGTCTTTTTATTGCTACATTTTTCGTTTTAACTTGACAACACTCCTCATCTTTCTCCTTCACCACAGTCAACGGGGACCCTATCTGTGGAGGGGTGCTATCAGACGAGCTGTTTTTAAGAGAGGACGATGTATCAACAGGCACTCTTGGTGATGGAGTACGAAGTGGTGAGCTGGAAGGCGGCGTATCTTTTGGTGACCCGAAAGGAGACACAGGAGATCCAACAGCGAACATCGGCTTGCCACTGGTCCGAGGTATTACTTTTCTGGATGAGCTGATGGGAGAGGAAAAATTATATCATTTGATTGCAATATCAAGTCCGACATTAGGTTTTCGTTACTAATTGCAAAAATCGAATAGTTTACTGAACTGCCTTCATTTACCGACTGGTTGCCTGTTTATGTGAGGCGGGCCAGGTCACTTGGCCCGTCAGACGAGGTACATAGTTTGTATACCATTCTCATTAAACTGCATAAGCTCAGTCAATAAGTGAGATCCCATGATATTAACACTGTTACCACCTGATTGCTTCGTTAAAACTTCTACTGACTAAGGTTTTGTTGCAAGTCTCATTGCTTTGGATTTCTACTAGTAATGGACATTTGTATCTTAAGTTTTTTACATCGCCATTTTGTTCAATTCGTTTGTCTGCAGATGGACGGCCACTTGCAAACCAGCACTGCTGAATGGGTTACCGTCCTAAAATAATTGAAACTATATATTATGCATTATCCATCGTCGCTAGTTTTAAAGGACCTCTCAGTGAAAAAATATATTTTGGAATAAGATGTATTCAAGCGTCTTGATCTCGAATCCAATGATATTTTTCCGATACCTCGTACCGTTTTCATGGTCTAAGCGTTTTAAATCAAACTTCACCGAAAAAAAATGAGAAAAAACGAAAACCTAATTAGTGACGTCATAAATTACATCACGATAAATCATGAGAATTGTGAATCTCAGCATTTTCAGCGACTTGCAATTGAAGGTGGCGTCAGTGTATCGAAAATTGAGTCCGCCATTTTATCCAAAATCCGGTAAGAAAAACGAATGACGGAGATAGCTCTGTGCGCCATTTTGATGTCACAAAGTAGGTCTTCGAGAACTCTATTTGAGGTGAAAACGAAATTCAAACTCTTATAGAATGAAAACGGTGCAAACTGTCAGAAAAATGATCACAGCCTCGAAATCAGGGCACTCGACCGCATCTAATTCCAAAATAAAAATTGTCCACTGTCTTAAAAGTCCTTGGGAGTGGCAATTCAACTTCAAGCGTCTTAGTTTAACTCTAAATGTGTTTTTCTTTAGCAGGTAGTGTTTGATATAAGTAGAACGGCCTGGGAATTGTCACCATGTCGAAAACTCATAGGCTTGGCACAAAGATGTCACAAAGAACAGGCCTAACTAGATATCAAACCATTGACCTCCTATTTGTTAAAATTACTTTTACGAGCCCTCCATGGACGATGGCATCAATCTTACTCATACCACTGATTCAGCACAGGTATTAAAAGTTCTGCAAGTGACAACTCTTTTCTATGACTCCAATTTCTTTACTTCCAAGCCAGCGCATGGTTTGTGGTGAGCTAAATTGATGGTGCAGTGGCAGACAAATTGCTTTCTTGCTGTTTTTATCTATTTTGCAAATGCTAAAGTTCACTGAAATTGCTAATGTCATTCGTGGCCAGAACCAGACGAATTTACGCTATTTCTGCTACGGACGGCACAAAAACTGCTGCAAATTCATACTTCATATTTTGCCAATATTAGATTCGTCTTAGAAGATGTTAGAAGATGAGCTATTATTGACAGATACTCATTACACAAAGTGGTGCCGTGACGTAGTGGTTAAGCATGCGGACTCACAAAACAGGTGTTGTCAGTTCGATTCCTCCATCTGCCACTTTCAAAATGTCATTGGCGAGGAAGACAACGAAAACCAACTCATGAATTCCACTTCCCTAGAAGAAACTTAGAGCCCTGTCTCTGGTTTCTGCTACGCTCGAAATAGAGTATGCAACGCATTACACAACTGTAATATACTGCTTGCTGCAATCAAGAAATTTATTTGAAATTTAAACAGCAGAAAACATACCTGTCACTGCGAGATGGTATTACTCTTGCACTGCTTGGAGGGATACCTGAAAAGGCAATGAAGTTATTATCAAATAAGGCAAAATAAGCAGTGACTTCCTTCAACGGTGCTTGTGTTGTGATAAAAACATAAGAAATGAGATGCACAGAATGCAGTCAGTTCAAAACGAACTATTTTGGTGAAATCTGCATCTTTGGTTTAGTGGAGTTGAAAACGTTTCCAGCTGATTTGAAAAACTCCAAGCTGACATGTTAAATCCTAGTCATCCTGATCAATGCCAGATATTCAAATGAAATCCTTGGTGGGTCAGAAAACCAAGAGAAAAAGGAGAATGGCTGGTTGATTTGAAAAGGAATTTTGATTGAATTTTGTCACAAACATGATGTCAACTTTGACCTGCTAGAGGGGTCGCCAGCATGACGGTGGATTGCATGTCAACTGTGTTGATGGTCCGGGCTACAATACACGCTCCTTGCTTTCTCCACCAGCATTCTCCTTGTCTTCTAGCAGTAAATCTGTACCCCTCTATATTTGGGGGAAAGTTTCGCAAGGAAAGGAATAGGCCAACTGAACTCAGATGCCGTTGCTCGGGGAGACTTCTCTCTCGCAAGTTACTTCTCGGTTCTAGAACTGGAGAACCAGAAGAAGCGAGAATGTGACTCAAATTTCTCTTGGGGTTGGATAATGCGAGAGTTACCAGCCCGTTTGTAATTGCAGAAGGGCTCAAATTTGAATCGATTGTTTGGTCCGTTCAACCTTCACAAATACTACTCTTCTAAACGTGCTTCTGAAATTTCAGCCGGCAAACATCTCTGATTTGCAATGATATGGAATTTCCAGCCCGGAAAATTACTTAAAGAGGGCTAAACTGTTATCATCTAATCACAACTTTCCATTTGCAATACTTTGACCGTAACAACAAGCTGAATTTTCATCTCGGCTTAAGCTTACAACCAGCCTTGAATCTTCCTTTTTTTTATAGATATTGTTAAGAAGTGCAAAGTCCTTTCGATCGATGTGAACACACATCGTGATTGCTACGCCTGGAATTACAGACAGCTAGTGACTCTCCTCATTCCAAGTGAAAGTCAAGCTGAGGATGAACTCGAACCACTGTCCATAGGATAAATGCGCAAGAATCGTACCACTCTTTATCCTATCCTATCCCATCCTATCCTATCCTATCCTATCCTATCCTACCCTATCCTATCCTATCCTATCCTACCTCATCCTATCCTATCCTATCCTATCCTATCCTATCTCGAAGGCAACCGGCCCCATGGAGAAAAAATAATTACCTGGAATGGTAGAGCTTCGCTTGATTTCTTCTGCAACCATTATAAAGCCCTTGAAATTAGAACCATTATCAAATTAGAAGGGATTGCTGTTGAATATTCGAATTATTAGGTTTCACTACACACCCGTATAGAGAACAGTGCACAGCACAAGGTTTTCGCGTCGGTTGCAGGAACGAGCGAAATCGAAATTTGAAGCCGCTACAAGGCAACGTTTACTGGTTGAGTATGCAAACAATTGGAGAATATCTAATTTCAAAGACAGCTTCAATGCGCAAACAATTCAAATCCGATATGAACTACAAGTTAGGATAGTTTACAAAGCGAATTCTTTGCTGAGAACCTGAGATTCTGCACGTCGAGTCTGCCTAACACTTCAGCGGCTGTACTAATACCTCATGTCTGCTACATCATATCCATAACAGATGAGCATCAATAACAGTACACTCTGATATCTTTAAGGTGCGTGCGACGAGAAGAAAAATTTGAAATATAGAAAAAAGATAGAGGACAGGGAAAGATGGAAAAGCAAGAGAGAAGGTGAGAGAATTGTGCGCGTGAGAGAGAGAGAGGGCTAGATTGCTGCAGGGCTGAAATGCGAAGACTCAGAAATGACTTTGTGATCAAAAATCCAAATTGGTGACTCCGCGTGGTGGGGGAAAGCTGTATGAGTACTGGCAGCGTACCCTGTTCTATGGAAGTGTCTCCTGAAGAGTTGCAAAACAATCTAATGTCATACCTCAGGGAGGGAGGAAGGTCCAGCGGGATTTCTCACTTCTGGAGATATCCGTCCTGGTCCTACGAGAAAACAGCACATTGCAAATTTAGCAAAACAGCAATGGCCTTTGAATCCGTCTTACTTCAAATGCAGCTTCCACCTTCGGAAAACTCAGAAAAATGAAAAATATTCAGGTCACAATCATCCTGTTATAAAAAGGCTTTCAGAGCTCATTACACTGGAATAATGCTGCTTCACAATCTAAGTAAATAATAATAATAGATAATGTTTAAAGTAGGTAGCCTGTACTAATCGAGCTACAGTACAACTTTTTACAACTGGGCCTAACCCAGTAGACCCAACTGTTCAATTTTACTTTTGCTACTCTCATAAAAGAACGAACGGGGAACAGCTGGAGTGCCTAAAAGACGTTTCAGGTAAAACGACGGAAGGTTATGATAGAGCAACAAAGATTGCATCTATTCAAACAGCATTTGAAGATATCAGAGGGCCTAGAAACTAGTGTGCAAACCTCTCATTTGGCCGTAGCGATCTAGCGGCGAAAGTTGACGCAGCGGAGGAGTTACCAATGGATCGTGCATTAGATCTGATATTTGGTCAGAGTCCGAGCTCTGTAAGGGAAACAAACGAGATACACGTAGAGATCATGTGTACGTTGGTAATTCTGAGAAATCTGGCCCTTCTCATATAAGAGATACAACGAAGGGCTTTGACTTATTTATCGATATACATAGGTCCTGGGGCAGAATGCTTGATTTACATGCAGTAGGTCGGGGTTCGAGACCCGATCGAGTGGTACCAAACTTGAAAATGATGCAAGTGATTTCTCTGCAGAGCATGTGTAAGAACATGGGAGTCAAGACACGGTGCTACCATTTGGCCACCCCCGGCAACTGTAGCAATAATTTTGCTTGTACAGTGGTGTGGCCCAAAGGCTAAAGAAGGGGGAGGGGGCATTCTATCTCTTCCTTTCTCCATAAATGGTGAGGATAGGACATCAAATTTTTTGACTTATTAATAAGAGGACAAGTCCTACCAAAAATGCACGGGAAACTGGTTGCATTAGTGTCACTAAAGATAATACAATCTGATAAATGGTTCAGTGATATTTTAACTTTGGAAAGAAGTTCAGATGAGAAAGGTTGAAGATAAGTTGTTAATATGACTACATTCCATTTCGTGAATCATTCGTAAACCTTCTGTCGCATACGGCCCTGCATTCAGCCTCATTCTCACGGTAATTAAAACGTGATCACGACTGATAGCATAATGAGTCAAACCTCGGATGCACACGGGTGCATGTGAACGAGACTAAAATCATAAAGGAAAGTCTTCTGATAGCACTAGCCCCCAGTCTGTGACCAAGCGCTACCAAACGCAAGCTTCTGTGAAGTAGTAATCTAGCCCCCTTATCGGAGAACGTGGTCCCCCTGTAGGGAAATCCTGATGACACCCCCTAACTGACAGCCATTTTGAAAGAATCAAACAGCATTTTACAAAATGTTCAGCTGCTCATACTAAACCACAAACTTAATGGTGACAAGGACCGGGTAAAATATATAAACATCATTCTGTGCGAAGCTTGCCAACATGTAAAGCATCTTATGTGCTCTGCCTTCTGAAGAATCTAGTAGTATGGCAACCTGCAGGAGCACTTAACATTGGTCAAGGAACAGGAAAACCTACATCAAACAAGTGCTCGATGATCTACCCGAGTGGAACATTGAAGATATCACACGTGCTGGATTCATCAGAGAAAAGCCTAGAGGCAACTGATTCGACAAGAAGTAACTTAATGGTGATGATGATGATGATAGTGATGATGATGATGATGATAATGGTGATGATGATGATAATGGTGATAATGATGATAATGGTGATGATGATGATGATGATGAAATGGTGATTATGATGATGATGATGATGATGATAATGGTGATGATGGTGATGATGATGATGATGATAATGGTGATGATGATGATGATGATAATGGTGATGATGATGATGATGATAACGGTGATGATGATGATGATGATAATGATGATGATAATGGTGATGATGATGATAATGGTGATGATGATGATAATGGTGATGATGATAATGGTGATGATGATGATAATGGTGATGATGATGATAATGGTGATGATGATAATGATAGTGGTGATGATGATGATGATGATGATGATGATGATGATAATGATAGTGGTGATGATGATGATGATGATGATGATGATGATAATGATGATGATGATGGTGATGATAATGATAAGAGTTGCCTTAACTTCTCACTTTTCGACGGCAAAATACCATGCGGCAAACTTATCACAAGATTACGAAAACTGACCGGTGAAATTCCAAATGGTGTGAACAAAGGTGATCTTATTCCCTTGGAACTTGATGAAAAAGCTCTCCGTCTTGAAGGAACGGCCACCGGACTTGCTAGAATGCAAAACACGAATTTCAAACCTTTAAACCTAATGAAATGGAGTATCATCGCAAGGCACCAAAAATACTTCTTTTGCTTCTTTGTTAGAAGGCCTACACCAATTCTTCAACGAGTCCCATTTACTCCAAATACACATATTCCCTTATTTCATATTTCATATTGAACTATTTTTAACTTGATTCTTTAATTCTTTTAGGGAGGGTTGTATTTCATATTACTGGGAATGAGAAGACTGCTTTTTGAAACTATGCCATGAGGATTTTTTTCCAAGTATTTTTATACAAAAATTAACCCTTCAGCTTATAGAAAGAAAAACATAACTAAGAATCTAATCATAGAAGCAACATGCAAAAATAACTAAAAATTAATCTAAAGTCTACAAATCTTATCTAAATCTTGCTGCTCTTCCAGGGAGGTGTGTTTTAGCTAGCTCTTTAGATGCATTTTAAGTTGTTTCTTCAAACGATCTAATGTAGGTAGTTGACGAATTTCAGCAGGTGTGTTATTCCAACATATTAGAGTTGAGTAATGAAAGCCCTTTTTCGTCAAATTCAATATCTTATATCTAGGGATCTGGATATCTTTACATTTGAAGAATCGCAATGGGTTTCCATCTGTCCACAAATGCATCAATAAAATTTATATGTGTATAAATGTTGGTAAACACGACATACAGTGATTGGTTGGAGCACTGTTTGAAAGGAAAGGATGGTTGAAGAAGTTATCTAGGAAATAAAAGATGGAAATAAATTCATCGACATTGAATATTATCATCAAATTTCAAAACAATTAATGATTTAAGGTTAAGAAAATTCGAGATTAGCGGCATTGACTGTCGTCGTAAGAGCAGAGAACTGCTTCAAGCCAAAGCTGATACATAAGTGAGCCCAACCTACAAGTTTCGAAATCCCTTTTGCGAGTTTGCGAGTGGCATCGTTAAATACAAGGAGAAAAAATTGGCACAGTGACTGGATCACGCGCTTACTGTGCGAGTTCGAGGTGAACTCCTTCGCATACTTGATTTCGAGCGTAGCAGAAATCAGAGACAGGGCTCTAAGTTTTTTTCTAGGGAAGTGGAATTCATGAGATGGTTTCCCGTTGCCTTCCTCATCAATGGTGCATTTATTGCGACACAGACATGATTCGAACGAACAACCCCTGCGTTAAGACTCTCCGCTCCGAGCCACTACACGACGGCATCACCGGTGTCGAGGTGAACTCCTTCGCATTTCTCAGTGCCCTCCGTCTGTTCAAACATCGGTTGATTGGTACCCTAAGCGTAAAGCTGGAGGTACAGTGTGAGCGGAAAAGGAACTAGCCACCTTCAATCGCAATACGTGGCTTTAAAAAGGGTATATCTCTAACAAGGTGCTCCCCAGCGGCTGCATTAAGTAAGGGACTATAATTCATCATTATCGTCCAGCAACTTTTCTTGCTAAAACCACCAAATGAGAATAACTTAGAAAAATTCAAAGGCAAAAAAGGGGACGAATGAAAATAATTTTCCAAAAATCAATGTTGCATGAAAATAGCTACGGAAGCTATATTCTTTAATCTAACAGCAAAAGCAGAAATTTACTGATGTTACGGATCTGAAACCTAGGCGACAAATCATTATAATCATCACCATCACCATCATCATCATCTTTGACCGCACGCACCCGAACTGATCTCAGTAATGGCATAGAGATATTGAGAAAAGGGAAAGAAACTGGGCATTACCAAAGGATAATCTATCTTTTGGATTCTTCTTTAACAGATTAAAAAGTAGATTTTTCATCGCTTGGGAGCATCCAGGAGGTATGCTATTGAAAGAAAAAGATTAGGGAAAAATTACAAATTATCTTCCACAGATCACTTTAAATATCTAACTACGATTTGATAAATCTTGAGAAAACTTCCGCTGGTTGTCTGTTGAATGCAGTTATGATTGTAGATGGTAGTGAACGAAGAGATTATCATTGTGATGAAACGCATGCTAAAATATGATCGAAATGGCATCAATTGACAAGCATGAACAAGCAAGGTAGGTATGGCAAGATGGAGCTCAAGATAACGCTCCATTTCTACCATAAAATTTCAAATCACCTCGGGGATAGATTTGCCGTTGTTTCATAAAGTTTACGAAGATTTTGAGGGTTGCTGGCCTGCGAAAAAATTTCAAAATTAAAAAATTAATTTTCTGATAAGCATTCTCTCTTGTAAGTTATTTTGATGTAATGTAATTAGTAAACCTGTAATCAGCTTCGAGATAAATTACTGTAAACATCAAAGAACAAAATGCTTTTCACATGAATTAACTTTAACTGTACTGGATTGGTTGATTCTTCATCGTTAATCTTGGTTATTGGAAAACAACGGCTGTTTATGGTTGGAGAAAGGCCAAGCACTTTGGCTGCACAACAAGTATGGTTTCCTGCGTCGGTTCCAAGCCCAGTGAAATAAGAAGGGTTGGTGGGAGAAGAGGCGTCCTGTTCTAAATGAAGAAGCCCCCGTGCCAGGCCATAATAAATTCAGATGCTGATGAATGCTCCCTCGCATGGGCGACCACACACTGGAGTGAAATTAAAGACAGAGAAAGAAGAAGAGGTGTTATGTCGTAGGGAGCTTTTTCTTCCCAATTGCACAATGATCTGGATTTCGTAACAGCAAAGCTTGAGGATTTATCGAACTCAACTGAAAAACGATGCTATTTATATCATGAGTTCCATTCCAGTGAGTTTGGAAGGGTAAGCAAGAAGAAGGGAAAGACCTACAACAAGGCTATTCAAAAGCCTTATCCCTTCATCTCTGGCAATTTTCTATAAACGGAAAGCTCTCCAACTTCATTGGAAGCAAATTTTAAGCTTGATGTGGGCTAGCACCATTAGCCATAGGACCTAGGATCTATGAGCAAGCATTTTACCGCTGAGACGTGCCTTCACCTCGCTTCAAAGAGTTTGGCGGGTAACTCTTTGATATGCTTCCATTGGAAGGCCGCAGCGCAAACAAACTAGACTCTTCAAACATTCTAGATAACCTCTAAAATCAAATTTCTTTCAACATATCTGTAGATTTTAAATAACTTCTTCTTTGGTCTTTTATTTTGCTTTACTGGACACACGTTTACAACAGCTTTAAGTAGTTGAAGTGTTCACCCAGTCTAAACATTCGTATATATTATTATCATTATCTCTGGGCTGTTTCGCTTCATTTTTTCCTCACCATTAGCGACGGATCCAATCCAGGCTCTAGGGCTCTAATCGGCTGTCATTTTCTATCTAATAGATAATACTTTGTATCATTATCATAAAATAACACGAATGGGAGCTAACAATTTACTTTACGTACCTGGAATGGCGCTTTTCCCGTTAGACATTGGTAGATTATTGTTCCGATGCTCCACAAATCAGCTTTGGCATCGTATGTTTTTGACATTATCACTTCAGGAGCCTGGAGAATAGCCAAGTAAGAAATGCTTCCGTTACAGAAGTATCGACTGGATTAGCGTTGAGAACGGAATCCTAGCTGAACATAAACAAATTGCCAAAGCAAATACGGGATCGAGAATGGGTCTTGAGATATCTCTTATTTCTTGGACTGTTGCAAATTTGCAATCAAATGTCCTTTCACTTCAATCCTTTTTCATTCCTCATTCTAAAATATTCACACAGGTTTACAAGGCTGATATGAAACTTTTTTCAACCCGACCTGTAGCAAAAAATTAATAAACCCTAGAAATAAAAACTAAGTATACATGTCTAATGAATATACAGTAGTATTTAGTGTAATTGATTGACAAATTAAAAAGAGTTGAATTAGATAGAAACTGTGCCTTTCTAAAGATGGCACTTGAAGGTTTTCAGGGAAGCTGCCTCCTTGGCTTGCATCTTTAGACCGTTTCACAGTTCAGCGAAACAACAAAATTAAAGATATACCCTGTAAAGTGTGACGTAATCTTGAGGCCTTCTTGCAGCAAGTTGCTAAAAACGATTTAGAAAAAGCATCCGAAACGACTAGAAATCGAATAGAGAATCGCTCCATACCATGTACATAGGAGAGCCGCATAAGGTAGCCGCCATCATTTCACCATCAAGGAATCTCGCAAAACCGAAATCAGCTAAAATCAGATAGAAACAAACTGATGCTTATTATATGCACTTGTAAATTTCAAGCGTCATCAGGCGATTCGGGAGAGTCAGCTCGGGCTGTGGGGCATTTTATAGGATCGTGCCCCAAGGAGCTGGATTTAGGGTCCATTTAAAAAAAAGGATTCACAAGGTGACTAACTGTCGAAGGAAGACGCAACCACGACCCTATTAAAGCATTGAGATCGATTTTTTTGTTTTTTTCTTTAGTGAGTTATGTCGAAGAAAGGCCATGGTGGCCTATACAGAGCCCCAACAAAGGAAGAAAGAAGAAAGCGAAAGGCTAAGAGGATAGAGGGATCAGATCAAGTTTATTCATCTTAGATTTGAAAGATAGATATTTACTATATAGGAGCTTTTATAGTAATAATCAAATCAAATCGGCTGGAATTTTTACGGGCACCTTCCAGCCGCGGTCACTGGATCTTTACCCCTCTCTTACCCGCTCTCCTCGACGCCCCTGCATGTTATGACATATATACGCCGAGGAATTTCAGTTATGAGTAGCCGCTGGATGATATTTATCTATGAAAGCTCCAAGGCTTGAAGGATTATTCTATGAAATGGAATCACGGTCATAAAATCGCACGCTTTGAAATGTGACAGAAAAAAGCCTAGCTGGAACGTTTATTCTTCTCTTGAGTCGATTGAGTTAGCTTCCAACGTGGATTAGACCCGCCGGTCTTCACTTCTTATAACTCAATGGAGCAGAACAATCAAGTCTAAGACAAGTAAATTAGCAGACAATACTGTGAGTCTATTCACATTAGTTTTCGGCTGCCGGCGGACAACGCCAACGAGTTTTTAGATTTACTTGAACTAACTTGAAGATAATTTTTCCAGTAACGATCTGCGCTATGCTATTCCTTCTAAAGCCCTTTTAATTTAAGGAAATTATGAACCAGAAATGCCTAAAAGGGGGCGAAAATTGCTTCTAATGACGGTTGAAAAAGCTATTTTATACAAGTGATTCTACCTTGATATCAAAGGTAGAAATTTGGACACTGAGAAGCTTTTTGCCTATCGGGCAGTGTCCAGGTCCTTCCTCTCGATGTGACCACACCTCGTGATTCCTACGCCTGGGATTACAGAGAGCTGGCGACTCTCCTCACTCTAAGTGAAAGTTTAGCTGAGGGTGGATTAAAACCACTGACAATAGGATCAATGCACAAGAATATTACCACTGAGCTATCCTAACAACGAAAGTGACTCTACTCAATCCAATCAAAATTTCAGCTGAGAGTGGATTCGAACCACTGACAATAAGATCAATGTGCAAGAGCCTTGCCACGGAGCTATCCTGACATCCTAAAGCTTTGTGTTGCCTACAGTTGCTTGTGGATGTTCAAGCAGCTTTATCGCTTGTATTGATCATTCCCAAGAAGAACTGACAATGTGCTCAAAGCTCACGGCCTTGATAAAAGCCCCGGGTCAGGATATAGCTAGCTCCCATTCTGGGTGCCCTCTATTTGTCAATCCAGCAGCGAATGGGTTGTCTGACAGAAAGGTCTGGAAAAAATACAGCAAGGGAATGGACTGACCACCGAACTTCCCTATGCCGTGGTTCAGGATGGTACCACCGAGCAAGGTATTCCTGGTAGCAGGGAGGGAACTGGTCACTCTACCTCACAACGTCATGGCTCAGGATGGCACCTATCTGACAAGGGGCCCCAAAGCTCATTTTAGAGCATGATATTCTACTTTTACTGGTTACACATTCTATATTGAAGGCTTATTTTCAATCAAACAGAAGTAATTTTTTCATACCAATCTTGAACTTTATTTCATCAGGCGGAGGGCATTTTTCCCCTCTGTAGCTCAGCAAGATGTTCTGAGGCTTCAGATCTCTATGGATGATACCTTTCACATTGAGCATGCGCATTGCAGATACTGCAAAGACAAGCATGAAAATATCAGAAAGAATTGGAAACAATTTTCAATTGCTAAAAGATACAGCAGTGATTAGTGATGTATGTAGGTGAATTCGTCCAAGAGACAAGTGGTGGAATCACTGAGAGTTCTCAACAGTAAAAAACATATCGAGTGCATGAAATACCAAAAGATACAGTGTAAGATCAGGTGCAGTGGCAGAGTGCATTTTGAGGAAGGCATTCGGTTCCTGACACATGATTCAGCTATACCACATTTTTTACAAGATGAACTTGAAAATTTTCTGTTTGCCTGTGCAGTGCAGTGGCAGAGTGCATTTTGAGGAAGGCATTCGGTTCCTGACACATGATTCAGCTATACCACATTTTTTACAAGATGAACTTGAAAATTTTCTGTTTGCCTGCAAAGTCTGATAAATATTCAAGAAAGCAAGTCTTACTTAGCTGAATAAGGAACTGTCGAATGGTATCTTCACTTAAAGTTCCTTTTTCTGCCAAGGAAAGATACAGTTTAACAAAGCTATAGATAACATATCTTACACATAATTTCAACAATATAACAAAAACAAATAAATGCTGATAAGATAAATCAATACCAAGAGATTAAAGTTTATCTTGTATGGACGTAAATAATCACCTTCATCTTATATACATATCACAAAAGTTTCCCTACAAACTATGATACCCAAAGACACATCAGGTGGCACTAATGGATATCAAACCTAGAAATTCAATTTTTGATGGTACTGTTAAACTCTGCTATTCATAATTTATGGATTTACATTGATAAATAACATAGAAAATGTAAAAGCTTTGTATGCGTTTATTAGCCTTATAGATGATGCTAGAATAGTTACACAACATTAATTTGAAGAAAGCTGAAAATAAGTTTAAGATAACCTTGCAAGTAGTCCGCCAAGTCGCCACCATTGCAATACTAAGATATAAGAAATCCATTGAGTTAATACAAGGATAGAGCAGTTAAGAAATGAAAAATGCTAGAAGGTCCCTACTGCCAGAAAAACCTATAATCTTGTCCTTTTTCAATTATGGATTCAAATAATGAGAGAAAACACAGCAGCATTACAAAAATTGGGCCAGGGAAACTAAATGAAATTGATTCAAGTGTAAATGTTGTAGCTTGGTTGCCATGGAAATTCACAAGCAAATTACCATGTGTATCATTGTTCACTGATTTGCCAATATGGCCCCTTATACACCTCATTTCAAAATCATGAAACAGTACAATGTTCACCATCGTGGGAAGGTGGTCACATGGAAGATGTAGATCAAAGCCCAATGATTGTAAGGGAGCTAAGTAGTCTGACGTTCACAGGAAACAAGATTGGTACAGGATTGGATTGGAGATAATGAAGGTGCATGGTGCAGAAAGCCGTGCCAGGTAAAAACCAACCTCACAATGTTCATGCTCATAGAAGACAGGGCCAGAAATGAAGGTGAATGGCGGAGACAGCCATGTCAGGTAAAAACCAATCTCATAGTTTTTATCATCATACTAACAGACTTCCAAAATATCTGAGTGGTCCCCACCAATTCTGGGTGTGCATGGTGATTAACAAGGACTAAAAAGTAGCTAGTAAACTTAAATTTAATATCTATAATGCATTGCAAAAAAACTATTACAAGTATACCTCAATTATCAAAAACACATGAGTTGGTGTTTCCTATGGAAAATATGAAAAAGGATGAAAATATTTAAAATACACTTTCTCATTCAATAACAAACATTGGAATTTTCAAGCACAAAAAAGGCATGAAGCCTTGGGGGGTTACAGCATATTTTTGAGGCCAAGTTTATAACATACAAGTATATGCCCCACTATAAAAGCAATGGTAGCATGTTTAACTTCAATTTCTTTGAACAACACTTTATACTTCAACTCAAAAATCAATTCCCTTATAGAATGGAATACATTCTTAACAGCATAAAACCCACCATCAATTTTCATGTACTTACAATGCAGTCAAGGAGTTGAACAATGTGCTCATGGTGGAGTTCCTGAAACAAATGTTTTCCAGTTGAGGATATCGAAATGAGATATATCAAAATGAGATACCAGTTAGAGCTAAGAAAATACATTAGTACATTATATGGCAAACCAAGTACCAAAGTAGAATTGATTGACAAATGTAAGAAAATTGAGTTAAAGAAGCGTTCATTAATTTCAACGACACAAAAATATGTGATAAGTTGATATCATGAAAATCTTGATAACCCATAAGTATACTGAGAAATAATTTACTTAAAAGATTCGAGTCATCAGAAATAAAACATATTGGTGATATCAATAAAAGGCCTACTTCAAAGGTCTTAAACTGAATGTGAAAGTACCAGTAAATGTATATGCAAAATGGTAAGGCTAAAAGTTGATCAAAGGGGGAATAGAGAGGTTGGCCTTTGGTGGAGAGAGTGATTTTTGGCAAGAGAAAATGGGAAACAAACGGATATGCTACAGAAATGGCTGGATTGAGCAACCAATTGAGTTGTGTGATATGCAAAATACTGGAATGGATAGTGCACAATGGCAGAAATATCACTACAACAGAACTTAAAAAAGAGAATTAAAGAGAAAGTATCAAAAATTTTTGATGAAATATTGAGAGCACAAACTTTCAAGATTCTGATTTCTTTGCCTAATAGAGTTTGCGTCTTTCCAAGGTTTTTCTTTGATATTGTCTTGATGGCAACATTTTGCGTGGGGTCCTAAAGAAAGATAAATATTTAAGTAATGCTTATGGCAAATATGTGTATTAGGAACGATCAGTCTTGGTAAAATGATTTGCAGAAAACTAATTTTTTAAGATAGTTGAGCTTTATTGATCTCTATCTTACGACGAGATACAAGCTGAATGCCAATGAAGTTAGCATTCTACACTGAGCTTGTTATGAGCAACCTTCTCTTTATGGAAATGAATTTTGGTAATATGCCCTTTTTCTGCATTGAAAAATTTAGTCAACTATACCGATACCACCTGATTAAAACACAAGAATGTGAAGGCTTGCATGTTCAAAGAGACAAGCTCAAATCACATGAGCAAATGTGCAAGATAAAGCTTTCCAGCTTTCTATAATGTTTTTATCATCTTTCTGTCAACCAGTATTCTATAGCAGTTAGACGTCACTGCAGGGCAGCCAGATGTGAATATATTTACGCTATCTTGCACTGCAGTTGAGATTTAAACTTTTTGAAATATCTTTCGGATTCAAATTTAGAGAAAAATAGACTGATTCTCGTTGAAATTATCAGAAAATAACCAAGTAGGCATTATTTTGCTTGCTGCGCACTTAAGAGGTAAATAAATTGCATTTGAACACATTTAATTCATTCTGAAGCTTAGCAGAACAAGCTGCTTTTTGGGGGAAGCTTATTCCAACACTTGATTTCACCCTCAGTTATTTCCCTATAACATCCATTGATATTAGTTAACTCTTTAGCATTGATGAAAAATATTTTTGAATTTCACTTATAGTGACTTTATATCAGTAAGAAGAAAATAGTGAAATAACGTTAAAACAGAGCGTTGTACTTAATCCACTGACAGACTGATATTCTGCAAGTGCAATTACTTCAGTGATTTAAAATATCTAAGCATGGGTTTAAAGTAGGTAAATCCCTGATATTGTTACTGACTATAGAATAATCACAACTGGATGAAGAAAAATGGAAAAAGGAGAGAGAAAGCCTCGTCCAATACTAATTGGAATATTGCCAAAGCAATCTAGGGTTGAAAAGGCATTCGAAACCTTCAAAACCACAAATTGAGCGACCTTGTCCCATTTAAAAGATGTTTCTAAAAATTTCCTAAGACCCGCTCACATTTCTAATGAATTAAGCAAATTTAAATACGGATCTAACAATGTTTTCCTTAATTACTTCAACGATTCGAACGCTAAAACTCTTCGCAATTTGAAACAGTACTTTTCATACGAAAGAGAAAATAAAAGAATTCCCATGCTTCTTAAATTAATAAGCTCACGAAACAATTTCCAACTATGACACTTCTGTCTACGCTCTCACCTCTTTTAGACTTCCTTTAAAAACAATCGCGAAAGCTCCGTGGCCTATCAGGTCCTTCTTCTCATAGACATACCGTCCAACAGTTTCCATGATTCTGTGGCAACAACTCTCCAGTATGGATGTCTGTAAAGGATGAGCCAGTTGCACACTGATTTAGGTTGCTGAACAGGGTGTCTGTTTGCAGTATTTGTACCTCCATACATGAAAACGTTCTCCCTGTGCCTTACTTGGTTAGTGGCCTAACTTAGATCACTTAAATTCTGACAGCTGCGTTTTTCCTTTGCTGTAGTACATATGATACCAAAACCGAATAAAGTCAATAAATAAACACAGAGCTTTTCAGCAGCAGTGTATGTAGACTTTTTCGCCTTATCTTATTGTATTTTCTCGTGGCGTATTCATTTTCGTCTGTGTACTGTTATTGTTTTATCCCGCCATCTTGCATCACGAAATATTTTTTCTTCTGAACATCACAAAGCCTTTTTGTGCGGTGAGAAGACTGGGGAGAGGTCTTACTGGAATATTACGCAATCGCCAGTCAGGGTCACGCAACGTGATCCTGTTTGTTTACATGGAGTGGTGACGTTTCTAGTCCTTCAGCCTACGGACCATTGACGCATGTGTTGTTTTTTTTAGGTGGGTAATGTCGAGGAAAGGCTATGGTGGCCTATACAAAGTCCCAACATAGGAAGAAAGCGAGCAGCTAAGAGGATAGAAAGATAAGATCAAGTTTATTGATCTTAGATTTGAAAGATGGCAAGTTGTGAGTTGGAATCCTATACGTGTCAGAATAAAGGCACCATTAGCGAGGAAGGCAACAAGAAGCAATCTCGTATAATGCACTTCTCTAGGAAAATCTCACATGGTTTTACGCTAAACCCGAAATCGAGTATCCGACAGAGCTTTTTTTGTTTACATAGAGACTGTGGGTGCACGCAAGCTCATTCATGTTTCTCTTCGATCGTTCTCCTATCATTCAATCGGTACTCCGTGTAAAATTGGGTATAAATCACGGCGAGGAAAGGAACTAGGCATTATGCCTAAGATGGTAATGAATCAGTATTTCCATTTCTGTAAAAAGAGGCTCCTAAAAACTAGGGAAAGATTTCTACTTTCCTTTGTTTACACAGTTTTTGTATGGATCTATGGCTTGAAAGCTTACAGTACTCAATGCAATACTATGTAAAGATGTTTAAGAGGCCTTGCCTGTTCAATGGAGTTCTTTGTACCCTTTTAGAAGTAGAAATTCATTCATTCAAGCAGTAATTCTGTCTTCAGTCTTCAGAGTGAAGGCCGGGGAGCTTCAAGCAGACCTTCGGAGAAGTTATAAAGCACGTGCGATTCTAGCACCACTGCTGTAAATATCGTGACAACGAGGGATGAATCTGCAGATAAAACTCGAGGCGATATTGGATAAGAATAGTCGTCGTTTCTTTCAAGGAAACACTCTGGTCCTCAGTCCTCAGATTCAGAGACGAGATCTCCGGTTTGGACGTAAAAGATCCTGCATACGAGGTTCTATGGCATGGGTAGTGAAAGGTAGATTAGAAGCGCACGTCACACAGCGAAAGGAAATTCACGATAACTTTGTGATCAAATGAATGACTTGCGTACGGTCTTCCCGCTGACTCAATCTAGTCCCGACATACGAGGAAATGGAAACGCAGCAACACGAGAATTCCTAATATAACTGTTCCTTTTTGTATCATGACAGTGACGATTAGCGCCTAACCCACGGAATCTACCCCCCAAATCACCATTCATCCCAAGAACTTGGAATTGAATTCATGGAAGGCCATTACTTATTGAAGATTATTGAACATAGACCATTGATAAATAGGGCTGCTACGTACTCATATAAGGTGGTGTCGTGGTGTAGTGGTTAAGCATGCGGACTCATAAAACAGGGGTTGTGAGTTCAAACCCTACACCTGTCACAATAAAAGCCCCATTGGCGAGGAAGGCAATGGGAAACAACCTTATAAATTCCATTTCCCAAGAATAAACTCAGAGCCCTGTCTCTTGTTTTCGCCACGCTTGAAATCGAGTGTGCAACGCAGTCAGTTTTTGTTTGCCATAATACAATGCTCCATAAGCACAAAAAGAAGCTACTAGCTGCGATGACAGAAAGAACGAAACCTATCCAACTAAAACACTTCTGCAAACCAGTTCGTTCGTCCTCTTCGAAGGGAGATGGCCATCTTTGCTGGTCGTTCATTCTCTGGGACTGGGTGGGTTCGGAGGTGGCTGATGAGGCCAATATGAGCCTGAAAAATTCTGGCACATTGGCGGCAGAACAGCTTATTTTTTACCTGTGCCAACCAGTAGGTTCAGCATGACACATAAGAATCCAGGAAATCTAGAAAGATACGGTCCTTGAACTCTGGGCACTCTTTGTATGTATGATATTCTCATCTCAAGTGAAGTAATTACGTACGAGAATGAGACCAGCATACCACTTCTCAGTTTTCACATTCTCATTTTAAACTGAATCTCAGTCCAATTACTGCATTAGAATATGAAGCTTTTTTTAGTGAGATATGTTGTGGGAAGGCCATGGTGGCCTATCAAAGCCCCAACAAAGGAAGAAAGAAGAAAGCAAAAGGCTAAGAGGAGAGAGAGATCAGATCAAGTTTATTGATCTTAGATTCGAACGATGGCAAGCTGTAAGATTCAGGAAAGCAAGAAGAAGGCAAGAAAAACATCTAGAATTGGTTGATATTACAAAGACGCATGTAGGAATTTCGCGACATACGCCCTCAATCCACAATGCTACTGTTACCCCCAAGTGCACATAGCAGTCTAAACGGCCTGCACTTTCAACACAATGCCTACTTGCGTGTGATAAATTCACGTCAAGACAACGCTACAGCATTTTCATATTCGAAGTATCATTTTGCCATTCCAGTCTCCATTCATCCGTACCAAACTGAGTGGTATCCACATTCCATCCAGTTTCCTTCATAGCCTCGTAGAAGGACGGGAAGAGTTTGGCAGTGACGTCATGTGCCAAAGACACAACTCCCCAGGTAAACATTGGATCTGCGTCATTGCCTAAAATTCGAAGCATGAAATGAGGTGATGATGAGAATTGAACGTATGAAAGCAAGTACTTCTACGTCTTCTGGCAATATTTGCTCACATTTTCAATAAACTCGATCTTATCTCGCTCTCTCTCTCTCCTGCTCTCCTGTCACTTTCTTCCTTCCTTTGTTGGGCTAAAAAAACACTTCAGCAAGGTCAAAAGTAAGGATGTGCACTCAATCATTATCGTGTGCAGTCTGGTACAGGGACTCCCTATTTTCGAGCCGGATCCCATTGTTGTTATCAGCCCTTCCCATCTATTCGAGCATGGCGCTGCCAGAGGGAATGCATTGTTTTCCCAAGAACATGCAATTCATGGAACGTGTTGCCTTCTTCTTGCTTTCCTGAATCTCACAGCTTGCCATTGTTCAAATCTAAGAACAATAAACTTGATCTGATCTCTCTCTCCTCTTAGCCTTCCAGTTTCTTCTTTCTTCCTTTGTTGAAGCATTGTATAGGCCACCATGGCCTTTCCCCAACATAATTCATTGAAAAAACGCCCCCCTCCATTATAGGGTTACGCATGCACTACTTGAGTAGCTGTGTCTGGGAAAGTTGACAAATGCGCATAAGTTTGATTATTCAAAATTTTTCTACAAAATCACTAAGACTTAAGCCACAGGGAATGCAAAGAAAATAAAGCATCTTGTACCCGAAGCTTCAGCATCAAAACAAGACCAGAAAGGTCTGGAAAAATATATGCATTCATCTCGGAAGGAAAGCAACTGTTTCTACTAAGTGCAACAGATTTCGGATAGACGGTAGATCTATGTGCCTCAAAGATGGAGGGCATCCTTCCCTTCAGGATCGAACTTCGTTTGTCATTCTACAATGGCGGGCACGACTCATCTTTACACTAAGTGCTACATTACCAGAAAATACGAAGTCTTAAAATGGGGCAATTGGGAGATCCTATAGCCATCATCATCATCATCATCATCTTCTCCTTTGCCGAACCGGTGCACCCAGTTCCTGACAGCAGCTCGCCAGCCCTCCCAAATATTCGCCATCCTGTTCAATTCAGCTCCCTGCATACCTCTTCACTCTTTCAGATTGCCTAGGCAGTCAGTTTCCTTGTGCTCCTCCCCTGCCTCTTCCCCCTTCCATGCCACCTTCCATTGCTGCGCTATAGCCATGCGCTTCCATACTATATTATATTCTTATATGCTCCATACTGTATTATATTCTTTACCTAAAATCCTCAAAAACTTGCATCCCTGGAAAAACACGTTACAAAAACTTATCGAGGAGATCAGGAAACATACCTGTTTCCCATTTTGAATTAATAGGGTAGAGCGTCTGAGCCAAGCGCTTGTCTCCAAATGTCTGTGAAAATCAAAATAATAGCAAAAAATGGATGGAATGTCGATCACTCAGACTGACTCAATTCAAATGACTCAATCATGAGGAAATAATAGAAGGAACAGAACTCCAGTGGCCATCCTAGCCGCCCTTATCTGCTTTGCCAAGAACAAAATTCTACACATCAATGCAGCTCTTCAGTTCAAGGACGGCATCGAACGAATAAAAGAATACATTAACAGATAATCATGTATGTACTTATGTAACTACTTATGCATCTTAGAATCACTACTCTTCAAAAGCAATTATTGTCGTGGTCACTTAATTCCATCAGCCGTACGTCTTCAATGAGATTCGGTTGAATGAGATAGTTAAATCCGCCGATAACATCGTTATTGATTTCTGTGAGGAAAGAGAAGCATAAGGAATGTGAGCATCATACTACCTTCAGCTTGCCCTGAGTTAAATTGTCCAGAAGAACGGCGGTGAAACAGCAGGTTAGTAAATCCAAGTGGGTGACATCACGATGTAAGGCAACGTTCAGCTTGGCTGCAATGCAAATGATCCCTCAAAATGACACAGAGACAAGCAACACCACAGATGCCGAACTTTCAAAGTGACAAACGCTGCCTACCGTGTCTAACAAACGTAATTGCCAAAGGCAGAAGTCAGAAGAGCATGTTTCACAGCGACTTTATTCAGTTCTTCTATAATACATGGGATGGACGGGGATCTACCTACATGTTAACAGGTCGTCTTTATTGCTGCGTCGCATACTTAGTTTTCGAGCATAGCAGAAACCAGAGACGGGGCTCTTGAGTTTTTTCTAGGGAAGTGGATTTTATGAGGTGGTTTCCCGACGCCTTCCTCGCCGATGATGTTTTCGTTGTGACAAGTGCAGGGTTCGAACTGACAACCCTTGCGTTATGAGTCCGCACGTTTATGGACAGTCTCTAGGCTGGGTCCGTTTTAAGGGTTGCTATTGACATTATATCAATTTTCTTTGACAAAACAGTGTATTTGGGGAATAATAACACTACACCAAGGTACAACTCGTTGATACATACATGAACGGAAATCTATCTATATGTGAAAAAATTTTCTCTTAGCGACCTGGTCGTCAGGTGTTTCTCTCTACCTCTCCCCAGCTGTCGCTGCAAAAAGCTTAGACGTGTGTTTCCAGTAAAAATCTAGCGAATGGCAAAGACTGGTAGCGACAGATAGTGACAGTTGGAGACCTCGCGGTAACCACGCCTTAAAGACCTCCCATTCATAATGCTGGCAGGCTGCGGTTAGATCCCACATCACGGGATAAATAATCAGCGAAATTCTAGTGAAGATGAAAATTAATGCGAGCAAAGTGGGAGATACCTGGTGAATTCTTCTTCTTCAAATCCAACCGCATTATATACTTGACATTATGCAGATTTGTAAAAGCACTCCTCAGTTCATTAGGCCTGCATGTGAGAAAGCGAGTGGGTTGAATCAGAGTGAAGCAAGGATAATAAAGAGTAAAATTCTGCTTGTCCAACTCTCAAAAGAATATCTTCAACGCTAACTCCAGTTAAAAATCACAACTCGATTCAATATACCAAATGAGTATCAGATAGGTATAGATTAAATGGTACAACGCAGAAATTAACGCCATAAGCTCTGAATTAATTTGTTTAGTGAGTTATGTTCAGGAAAGACCATAGCGGCCTATGCTAAGCCCCAACAAAGAAACAAAGAAGAAAGCGCAAGGCTAAGAGGGGAGAGAGATCAGATCAAGTTTATTGATCTCAGATTTGAAGGATGGCAAGTTTTAAGATTCAGGAAAGACAGGAAGAAGGCAAGACGTTCCACAAATTGCATGTTTTAGGGATGAATGATGATTTGTGGGATAAATTTCGTGGATTTGGCAGTGAAACTTGTAACGGGTGTGAATGAGTTGAGCTTCTGGTGGTCCTGACATGCCTCAGAGGAACTGGAATAATATCCCTGATTTCCTGAGAGCAATGCCCGCGAAAGTATCTGCAAAAGATGGAAAGATCTCCAACAAAATAACAATGGGAAAGAGGTTGGAGAGATTTGGTGAGTTTAGGATTGTTGATGAAATGCCTCAGGTAGATATGAATTTCAGGGAAGCTCGAAAACGTTCCTTCCGATATTTATTTGTTCATTTATTGCTTTTGTTTACTTAAAAGTCCTTTAACGTCGGCGGCGATAATGATATAAAGGAATGCATACACAGCTGATAAGCCAATCAAAGCCAAAAAATGTGTTTAAATTAATCATACAAGAAAGGCAATGATAAAATATAATGGAAAATATATATAGTTCATAAGCTAATATATACCAACAAATATGTTAAAATCAGTTACAAAATGATTTAGCAAAAACGAATCTGACGAGCTCACAAAAACCCTGAACCTAAAAACTTCGCAATATCTGCAGATACAAGTATTTCCTCTCAATGAAAATTTCTGCTTAAAATCAGGTAAGGTATTGGTATGCTTAATCCCTGTCGGTCTACCCGGCAATACATAGGTACACATGGGGCAACGCTGGCAACAATGGGCAGCAAGAAAAGGAACTTCCCCTTTCGTCTCAAAATGCCATGACTCAAGATGGTACCTCTCTAACAAGGTGCCTCTCGAAGCTGAAGCTTAACCGTACTTTTTATCTCAATACGGCTTGGTCATAATTTCCTGCATCACTTCACCATTTCTTAGGGAATGAAGCTAGGAAAACGATATTGTAGAAGCAAGCGCTCTACATAAACCATATTTCGTGCCTTCTACCTGGTATAAGATGACAGACTTAAGTAAAATAAGAAGTCGCGCTATTTAGCAGAGTTCTGGTCCTTCCACTTGATGTAACAATTCCTCTTCTCTTCTGTGACTGGAATTAGCAAGCAATTAATTTTCCTTGCTCTGAGTGAAGCTTAAACATGAAGTGGTGGTTGATCCACCTACCAAAGGGTATGGAATATTGACAACTGAAACATCCACGCACCTATCCACTAGGAGTGGAGTGTTTCAGCAGAGAATTCACGGGAGAGAAAGCTGCTGGCATTTTCAACGCGAGATGTTTTGAGGGCATTTTCCATTGCTTCAAAAAGTAAAAACCAGGTTATGTGGACATTACTTACGTGTGAATTACATCAGAGAGCTTACATCCAATATTCATACCCAGTCTGTAGCCAGGCGCTAAATGAAAGAAATATTTTTCGGTAAAAAGAAAACAGAAATTGACAGATAAGTCTTCCTAAAAATGACGTGGCTCATGATGGCACCTCTCTCTTATCGACTATGGAACTTGTGTGGATCTTACGTAATGAATACACGCATAACGTAAAAGAATGTGATTGATGAGCGCAACGGAACGAGATTGCAACTAGACTGAGCTTGACTCCTTAACTACACGACTACCTAGACCCTTGTTCTAGGAGACTGGTAACAAATGGCTATGGTGACGTAAAGTTTTTGTCAGTGCTCAACTTTCATTGGCAATATACAGAAATAATTCATGCAGATCTTAAAAATGAGATACGGAATTAGATATCGAGACTGTCATCTGCTGAATTTGACAGGCTGCGGGAATGAAGGCTGCGGGCATGAAGGCTGCGGTGGTTCCGAAACGCAAGGAGAAGGGAATCTGGTTATGTGGGAAGAGGAGTGCTCAATCATGCGATGGGAAGGAGAGGAAGAAGGAGGCCGAAGAGGTGTTGTATGGACAATATTTGGGGGGCAAGAAGAGGGCGGGAGTGGGGGAAGAGGACGCGCTGGACAGCGTCTGATGGAGAAGCAAGACCCGCTGTGACGACCCCTCAAGGGTTATGCCGAAAGAGGGAAGAAGGTGATGAACGGACGAATTTCACGTTGCCTAACAGACTTCCACTGATGCACCAATTAGAAAAAGCTGCTAATTGCAAGAGTTTGATTAACGAAAAAGCGAAGGAGACAGACATTCACCTCGAATAACAGGGTCGACTCTGCTAACTTCTTTCGGTGTCAAAACAAACAAAGAGTTGATGTATTTCTCTACTAGGATATGATACCTAGGTAAGTTGACTGTTTCCATAACCACCGCCGAAACCGCCTTATAATTCGAGTAGAGGTGCAAGATGGTGAATGTCAAAAACAACATCCAAACTAATCTGCAAGGGGAAAGCACGAGAAAAAAGTCAAAAACCTGCCACCTAAATCAAGTTGATTAACGGTAACCGGAATGCGACAAAAAAGAATGCGACAAAAAAGATTGCGACAAAAAAGAATGCGACAAAAAAGAATGCGACAAAAAAGAATGCGACAAAAAAGAATGCGACAAAAAAGAATGCGACAAGAACCTAACAAACTATTGATCCAGATCCGGGAGAGGCAGTTGGCATAATGGTTAGAGGAAATGTCTGCTGCGAGGACAGTCCGAGTTCAAAGCACCCCCGTGAACGTCTCACTCGCCCTCTCTCGCCACATATTAGTAAACAGGTACCTGGGGAAAAGCAAGGGGTGCAAAATGGCGAGTAAACTCAAAATGCCGTGGCTTAGAATGGTACCTCTCTAAAAAGATGATCCTAAACGCTTGCTTCGAGTATGGGAATCAAATTTCTACCCTGATCTGTCGTCTCGGAAATCCCTTTAGTAGCATCAGCAGTTATTAACTGCTTTACCAGATGCGAGGTTCTTCCGAGATATAGCTTCATTAGCCATATTTCTAATTTGAATATTCTGCCCTACCACAAATACATTTGGTAGAGTGCACCTTTGAAGACTTCTTGGATCTGGGCAATCAACCTTATCATCGTTGAAAGCAGCAAAAATTTCAAATAAGTCGAAATGGTGGCAACAATATCCTCTTCATCGTATCGCTTGGACAAATAGGTTCTTCAATACATAATAATACTCACATCGTACTGCTAGCTACCATTGGTGTTATGACCAAACCAGTGATGAGTGCCAAAAGATTAACTAAAGTTTCCTGTTAGGATATCAAATATGATTGACGATTGAGTTCTACGCATAGAAGGAGAACAGTCACTTCAAATTCGCTTCAGCAAAATTAGACAAAAATTTGAACGGCAAAGACATCAAAATTATGACTTATATCATGCCTTGACGATCATTGGAAAATAGAAAGAACTGAATGGCCGCGAAGCATCGAAACTAAATGGGAACATTGAGGAGGAAATGACATTAAATCTCGTCATTTATCATCCAAGCATCATTAAATCTTAAAATTTCACTACTGCTTCTACTTAATACTAATGAAAATTAAGACGGAAAAAGAAGAAAAATAAAGAAGGAAATACAATGTTAAATTAAGCAAAAAAAAGTTGAAAGGTCCATCAAAGCAGGATCTGTCCAGTACTGCTTCCGTCAGCAAAATATGTAGTACGTGCATTGCATAGAACTGCTCATGATTTTCAATAATAGGAATAATTATAATCTAAGATGACAAATGAAAACCAAGACGAATAAAATGGCATCCTTTGTAATAAATTTTGTATGAAAATGAAGCGCAATAATGAGCATGCGTTGTCACCTGGCTACCATCTTTTGCTGACACGTCTGCCATATTATCTCTCCTAGCTTGATGTTGTGTCAAAGCAGCCCTAGTCGCACCACCAGCAACACCAACAACTGACTGTAACAGAAATCAAATGATTTTTATTCTTCATAGATTGTTTCGCAATGCTTACTTGGGAAACACTGGACGGCCATTTAAGCGAATCATTAAATTCTAAATTGTTGTCACTATGCTTATTCCTGTTGCAACTTGAAAGCAGCATTTGTAAATTACCTAACAATTTAAAGCGTTTATCTACGTGAACTCCAAGGGCATTCCTTCCTAGAGCAACTTCTTTCTTCTGTATAGATATTTAGATATGAAAAATGCTTTGATTTAGACTCCTAATGCCATAAAATGATTAGGGCCTATGTTCTTAGGTTGCTAACAGATGAGTATAAACTCATCTGATTGATACTAATGTTTGAAGATAAACATATAGCCATGGAAACTTTTTGCAACACTTTAACTTGGAAACTTTGAAAAGTTAGTTCTCAAATATCTCACTTGAGAAAAATGCAAGGAAAAAGAAACTAGCCTTTGACCTGTCTTTATCAGGATGTCGCAGGCTTCTATTCAAGCAAAATTCAACAAACCTTTGCAACACCAGAAATACAGGATACCAGGGTGAAATAGCCTTTGAACAATGGGGACAGTAGATCCAGTAATATTGAAACATCATTTAATATGTCAGCAAATAGCCTGACAAAGGAAAGATGAACACATGATCAATTGCAGCATAACACATATTATAACAGACTGCACATTTGAGAGCTCAATCTTTTCCCAAGAAAAGGGTTGAGTTGATGGATACATACACAAATGTTTGCACTGACAAAAGTGATATGCCACATTTACTCTGCTCAGGATCAAAAACTTGAAAACTGAGATTTTGATTCAAGTTACAGACCCCCTGCCACAGGGTGATTGAGACAGGCCCTCAAAGCAGTAAATAAACTTCAGTAAATCAAAACCTTTGAAGTATTGGCATGAGCCTTATAAGCAGTGACTATGAGTATCACGAGATCAAAAGCCCACCAAAACAATAGGTACTTAAAATGTGAATTGGCACTGGCAAGGAAGGTGCATTGGTGGAAAAGTGCCCATGTCAAGAAGATGGCTTGCCTAAAGTGATCAATTTTGATGCAGGAAGGCATGGGGAAACTGATGAATTCTTTTAAGATAAATTTTGGCTTTTCTAGTGACACTGCATATAGTAGAAGGTCAAACTTACATTAACGGTATAAAAGTTGCCTGTTCATTCATAAGTTTTCTTAACACTAATTTCAAAATAAATTCTTTTCACTTCTGGCCACCAACCAAAAATTCATTGCCATTGTCTCCATATGCAGACAAAGTTTTTGATTTCTAGTGCTTATAGACAGTGATAGTGAGTGGAATATTTCTTATGGACAAGCTTGATATACTACCTCCATCTTTTAGCATCACAGTCCAGTTGAGTTCTTTAAAGAAGAAAATATAACTCTTAATAGAATATTCACAGAGATTTGCATTGAGAAAGAAAGACCAAAGATGTAATGGGACAGAAAGGTGGAACAAGAGATGAAAGTGAAAGGCCTGGAGCATATGGCTGCGCAAGATTGAGTAAGGTGGTGAGGTAACTGCAAAAACTGGCAAATTCATGCTAGTGGGAAATAGTGAATGATGCTGGTGCCACTACTGAATACTAATATCCAAACAAACTAGAAGATACCCTTTACTCCATGCAAAAAGAATTCTCCCAAGCATGCCAGTCCCATCTGTAATGAAAAAGAAATAAATTTTAACCTCTTTCATATGAAAATACTTAAACTTGCAAACAAAATGAAATTATAAAGTCCATTCCAACTTTTGTAAAAGGTCAATTTACATCTTCGAAAGAAGTATCTTGGATTTTTATCACAACTGCCAAAGCAGCTTGATCTGGTCTGCAGCAGACGTTTTCCTAAAACGACTTTAATGTTGGTATTTAATTGGCTTTACATTAAATGGGTTTTATGTTAAACGGGTGGTCCGTTTTTTTTGCAAATGTACTGGCAAAGCATTGACTATCCGTAGATATCAGAAAGGGACAGACATAGAGTTACACATACAGATACCTTTTAACATCCAGGTTATTGTGGCCGCAGTAGCTGTGGCAGTCTCATCACCAACACCATAGCCTTTTAAAACGGCTCTAGTTGCAAGACTTCCAGTAATTGAGGAGCAAAATGCCTGCCAAAAATCAAAATTAGTTGACAAGAAAATTGCCTTGATAGATTATAAGGGACATTAATATTAATAATAATGATGCTAATTGTGAGTAAAGGTTATCTGTTATTGAATACCGGATGGAGCTCTGATAAAATGCCATTTTAAGCATACCAATGGAGGCTAACATAGAAGTATCCTAAAAGCATAAAGACAAAGGCTATGACTTGCCTCAATATTTTACAAAGAGAAAAACTTAATAAAACTTACCTGTGCGGTATCCCATATTTGATACTCAAGGTAGTCCTCACTAACACTGTCAGGATAACCTTGTGGTAAAAAGACTGTCTAGAACAACCAAGAAATAACTAGAATCAACGTGTAGCAACAACTCAGAATGAACAGCACAGAAAAACGCTAAGTAGAGACATTGAAAAATCTCCAGAGTGAATTTCATCAAAGCAGTCACGGCTTTGAAACATTGAATATAGTATGAAAACTATTCACAATAGAAATTTCATTGCTTAAGTCAGCAAAAACATTACCCAAATATCAACCAAACAACTTTTCATCAAGGGATAACTATTTCATTCCAGATATTTATCTTCATAAGTATGGAGCTTGTCAAGCAAACAAATGTAATGTTTTCATTTCGTTAAAAAGGTCTTCCCTTTATGGTCTTATGAAAGTCTAGCACTTTGGCTCTAAATTATGGAATACAATTCCACAACCTGCTGCATGTTCCATTGGCAGTTTTCAACTGAATTAAATGCCCACTTTGTTGACTCGTATGTCTAATTAGTCATTTAAATGAGGCTTTTGGTTTATCTATACTTTTGCTACTGTTTTTAGGAAATTTTATTTGAATTTTCATACAAGGGGGCTCTCTCTCAATTAGTTTATCTTTTTTGAGAGCTCCTCCTTAATCAATCTATTATATTATATATATGTACAGTCTGGTAGTTTTATTCAGATATGCTTTGTAGTTTATAATGTTGTAAATTGACTTGCATGCAAAATAGATAGATGGAAGTTTTGAAATTGAAATTGAAAAAAAGAGAAGCACTTGTAAACATAAACGTGATGAAAACATTGTTTTTTTCACTGCGAAACTCCACACTCCTCATATTTCTTATTTCATCAGGTAGTATGCAGCCTGGAAAACTTGCATACCTAATGTCATGGCTTAAGTCTAATTTCCCTCCTTGGTCAGTTGACAAAGTTTGAAGACCAAGAGAGACTAGCCTTTTACGGCATGTGCAAATCCACTTTGTAAGCAACTAAAGATTTGTCATAAACAATTTCACAATAAAACAAAAGGGACTAACAACAGATTTGAAAATAACGATGGAAAATCAGCAAGGGTATAAATTTGGGTATCAATCAGACAAAAGTGGCTATTGATATAAGCTGGTATGGGCAAACTCAAGTAATATATCAAACTTGGTGACAAGTCTTTAAACAAGAAGTCTTAATGAGCTTGATGGTGTGATTTCTTTACGCGATAGTGCTATTATCTTACTGTTTAATTTAAGACTTGACCAGGGGCCAAACTTTAGTCAGAGTTTTCGCTTAGGGGGGTAGAACCTGCTCTGCAAACGTGTCCCAGATATATATGCAAAATAAGACTACAATTCAATCTCCCTAAAGAAAGTGAGAGAAAAAAGGCAGTGAAGTTTATTACACTTTCTAAAACGATACAGCTACCTAAGCTTCCCATTTCCAAATAATTTCTTTTTACCTCAATACCTTTGTACTGACGTTCCAAACAACGTGCAGATTTTAATATCAGTTACTTACCACGAACAAAATGCGCAGTCTTGCAAAAATGCCACCACCTCTGCCATATTTGCGGGGTTTTGTTGACTGAAACAAGGTATCGCTCTTGGAAGAATCGATATTATAAGCATTGATAAAGTCACTGCCATACCTCTCATCAACAAATACTTTCATGGCGAACTGTTGTGTTGTGCTTGCATTGAACCTCAAACTGATGCTGGCGATAGAGAGGCCAAGAGCCAACATGTCAGTTCTAGCTACAACAAAATTTGACCTCCCACTGCGCCGACATTTCCCCTATCCCAATAAAAGTAATTACAAAATCGTCTTGGATTCAAAACTCAAGTTTACTCAGGAAAGAGGTCTCTCAGTGAAAACTGCGAAGCTCTGAGGAGAGTGAAGCTATCACTTAGTCATGTTAATCAAACGCTATCTGCGAGGAAGGCAACGGGAAACAACCTCGCAAAATCCACTTCACCAAAAAAACTCAGAGCCCTGTCTCTGGTTCCAACTAACCTTTTAATTGAGTATATTAAACACTGTTGGTGAGGAAGGCAACGGGAAACTACCTCGTAAAATCCACTTCACCAAAAAAAACTCAGAGCCCTGTCTCTGGTTTCAACTAACCTTTTAATTGAGTATATTAAACACTGTTGGTGAGGAAGGCAACGGGAAACTACCTCGTAAAATCCACTTCACCAAAAAAAACTCAGAGCCCTGTCTCTGGTTTCAACTAACCTTTTAATTGAGTATATTAAACACTGTTGGTGAGGAAGGCAACGGGAAACCACATCGTAAAATCCACTTCCCCATAAAAAACTCAGAGCAAAGTGGCCAATATACTGATGATGAAGTTAAACGAAAACACGAACATGCCCTTTAACTAACTAAGACAACAGGGAGGCCAATGAAGAATACTAACGGTCTAGTTGATAAGAACTTCGATAAAAGAAAATGACACTGCATAAATACAATAACCAATATATGTTGCTGCATAGCCTGTTTATATTAACTATATGTTGTTGAAAATCTAGACTTGTTGGGAGGCGTCTTTGGGTGGAGGCACTTCCATTGAGGCTTCGTTGAGCTCCTCCGGCTGCAAGGCAATCTAAAAATGAAAATCAAAACTAATTCAGTAATTGCGGGAAAAAGCAGGACGTCAGTTTGCTTTTTCGACTATGAGGATCTGACAGATACTCAGCTGTATGCGCAAGTACACAACATAACTTTCAAGGTCGAAAATTGGGCCTAGCTATAAAATGGCACAAAGTTGTTTACTTATTGCTTCTTTGTTCGCTTAAATTGCAACAGTTGCCTGACGGTATATGGAAAACTATCAAGTGCAACTTGAAATTCAGACATGGTTTAAAAATAACAGGAAAAGAATGGATATGCTCAAGAACAACTTGACGGAGTGATTTCTTCGCAGCTAAGAAACTAGACAAGCAGGGGAGATTGCAGGAGGTTAAAGGTAGCGATTGATGGAAAATATTGACATTACCAAAGATGCAACGACTGTCATTCTAGTAGACCAAGAGCGGGCCATAAAGATAACAAAGCCGAAATGGACAAAGTAGAAGGGATGGGAAATACAGCATACGCGGGAAGATTATTGCGTCTTTTAATCACCTTATCGCTTATGGCAGAAAAAAGGGACCAGATGAAGATAGCAAGTAGAAAGGAGTTTTTTTAATGAGTTATGTTGAGGAAAGGCCATAGTGGCCTATACAAAACCCCCAAAAAGGAAGAAAGAAGAAAGAGAAAGGCTAAGAGGGGGGGAATCAGATCATATTTATTGGATCTGGAGAAGAAATCAATGGATACAAGCACGCGATATATGGCAAAATTATACGCACAATTTTGCCATCTCATATAATACTTGGATCAAAAGAACTGATGGATGCAGAAACGAAACGATCAGAGCAACAACCAAAGTAAAGGATAGTGTCAAAAGCATCAAACATAGGAAATGAAGATGGGCAAGCCAATTTTAACTAGACTAAATGACAACAGATGGGTGACCAGAACCTCCGACTAGTACCCCAGAGATAAACTAAGAGGAAGAATTAGACCTCAAATGACCTCGGAAAAAGACACATTCATTTTGAAGGGATCACTTTGAGAAGAAATGCAAAAGATCGAGTGCATTGAAGAAGTCGCGGAGGGAGCTACATGTAGCTGTGGATCGACTAAGGCTGGAATGAATGAACTAATAAATAAGCAAATAAATAAATATATTGATTAATTAATGATACTTGGATACAGCAGAGAGTGAGCAAGAAGGGGAAAAATATTTCTATATCATTTACCTAACATGCGAAGATAGATTGTATGACACTAAGAAGTCAAATGAAGTAGGAAGAGCCCTAGTCATTCCTCTCGATCCAACCATGCACAGATCGAGCGAATAGCTAAGTAGTTGTTGATTTAGACCTACTTTACAGAGTTAACAACAATCTTTCAAAGAAATTTATTAAGAATTTACGAGATAAGGCGCATTCACAAGATAAAAGCAATCATAGGTAGTGGCGAGTAACTGAAAACAATGAAGAAAATCCGAGATAGAAGTCACTTACCTCAAAAGGCCGGCTCAAGCCTAAAAATGCATTCAGCTTTCGGCTGAAATAGGCCAGCTGATATCTGCCATGCTCTTCAGGGATATCGTCAAAAAGTATCATGCAGCCATCTTTGCCTGTCACATCAGCTCCAGACAATGACCACTCATATGTATAGTAGTCATTCACATGTGATGCGTCTTCCTACAAGTTGGAGAAAGTCGAAACATGCACAGGAATTATGTGATAGCAGTATATACACAATGGTGGCCAAAAGGATTGAGGCAAAGCAAAAAATATCAACTTTTTAAGAAAATTTACATTTTACAGAGGATTCTAGCTATTACTACGGCACACGTCAACGTAAATGTGTAATACAGTACTCAGTACTTCGTATGGGCTTATCTGTTCATCAGCACCTGAGCAACCCGTCCAGGTATGGCACCAAATAGGCAATGACAGTTATCTAATGTGACCTCTTGAATCCACGCTAGCTTGATTGCCTCTCGATGTCCATGCATTAAAGATGGGTTTTTAGCAGTAACAGCTTTCTTCACTATAGTCCAGCAATTCTCGATTGGGTTAAGGTCTAGAGATGACCTTGGCCATATTTCTAAGAGCTGGATCTCCTGGTCCTTCAGCCATTTCCTTACCACATTGGCTATGTGGTATTTTTCCACTAACCGATACGCAGAGGCACGTGATATTGATATTAGGTAAGCAATCATCCTCGCTGAATGTCCAGCACAGCACAGCCATAGAATTGCACAATTCAAGGTCAAATTTTGCACGTCATAGAGGACCGATTTTGCACGTCATCAAAACAAAATTTTGCAAGTAATCAAGGTAACATTTTGCAAGTGACAAAAGTCAGGTTTTGCACGTCAGAAAGGTCAGATTTTGCTAGTCGCATGCAATTTTGGAGAACTATTTCACAATGGTACAAGGAGAGCTAACGACAGGGAAGGTTGGAGAAATGTTGCACAAGACGTCGCACGCATTTGTGACGGCTGCACGCGGGATGACGACGATGGAATTGGAAGTTTTACGAATCGAATCAAAGTAGAATATAAGATGATCTCGAATAAAATATGCAAAGGAAAGCCTGCATTGCATACCCTGTACAAACCGATCCAATCCCAACTTGATGTTTGATAGTCTTTAACATGAAAAACGCAAACGCCATCCTAGAAATACGCACCGAATCAGTTTTTGATAGATAAAAATATATTTATATAAAGAGAATATTGAATTAAAAAACCTCACTAAGGCTAGAAAATTTGCACCTGGCTGGCTTAATGAGCGACGATTCCAAATAAGCCTGTTTCTGATTCAAGAAAAAAAGAAAAACCAAGAAAAAATACACAAGAGAAAAGAAAAGGCAAAGAAAGAAAATAGAAAAGCATCAAATTTGAGCCGGAAAAGCTAAATGAAGGAAGCTAGTATGTGACTGGTTTAACAGTTTAGTCAACAGAGAAGAAAACAGGGCTTATATAATGCGATTTCATGCTTTTTTAGTGAGTTATGTTGAAGAAAGGCCATCGTGGCCTATACAAAGCCCAAACAATTGAAGAAAGAAGAAAGCGAAAGGCTAAGAGGAGAGAGAGCTCAGATCAAGTTTATTTATCTTCGATTTGAAAGATGACAGGTTGTAACATTCAGGAAAGCAAGAAGAAGACAAGAAGTTCCATGAATTGCATGTTCTGGGGATGAATGATTGCAAGGTAACTTGAAAAACTAAGAACGACGACAAAAAGAGTCCACAGAGGTCTTGCATTAATTCGGCATTCCAGGCACTATTGACTAATCCAGAGTAACTATGAAGAAAGATCCAGCGCAAGGCTGTTCCATAAAGACAATAAGTACCAAACGAAAGACGAATCTGGTGTGAGACCATTCAATAAAGACCAAACATTTCGACTAAGACTGGAGTCATCTTCAGTATGGGGTGAATATAAGATAGAAATATCAATACTAATCTTTGAAGAAATTAAAACTAACCTCTTCTGATGTCCACGGTTCGTATTCCTCGTCCAAAGTGAATTTAACAACCGGCTCCGCGTCTTCCATTGACTGGAATGATAAAAACCAAAGAAACTTCACTTAAAGCATCAAAACAATCATCTTGCTGTAGGATGACGTGACAAATATTTGTCTCATCGATAAGACAGTTTACTTTGAATAAGTATGATATCTCTGTAATCTAATACCAATCAATGCACACTGCAATTCATCTGCCCAACTCATCCACACCCTTTCCAAGTTTCACTGCCTAATCCACGAACTTTATCCCACAAATCATCATTCATCTCTAAAACACGCAATTTATGGAACGTCTTGCCCTCTTCTTGCTTTCCTGAACCTTATAACGTACCAGCTTTCAAATCTAAGAGCAACAACTTGATCTCATCTCTCTCTCCCCTTAGCCTTTCACTTTCTTCTTTCTTCCTCTGTTCGGGCTTTGTATATCAAGTTGGCTGTTGGGGCATCATAGCCTTTCCCCAACATAACTCACTACAAAACACACACTGCACGCTTTATCCAAATCCAACAATTTAGGAATTGAAGAATGTTTGCAAAATTCAAATGAGATGCAAGGTACATAGAAGCATGAACATTGGTGATAAACTTTTGCTCAGTGAGAAAAAATACAAATTCTGTACCTGCAGTCTTATAGAAAAATCCGCTCGAATGGGTTTATGGTCTGAGCTGACAAACGAGTCATGTGACACATAGCTATCTAATCGAATGCATGGCTCCTTCGAATTTTTTTCCCTCCATAGCACCCGGTCACACCATGCTGGTTTCCTTAACTTCACACTGCGAAAAAAGTATCCAACCATTTTTCTAAATCAGAAAGAAATATTGCATATTCTGAACGAAAAGATTTCTAATGACATGCAATAAAATTGTTTAAATCGTTTACTTCGCAGGCCCGAGCAAGTGGAAAAGACTTTTCACTACGCTAAAAGACATAACGCTGAGTGCCCTGAATGTTATCCAAATATCCTCGAAAACAGAAAAGCTTTAATCATCATAATTTATTGCCATATGCTTCACACTTGGGTGGCTATGGCCTGGCACAATTTACATTCAACCAAGTTGTTTTTAAGAACATTAGCATCGCGAACTTTCGTAATATGCTGCAAATGTCCAAGGGCGTTCACCGTCGGCCTTCCTCTGCATCTGATCACAGGACAAAATGGTATTTTGCAGTCCAGCTTTGCACTCCATAAAAGCGTTAGTGAGATTAAAAATTAGAAGTGGAGTTCCCTCATCATGCAAACGAATTTTACGCCTTGGCAAAAAATATACCTGCTTTATACCAACAATGGCGTAATTTATTATCATTTTCAGCAATTTTCGGCGTTACAATATTCACTATACGCAGTCGAGAGCATCGCAATCTCTATCGCGTAATAGAAGCCGGAAGACGGCTGGGATCTGCTGTGGCAAAAGCACTATATAGAATACAGGTCATGCTAGCTACAGCAATCCCTCATTCCTCATTTTCCGCATTAAAAAAATAACGACCGATAAAGGCTTCTATAGGTCAATATAGGCATGAGCTGCCAACACCACCGGCTCATTAAAGAAGTTATGAGATGAAGACAGATGTGTGATATAATTAGGATAAAAAGCAAATGAATTAGAAGCACCCTTGATATTTCAAACCGTAGAATATAGATAGATAGATAGATAGATAGATAGATAGATAGATAGATAGATAGATAGATAGATAGATAGATAGATAGATAGATAGATAGATAGATAGATAGATAGATAGATAGATAGATAGATAGGCATAGATAGATAGGCATAGATAGATAGGCATAGATAGATAGGCATAGATAGATAGATAGATAGATAGGCATAGATAGATAGGCATAGATAGATAGATAGATAGGCATAGATAGATAGGCATAGATAGATAGGCATAGATAGATAGGCATACATAGATAGGCATAGATAGATATGCATAGATAGATAGGCATAGATAGATAGGCATAGATAGATAGGAATAGATAGATACGTTCAGATGGGTGCGTTGTTCTAAGGCAGATGTAATGTTTGGCTGCTGTCATCCTCATTGATTTCAAGCGTATTTCATCACGTTTAAAACCATTTTAATAAGTATAGCGAAGAAGAAAACTGCACCTTGTGTCGAAATCATTGGTGCCCAAGTCGTATTTATAGGTCGGTGGGAAAGCGATGGATCCTTCTTGAAACTCTTCAAAGCACTTTCCTTCCTTTTTGCTCCTGAGAAGCTAAAGCATTTTAAGTATTAAAAAGAAGTCGGACGAGCTGAAGACATCAAGACGAAAAGCATCATTTGTAGAACATTTATGGATCAAGGTGCTGGTAAGACTATTAATCGATTGGAGCGGCCTAATTTCTGCATCAATAGCAAAGCAAAATAAAAGACAGCGATAAGAGTGGCCTAAATAGTTCAGTTGTCTACTCCAGTTTGTGCTAGACTAGTGAAGTTCATCCTTGCTAACCCAGAGAGCCACTCTTAACAGCAGTTTCTAGCTTAGATACCTTGAATGGGAGAGGACCATTATCGAGCACAGAGCCTTGCGCTTTCTGGGCGAACACACTAGCGATTGTGCCACAGGTCAACTTCAGCTAATGGCACTGGTATTTCTTGCCTACTGCGTCACTTGAGTCAGTGGTGCTGAAGTATGGTGACTTGTGTGTGTGGACTCATGAAGCAGGAGGTTATGGTTCGAACCCGGCACGGTTCATAATAAAACATAATAAGAGGGGTGGCCAAAAAGAAGTCTACTTTATAAGAATCCACTTTCCTAGGGAAAAAATCGCAGTACGGCCTCTGATTTCCACCATATCAAGAATTTAGCGATCTTTTCTGTGCGGTGGGAAGTTGAATCCAACAATACAACAGCAATATCAATGACAGGTAGGTAAACGTCAAGCAATGCCTCTGGCAAGAAAAACGTACGAAAATAGCCCCTTACTCAAAATATTCGAAATAATTTGCTAGGTGGCATTCTTTGGCAATTAACTGTTCATTCTATTGCAAAACATACCGAACTGAAATACAGTGCGAAAATTCTGCGGCTTCATACCTGATCATATGTAAGCAGAAGGGAAAACTGCTTCTGTTTCACGTTTTCCTTGATAACGTCAATGTCAAGGTCATCGATCCGATAGTTGAAATCGCCGAAAAAGAAGACGAACCTATGGGAAACAGAAGATACAAAAACATCATGAGGAACAATGAAAAATGTTCAAATATTAGGTGTAAGGATAGCTTCTTGGCTAAATGGCTTGATCTCAGAAGCTGTGGTCATTGCCTGGATCTCATTTTAAAGCTCAAATTTCACAAACATCGAGGAAAGTCTACAGCCTGCTTAAAATCCAGGAGTAGGAATCACGAGGTGAGGTCAAATTGATGGAACAGATGGAAAGATGGAAGAGAACACTGCTCAACAAGAACAGCTTCTCAGTATCCTAAAATCCATTTTATCGATTCACGAATCATAGGCATCTTGAATGACATCCAATTATGGGGAAGGTCTAGGCCACTGCTTGATAAACATAGCTTCTTGATATCCTAAAGATCTACCTAAGGACTTATGAATTATGGCAATCTTGAATTGACATCACCATATGAGAAAGGGCTAGTACAAAGAGAGAAAAACACAGTTTCTCAGTGTCCTAAATTAAACTTAATGATTTTGTGTTTATATGTATTAGATATCAATGTACATTGACGTTCTAATCTTCTTACTACTGCCATTCTCAGCCTACATCTTAAGACACAGCTTATCTGTACGTTTTTAAAATGCTATGTTATATATTTCGTCACTGTACTAAATAGCTCATACTCATCACTCATTTTACGATTTACTAATCAATTTCATAATGAGCTAGGTCTTAACTTTAATGCTAGTTTTCCTTTTAATTCGATTAGGACACGCATTGATAACAGCATTACTTGTTCAAGCTTAATCTCCTGCGTAAAAATCCGCTTTATTACTCTTACTATTACTATTATTATCACCTTGCTTGCGGGGGTAAATTTTCCGACACTGGCAAGCTATGCTTATCCAGCTGTGGCCTCTTTTTGTGACTTTACCTTGTGATTACTATGCCTGCAATCACACAGAGCTATGGCCAATGTCTCTGGTTTCTGCGACGCTGGAAATCGAGTATACAACGAAGTATCGCCTCTTCTTAATGCAAGTGGAAGCTAATCTTGACATCGGGCTTGAACGTCTGACCATAGGATCCTTGAACAAGCTTCTTCCCACTGAGCAGAGCCATTAGAATGGCATCAGCTTGGCAGTATCACAAGCGATAACGAGCTGTGATGAACAATCTGCGTGGCTTTCAATTATCAAAGGAGGCTGATGTGAACTCGCAGAATGGTTGGATCACATGCTCACTATGATAAAGGTCCCATGGAACGTTCATAAATGGTTATCTTCGCCTTCTATCTGTCCGCTTCGCCATAGATAGGTACCTCACAGAAGCTAGGGTAAACGTTCGCGAAGAAACTGGCAACCCTAGCTCATAATGGCATGGCTCACGATGGTACATCTTCAAAAGGGTGCACCGCGACGACCAGTTTGTGTATGGAACACAACTTAAAGTTTTCATCAATCAAATCGAAAGGTCAAAAGAAAATGCTTGGACGTGACGGCTGAGACACGAGACGCCTGCCAAAAGACAAGTGATGAAGCTGGGCCAAGTCAAAAGGCGGAGAGTCAGACAACCGGCCTCTCTCGAATACACCATCTCAAACGCGTGCCAAGAGATGAACTGCGCGGGTATTCAGGAACTCGAGGTGTGGGCAAAAAGCAGAACTATTTCATTTTGATCTTTATCGCTGTGTTATTACCCTGGTTTCAAAAATATTATATTTTCTTATTACCAATGAATATACATATATATATATATATATTGCTGCATTGTTATAATATTTCGCACGAGTTTTGACCATAAAGATATATATATGTATATATATACATATATACATCTATACATATATATATATATCTTTATGGTCAAAACTCGTGCAAAATACTTTAACAATGAAGCAACAGTTGATCATGAATAAACAAAAGCGTATCACTCACCTGTGGTCTAATATTCGAGGTGTTTTGCAGTCGGGGAAGTAATTCTTCTTTATGATTGAATGGTACTCCTACAAAAATATTGCATTCTGAATTCTACTTTTCTTACACTTTTATTTCGTGCACATTTGATGTTAGTTTTTCTGTTTCATTATGTAAAAATGAAACAAAACGAATATAGCGAATAAAACCCATAGAATTTCCATTTGGCTCTGTGGAAAAATGCTGCAATCAGCGAACAGTGCAGAAGCTTTTCAAAACACTCTAACTCTGTAAATATGTACCAGATGAAACCAAAAGCTTTAGCAGTGTCACACAAATTCTTGTGTCCATTCATCTTGTATTTCCTCATAGAAAACTTTCCTAAAATTAGACATTTTTCCCGGTCTTACCTCATATGGCAACACTAACTTAAAAGGGGGCAATTTCTTCCATTCCCCGAAATTTTTACCTAAACAATTACAACGGACAGCAGTACTGAGTTTAATTTTACTGAATTGCTGTTCATTGATATTCATTGATATATAGAATACAAAAGGTGTCACAGGGAGCATGAAACTACATGACAGCCCAGTGGCATTGGACAATTAACTTGAAGTCAGTTTCAAAACGGGGGCCAGGCAAAAAAGGGTAAGGAATTCCCATATGTTTGGCTATGCATTTTCAGCATTGTTCTGAACTTTATCACTTACTATGGGAACGTCCTGCGTCACCCTTGTAGCTATTCTCCAAACTCCTCTTCCTGCTATATACTTCTCAAAATAATGATATCAATATGAAAATTAATGCATTTTGAATAGAAATCTTGTTTACCAGACACATTTGACTCTTATGAGCACCTACTCATGGAATATCTCTAAACTTAAAAAATTTACCTGATTTCGATTTTGTACATACTCATCCCCTGAGACCAGGTGTGCATTGACAAAACAAAAACTTTCTCCGTAAAGATCAAATCGGATTGAAACATTCCCCTTTGAACCCTAGAGCAACAAAGAGGCATAGAGATCAAACATTTTTTTAAGCTGATGAATAAAAACGATTAGAGCAAGTTAATTAGTTATAAGGAATGATAAAAATTATTAGAAAATTTGAGTTGTTTATTTTAGCACTAAATCCATTCACTATTATGAAATTGGAGTTATTCTGTAATTCATATATAAATATATTTACACATAATGCATAAGAATTGGAGAGCAATCCGATTATTTGCATGGTACTGTGACAATACATTGAACAACAACACAATACCATATCAAGTAGCTTAAAGGAACAAAATTTAAACAGAAAATGATCTGAGCCACTGAGAAAGAGATGGCAAAAATGATTGTAGGAAGAATCCAATAAACCAGATGTGTTTCTATTGGCCACAGCAGAGGAAATTTCAAGTAGAATATCACTTTTTCCAGCAAACCAAGGTTGAATTCACATCTTACCACAAAGCCCCATAATCCGGTCCTCGCAAAACTTGTTCTTTTGTCTCTTATGAAAGGAATATGCTTGATATTTACAGCCACCAGCAACAGCATTCCAATCATGCGAACTTTCTCGATCTGAAATAAAAACAGCAAAAGACTCAGTTATATATATAAATATATATATATATATATATATATATATCACATAGAGGGTGCTGTCTGGTGTACTTTGTATATATATATATATATATTTATATATATACATGTATATATACTGAACATTTGTGTGTGGCCATGCCTCAGATAAAATGTGAATATAAAATAGGCTACTTTTTAAGGCAAATTTATTGATAGATTCCAAATTAATTGGTAATCTATCAATAAATTTGCCTTAAAAAGTAGCCTATTTCATACTCACATGTATATATACATATATATTCATATACATATGTATATTCATATATATATATATATATATATATATATATATATATCAGTCCTTTTTCTAGAGAAAAATTATGTGTGTGCAGCAAATTGCACACAAATAAATTTGCGCGTGCCATTGCACTTGTAAGAACATTTGAAGTGCGAGCCAGTTGAAATTGGTAAAGGAGTAAGAAAGATAAAAGCCACTCAATTTCGTGCAAGAGCAAAACTCCATTCAATCAATGTTGGGTCGGCAAGGATAGTTTCTTTGTGCTTACACCAAATAAATGTAACGAACATTCTTTCATTGTCATGTTCTGCCTTGTAACCAATTATGTCCGACTTGCCGTACTTTTGAAAAGTAGATAACTCAATTTTGTTGCCCTTGGCAGCCATCTTTAAAAAATTTTTTGTCACTCTCCAAAGTTATAAGAGGAAATAATAATTGTTTCCAACAGCCACTTGCTTTCAGGGAACAATTACGTTGTGACAAGAAATTATTTAACACACTTAACATGCTAATGGCGACTTAGAAGGATAAGCAATCATGAGAGCACGGGAAATTGATGTTAAAAGAAAACTGCAAAAACACCTGTTTGCGCGTGTGATGAAAAGCATGTGCAATTTAACTAAACATGAAACTCAGAGTTCTAAACTAGTGCTAGTTTTTCTCCCTCGTTATTCTATAAAATATAATAAGTAGTCCAGAACTCTGAGATTTGTGCGTAACAATCTCCACCTAAACGTATACTAATAGAATCTCAGTGTTAAGAAAATTGATAACCTCATAATTCTTTCTTTTTCTCAGCCCATTCTATAGCGCTCAAAATCACTTGGGATCATACATAAATGACTTATGGAGCAGTCAGTTGTACAATAGGCTGACGAGATCAGATATTTGAGATGTTTGGTTATTAAATGGCTTGGATGAAATAGGTGATGGATAATTGACTGACTTACCATAACAAGGCCGTAGCATCTGAGAAATGCAAGGAGTCTTTGCGTCCAAGGATCATTTCTTATGTAGTAATCCATAATCAATGACTGTGGGTCATATGGAACCTCTTGTAAGCTAGAGAAAATATGCATTTAATTATTTGACTGCCCGTGGCTATGTATTTCAACCTGCCCTACAGTCCACAAAGGCAACTCAGCTTTCCGACCTTCTGAAGCGGGTTCATCAGTATAATATAGACTTTTGCCTTTGACAATGCAGATGACTCCAATTGAATCCATAACAAATTCAGAGGTTGTATTCTATAAATATTCTACTCCAAGTTGTGGACTGATATGATATACTCAGAAGTGCAATAATAGATCAAATAAGTTTTTTGTCAACATTATTTTATGTCATTTTTTTTGTATGAAAATACTCATTCTAAATTTAGCTCCTCATATTTTTGCCAAAAATATCAAATGCAATATTTTCCAAAGGAAAACAAAAAATTATTTAGGCCTAATCCTGCGATAAGGCAAGAAAAAACTGATGCCTAATGCCATCAAAATATAGCCAATGGCCATTCCTTACCCAATCACCAATACATCTGGAGGGTCTTCATCTTTATAAAGGTTGAGCCATGGAAACAGGTTGTCATCGTTATTGGGGGGTAAAATGTTCACATTCCAACTGCACACATAGCACCTATAAATATGAAAAAACATTGGCAAAGTCATTTTATCAGTTCCTCATGAGCAAATGCACTACAAAGACCTAAAATTCAGAAAATCAAAAACTGAAGAGCACTTCAGCGAGAAAATCTATCCTCTTTGTGGCAGAGTGCAATGAATTACATAATAGTTCACTATCGTTTTATAAAGATAAATAAAAATATCAGTCTAAAATAACTTATCTGATAAAAATTGATAATGAAACTGGTTGCACAGCAGTTGGACTTCATTCAGTACCAGATAAGTTATAAATTGATACTGCTGCAAAACATGTTTGGTTTCTAGCATAGAACAGGGGACAATGCAGAAACCTCCACATTGGTGTCCCTGGATATCAACCGCCAAAAGTGATCTCAAATTATTTTTGTCAGCCTGTAACCCATTCTGCAACCACTTGCCCTCAAAGCACATTCGAGGGAAAGACTTGATGAATGAAATCCGCTTGCACAGAAAAACCTTTGAATAACGTACAGGGAACGGAAAATAAGCGAATATGTCAGAACTAAGATTGATGAACTCGCAGGCAAGCATTGTCAAGAGGCGCAAGATGAACTGGTTCGGCCACATCACGCGACACAACTTCCTGGCAAAAAGAATTCTACAGGGCACAGTCGGGGGCGTAAGAAGATGTGGACACCCACGCAATTCATGGATGGAGAATGTCACACAATGGACACAAAATGGGGCCTCAGCTCTGAATCCCATAGCGGAGAACAGGACCAAATGGAGAAGCCTCGCTGCCAAAGCATCCATTAAAGTACCCCTACGACCTCCCAACGGCCAAGGGATGACATGACGTGACATTACCACTTACACCCTCCATGGGGTACATTGAGTCGGCGCTATTATGTTTATGACCCAATCGGAAATTTTTCTTAAATACAGCAATAAATCACAAAAAATTATAGTTTATTGTAAACTATAGATACAGATGAAAGATGTATCTGCATGTGTGTGTGTATTACTATTTTACCTAAGTAATACTTTTTGATAAAAAGTTTGCTAAAAATTGTGTCGCATTATAATTCATATTCATAATCTTCTTTGGGAATGACTATAGCTTACATACTTGAGAATTACTGAGTACGCAACGGCTTTGAGGGAAATCCCTTACAAGTTATCTTCGGTGGTACTACGACCTTATTCAGGTTAATGAACTGAAGTGAAGCAAACTGCGGTGAATAAAACATTACCTTAGACTCATTGCAATATAAGTCCTGGTAAATTTCCCTTGCTGTTGTATCAATCAAAATATCTTGCATAGACTGATGCTCTACTTGGTTGAAGCTCTTCCCCACCAATGACAAATATTCGCGCGTGAAAACAGCTCTGCTTGTCCGGGCCCTCAGTCTCACAATTGAGAAAGCGAATGATACGTTGGCTATTTCTTTTGAGTTATAGGGTAGTCTTCGTATGCTGCCAATAGGAAACAAAAACTGAAAATATTTCAGTCGGTTTCTTTGTTCACTAGCGTCTTGATATATCGAAGGGCGAAAGAGAGTTCATGCAACAGTCGAGCAGCATCCAGACAGCGATATCATTCCATTCAGTTTCTTCTGGCAATTTCGTTCCACTTTAAAATTCAGTATCAGGCGCCTTGATGAGAAATTTTTAGAAGCAATGCCGAAATCTTGGTCAAACGGCAGGTGTTTCACTGGTGCCTGTAAAATATCACGAATTCCAATGTAAACAACAACAACGTCCGTCTTCCTTTCTAATTACGGCCTTCTTCGGTGACACGACTGCTTAAATTCTGATGATCCTAACTTGTATATCTTTATGTGAATTCACAGCGTGGTGTGATTACTATTTGGGATATGAATCAGAAGAGAATACTGCAGTGCCCATTAAAAGTAAAGAAACTTCATTAGAGAATAACACCTGCTATCATACTTTTGTCTCGTATTGATATGCCTCGCTTTCAATCCTGACTATACAGTAGTTACAGTGGGACACTGCAGAAACCTCCACATTGGTGTCCCTGGATATCGACCGCCAAAATTGACCTGGACTCACTTTTGTCGGCTCGTAACCCATTCTGCAACCACTTCCCTCAAAGCACATTTGAGGGAAAGACTCGGTGAAGAAGTATACAGTATACTTTACGGTACAATACCGCAAGGCAGCAGTAGTGTGATATCGTAGCCCTGATAAGGGAGGGATATAGGCACTGCACCTTGCCAACGGGTGGCCTAGCACAGAGGTGACTAAAGGGCAGTGACATTCGTCCCCAAACCTTTGAACTCTCGAGCAAAGGCCTAATCACCGGATGCAGTTTAATGTCATACCCAGGATTATGTAGTAGTTGCAGTATATACAGTACAGTACAGTACAGCACAGTATGCATTGCACAGTGCTATGTACCACACACATCCACTTAAATATATACATCTCAATCTAATCTGTTCTAATCTGTGTCATCTCTTCCCATAAGACCTTAGGATATGAATGCGAAAACTCGTGCTGTTGTGGGGGGGGGGGGGTCTACTAAAAGATCTTAATCAAGCCTCATAATCTCTTTATTCTAATGAAGGGAAAAAGGTATTGCCTGGAAGCTTGTAAATTGAAATATGGAATGTCTAGAAGCACTGGAATTGATTTGAATTGTCATCAACACTCGAAAAATACTTGAGGAGCTAAAAACTATCCAGAACTGAGGGAACTATTGAGGCATAAAGCTCACAATAGAATGGTGAATAAACAGATGAAAAGATAAGAAACATGTTCATCACAAATGAGAATCAATTTTTGACCTGATCTCTCTTTCCTGTTAACCTTGCACTTTCTTCTATACTCCTTTGTTGGGGCCACCATGGCCTTTCCTTAACATAATTCACTAGAAAGCATCCTTCACTTTAAATAGACTGCTAGCCATTTATATCCTGATTTTGGACATATTTTCTCACCTATCTTGTTTTTGTTCAAAAAAAAATTTTTCAAACAAGGAAGCATTATGTTGTTATCAGAGTAAAAAGTGCGGATGAACGCCAGGCTGCAGAATGACAAATGCAATATATTCATTACAATTACTGATGAAAAACACAGGGAAGATCAACAGGAACTCCTTTCTTTCATCCGTTATCTCTCGCATTTTCCTGTTCAACTAGCATCCCAAAGGGACCATTATGGAGATAAGGTCAGCTCGACTTTTCAATGCTATCCCTGCCAATGAAATTAGATGTGTTTACATTTCTTTTCATATGTATCATTTTATTTATTCTTTTCAACTTTTATATAACATTTAAATTAATGTGGCAAACAATACATAAAAATATTTGTGTTTTTGCAGATCAGGAATGGGCCTAAGATAGGCTGCCTAGCAATCAAGTATTGAGCTACTTAAGACAAAGTTATACAAGAGAGCTACCTACGGCTGGTATAGGATGTTTATTGTAACATGTCAACAAAGTTAGATGCCAATCAGGAAAAAACGAGAAGTTCAAAGCCAATATTTGTATACACCAGTGTCCGGTACTTAGACCATTCTTATTCACAATCATTACGGATTGCCTGACAGAGGAAGTGCGAAAACAAGCACCTGTTGTGCAGTGTGCATGATGCAGACAGATTCTTCTTCTTCGCCCATGTCGAAAAGTTTGTCTAGTAGATAATGGGGGGGAGGGTATGTTTTGGATTATAATAATAGTAGAAATATTTATACTTGTTAAAAACCTTTTTAATGCCAAAAGGCACTGTTATCAATAAGGGTCCTGTTTTCAAAAGTACATGCAATATTAATCATGAAAGTAATTGTACATTAGGTTAAGTACACTGTTAAATAATCTAATCTTATTTTGAAATATAAAACAAATACTTAAAATGTATACAATGGTCTCTGTAGTGGATTAGCTGTTCAAGAAATGCTCTTTCAGGTGGTGTTTGAACTGAAAATTTCTTGAACAACTAATCCACGACAGAGGCCATCATACAGAGACCGGAGATCTCGAGTTTGTTCTTGACGTTTGGACAATGCTATAACAGGTGTTCCAGGGTTTGCTCGGAAGCTTTGCTAAAAATAATAATGATAATGTCGAATTTTTAACAGGATGAAAACTTCAACAATTAAGACATTGCTGCTATCAATGCTTGCCCTTTAAAAAGAAAGGTGCTTAAAAAGAAACCATAAATATATTGCAATTGTACGGCTGAAAAACAGGTTTTATATTATCAACATTTTAAAATCATATACAAATATAATGTTCAAAATCTCTCTAAAAGCAAATGAATTGTGAGCCATCCTTGCAGCGACTGTCTCACGAGCTGGGTAATCTTTGAGACCCCATTTGGAGAGATTCTCATTCACTTTTGCCACGCCAGTACTAATGCAGTTGAGCATCAGCCACTGTCGTCTATTCAGGTCGGATCCATATACGAAGTTCTTTCAAGGTGGGGCCCGATTGCTCGTTGTCACAAAACTTTGCGCCCGGATTCTTTCTTGTTTCTTTCGAGTGGTCTTGTATCTGATGCATGCGTATGATGTTGTGATATTCACGCATGGCAAGGAAACCAGCAAGGAAAAATAAAGACAATGGACGAGAGCTTTGGAGAAGGGCGATACGAGAGTAAGATTTCTGCACATTACTTATATTTAGATTTTTAACTGTTTTTCTTGTTAATTATCATGAATTTCTCTAGAACCTTCGCTGTTTGACTAAAGCCCTTTTGCAATTGCTTCTCCTAATTTTTGGAATAGACTGCCATATGCACTGCTATCAACGGGATCTTTAGATTCTTTCAAGTATGAACTGGAGGCACATCTGAACACTTCAACTAGCTTTTATCATTCTTCCTAGCACTCACTTATTTCTAACATTGTATTGTAAATATTTTCAGTAGTATTATCCTGTTATGTAATGCACCATGGAGCCATGGGGATAGATGATGCAATGCGATTGCCTGTTTTTATCAAGTTTACCCTGTATAAATATTTATATAATTACTATCATATTTCTATGTTGCTAACTTTCCAATAAGTACAATCCCTTGCTGGGTTATATCCTATAACCTAGGGAAGGGGAAGGTTAAGTTTTGTGCCTTTATGACTGTAGCACTACGATAGTGTTAATTTTCTGATCTATTATCATTGTCATTGTTGTACGTCTTTTAAATCTTGGCTATATTCCTGTAGATCCAGATATAGTCCATAGGTTTTAGGATAAACAGAATCTCATAAGTCAATGGACAGAACTCTCCATGGGAAGTGAGCAATGCCCATCAGTGTGATCTTCTGTAATTTTTCTAAGTTTGTTTTCCCTGGCATCTTTTCAACGGTTGATTTCATTCCTTTCTTTATAACTTCCAGCGCATCTATTTAACCATGAAATGTAGTTGCCTTGATTCTCCGCAATTTCTAAGTCGTTGTATTATCATGTGACGTGTAAGTAGCAAATTTTCAATTAAATACAATCCCTTGCCAAGTTATATCCCATAACCTATTATATTATCATTATTCTTATTATTATTCATTTTTTCTTTCTATTATCTTGCATTCCTTTTAACCGTCTTTTGCTATTAATTTTCTTTATTGTTGCATCGAAGCAGATAGTCAGTTGTACACTACCTGCTACTAGTGAGGTAAATAATTGTAAATTTTAACTATGCTTAATGAATTGAAGTTGATAAAAATCATCATTTAAGTTTTTAAAGATGCTTGTGCTACATGTAAAAACTAATCACGGTATTATTTTATTCTGATTATTCCATTTTAAAATTAGGTGGAGAGCACCTTGAAATCAGCTATGCCTGAATAACTACCCACAATAAATATTCCCCGTGATATTTTCCTTTTAAGCTATTAATCCACTGCATATTTAAAATACAAAAACATACCCCTCTTGTAACAGGCAGTGTGTTATTGGCTGTTTCTACTTGACACTAATGACAATTCAAACAGAAAAAGAAAAAAAAGAAAGAAGGAAATTCAATGTTAAATTAAGCGAAAATATAGTTCAAAGGTCCATCAAAGTAGCGCGACTGTCTAATCCTTCCGTTGGAAAAATATGTAATACGTGCATCATATAGAATGCTCGTCATTTGCGAAATTAGGCAGCACTTTGAATTCGATTGAGTATCAAGAGTCCTCAGCATGCAAAGTAAAGAATCACAAGAATTTTCAAAGGTTCTGAAAGCACTCATTGAACATTGTAAAATGTAACTTCCGTGTAAGTAGCTTGTAACGTGTACATTAGCAAAAGATTCTGCTGATTTTTTAGTGCTGTTCGCCTATAGATACAGTTCTAGCATACAAAGGGTTTTCTTTTTGTACTCAACAAAGTAAGATATGGTCTTAGTTTGTCACCCGCAATCAAACTTGGTGGTGCAAATGCAAGAAGGTATGGGTAGATCAATAAATAGACCAATCAGAAGAATAGTGCAAGTTCTAGCAAGACATTGGAGGATATAATTGTTTCTTCAGGGTGTATCTGCCAATAGGAATAACAAATTTTTTCAAACTTCATCCTTTTATTGAATACCGTAAATGTTCCAGATACAAATCTCATTAAAAAGGTAACTTGTATTTGGCTGGCTTACAGCGACTAACAACGATAAGAATATAGAAAAAATTAATATTAATAGAGCAAATATTAGTCAATAAGGAAGAAGTTCCGGGTTAGACCATGGTTTGTTTCTGGAGCAAAAAATATGTGATACAGCAAATCATCGATTAAGCACGGCGCTTACTCAAAAACAAAAGGTGGGGAGCGATTGCTCTGTTTTAAAGACAATCGCAGTGAAGCTCTGGAGTGCGACACGCATGCCATTGGAGTTTACAAAAAAGTTGAAGAACCAGACGAAAAACGAAAGCTTGTTGGACAGGTCCCCATCGAATGCTCATCCTTATTGGACTACTTCCTCAAAGCTGACAGTTTAAACAAACTCATTGCAACTGTAGAAGGAAGAAGAAAGGGTGAAATTGGGCTGGTCGTTCCAGGAAAGTTCATATACTGTACAAAACAACTTCGTCAAGCTAACATCCTATATCGTGCTGATGGAGAAAAAACTAAATATAATCATTTTGAAATGCTTTGATAAGAAAAAATGGCCAAGTATTGGTCTAGAATAAAATATAACGTGTTAGTCATTTCTAATCCCCTATAACATGGAATGTCGCGATTAAGCGCCGCATTTCAGAACCTAAGATGCGGCGCTTATTCAAAAGAAGTCTTAAGTCTGCGGCGATTATTCGAGGATTTACGGTTAGTCGTACGGATAATGATGCGGGAGATATTGTTACTATATAATCAAGATTTTTTTTCAATGATTATAATAATAAGAATAATTATTATTATTATCGAAATACCGCCACTTAAAATTTGTGAACTTGTCAATAGGTTCCCTTGGAATCTTTGGACAATCTAGCGATTCGTTCATTCAGATCTGTAGCGATCTAACTATTGACAAGGCACATGCTAACTACATCATTACTAAATTATCAACTATATTCATTCGCACAACTAACTACATATTCTGTATGCGTGATAAACCCTGGACTAACCCGGACCTTCTTTCCTACTAACAGTCTCCTTGCAACCTTTAATTCTTCTTATTAAATCTTTTTTTTTTCTATTTATCATCTTATTATTTTATTCATTCATTCATTTTTTTTGTACTAGAAATGCCTGTAATTAGGTCAGCCGAATACAAATTACCTATCATTAGAGAGGTTTGCATTTGTATATTTAGCTTATATATCAAAATGAAGTTTAGAAAAAAGAAAATAATATAATCATTATCATTATTACGACAAGCCTTGGCCTTAAAAATCGGAAAAGTCGCAGTGACCACTTTAGGTTGAAGGCAGTGTAAAGGACAGCGATGTTCCATGATTACGTAAGACTGGTTTCGTATGTTGACCTCGTGACATTCAGGAGACAAAGGAAGGAAGACCACAGTACAGTATATTCGCTCAGGTTGCAGCCAGCTACGTAGACTCTGGAAAGACGTTATTTGAAACAGACGAGGTGAGATGATTTCCAAGAGCAAAGAAAGTGAAGGAGAAAAGCAAGGCTATGGCTGGCTCAAACTGAGGCCAATGTTTTTGGGCTGTTTGGATTCTTCGAGATTTCTACTTCTGCTGTTATGCTCATACTTCACTGCCAATAGCGCTGTGGTGAATGGACTTTATTCCACTTCAATCTCGACAATCGAGAAGAGGTTTTCCCTCTCAAGGTAATGTTTAATTCACTGACAATATCGCTATTTTGAATTTCCTTGCACGCTGTTTGGCCCTCACAGCGTTAAGTGACTTCGTCTCTCTCCAGCTTCCTTCCCCCTTCGTGGGTACTGGGATGCCGCTGTACCGTTTGATACAGTTCCGCCTTTCCGCAGTTTCAAGGCCGTGAGGAGGGACGGTGGGATTAGGTGGGACAGAGGACATGGAAGCGGATGGTTGTAAGCGAAAGCAGGCGAAGACCCCCAAAGCAACGGATGCACCGGCGACTCCACATAGATTGGGAAATAGTCCAGTGAAAGAAGAAGAAGAAGAAAAATCGCCAATAAGCCGATGGCCTAGGTGTTTATGGCCAGATGCACCTGTTAATGGCAGTTCTTATCTCCCGGGCATGGACCAGCTTCTGTCATCAGTGGTATGAGGTTCCGATGGAAAACTTAAATGTGTTCTGCGTCCATAAGTACAAATATGGATTCTATAGTGTGAAGAAAAGGGGCAGGTTTATGGCAATGATTGAATTGCACACATGAAATGCATTCCATATCATTACAAACAGAAAAATTGCGAAAAATGTAGCTGTTTCTAATTTCCCCCAAATTACCCCCATCGGTCACGTGCATGGTGAAGACGGCCCTCTCATCAAAGGGTCCTTTGAGGCAAAGTTCCAGGAAGGCCACAAAAATCTTTAAAATACATCTCAGTGTGACTTCAGTTCAGACGGTTAGAATCAGCTTGGAGGCAAGATCGACTCTACGTTACACAGTACTATTGTCGACGCCTTGAAAACGCGTACGGTTAGCAGAACATAATGTCTTTTCAAGCTACACTATTCTCTGGTAATCTATGCAGATCTATTAAACTGCTCTTTTATTAACTAGAATATGTGGAATGAGATGGTGGATCGAATTTATGGAATCAATGAATCTAGGTAATGGATTGGTAATACAACCAAGGGCTCCGCTCTCATTTTTTGTCAAAGAGGGGAAGTACAACATGAAAGTTTTAATCTCATATTTGGGTGGTGACGGCCAACGGCTGTGTACCCGTGGTAAGATCGTGACGGCCAACGGCTGTGTACCCGTGGTAAGATCGCCGACTCACAACCCCGCGTTTATATTGCGAACATTAAACCAGGGTTACGTTAACCCAAGTAAATCGAACCCGGGTTAAATTTTGAATGTAAACAGGGCTCTTGTGTCACAATTAACTATTGGCGAGAGAAAGAACTGGAAACCACCTCGCAAGGTCCACTTCCCTGGAAAAAATCAGATCCCTGTCTTTGGTCTCTGCTACTGTAATATAGGCCTTCCCTCCTTAACGTGATTAAACATGAAGTCTGTTTACTGTAGTGAGTTGTGTACTGTGTTGACGTATGTGAATGGCTCGCATAATTTTCAGAGGTTGTGAAGTCTGTTTAATGTTTTGACGTAAGTAAACGAACTCGATATTAGTTAGAAGTTGATCTGAAAATAGGGAGTTGGTATCAATGAAGTAAAAGAAAGCAAAGTGTGTTTCTTTGAGAAGACATCCTGAGGACCCGTGCACGCTACACTACGCTTGAAATCGAGTATGCGATGCAGTTCTTTTAATGTGTACCCAAATCGTGAAATTATTGTGTTTCACAGAAAAAAACCGATGGTCGTAACGACACTCTGAGAATATTTGTGGCTGACACTCATCGGAGTATAAGACGAAAACATCCCCCTTACGGGCGATATTAGGCCTCAACTTCTCTGTGAAGCATTCAAGTCTCTGAAATCAAACCAGTTCCTTGGCTTGGCATTATTTTAGCATTGCCCTGGTTCAAATCTCTTCCCAATTACTTGAAACGTGACCTTGTCAATAAAGCTTCACATTTCGATATAAGGATAGTTCAGTACAAGATGTCAGGATAGCTCAATGGCAAGATTCTTACGCATCGATCCTATGGCCAGTGGTTCGAATCCTCCCTCTGTTCTACTTTTACTTCGTGTAAGGAGAATCGCCAGCTCTCTGTAAATCCAGGCGTAGGAATGACGAGGTGTGGTCACATCGAGAAGAAGGACCAGGACGCGGCTCGATAAGTGGAGAGGCTGTCAATCTTTAGCCTCTAGGTCCCTCTCTCTCGCCGCCAGTATGCAGTCCACCCAGCGTTTCCTTGAGCATCTAGGTAGAATCATATAGAAAGAATTACCTCACTGATAAGATTCGACTGCTAGTAGCTATTAGCTGTTGTCTTATTCCTGTAAACTTTCAACTCATGTCATTGTCAGTCATAACTTTTTATTTTATGGGATACACGTCCATCCATTGATAAAAGTATATTTGAAGTGTTTCCAAAGTTAAATTGTATTGATATGAGGTAATTATAATCAATATCAATATTATCATGCTTAAAGGTATTGAGATCGACCAGCTTCATCTTAATTACATCTTAATCAAAATTTCCTCTACCATTATCCGTACTATCTATTATACTTTCTGTTCCAGAAACCAACCATGGTCAAACCCGGAACTTCTTCCTTAATAACTAATCTTTATTTAGAAATGTGATTTGCTTTTTCTTTCTTTTCTATATTCTTATTGTTGTTAGTTGCTGTAAGTCAGCCAAATACAAGTTACCTTTTCAGCGAGATTTGCATTTGTAGCATTTAAAGTATTAAAAGAATGAAGGTTCTATTACCATTTTCCTGTCAAATGTAGACTGTGATGATCTAGAAATCTCCTTACAGCTTACATCATTTTGTCGTAAATTGTCCCGCCAGTCGATGGTAAGCTAAGTAGTTAGCAAAGTTGACAGTTATATACTAATAGACATAGGATGGAATTTAAAAAATTATCATCATGAGTAATGAAACGTAATTTTCTCTTTGCAGCACCCGAATGGGTATGGTGACAAGTGTCTATGACATTGCAGCACTGATTTTTACTGGTCCTGTGAGCTATTTTGGGGTTCGAAACAGACCTGTCACTTTGGGTCTTGGTATGATCACCATGGGGATTGGCTACCTCGTTTTCACGTTGCCTCATTTCATTGCAGAGGAGTATATTCCAGGCAAGCTAGCGATTTCAATTTAACACCATCATGTTTAAAAGTAGAAGCTTTTCTCTCAACACACATCAGTGCATTCTGTAGATCGCTTTAACTGGCGTTTTTCGATTCTGTTGCCTCACTGTAGTAGGAATGTATGATTGCTCTGATGCAGTGCAATGTAAGCTGCTAATTATACTTTCTAGTGACTGGGCAGTCAGGACTACCTTCAAACTACTCAAACCCCGTGGTATGTGCATTGTCAGGAAGTCGAGCTCCAACACCATCCTGTGATTCAAAGAAAGGCAGTGACGTTTATTACAGTCTTTTCACAATGGCAATGTTTATAGCGGGGGCAGGATGCACCCCTATGCTTAGTGTCGGAATTCCATTTTTGGACCAAAGTGTATCAAAAAACAATTCGCCATGGTATATTGGCTTGTTTCAAGCGTCAGGCATTGCCGGTAAGCGATGTTTAAAATTATCGCCTTAAAAGTTTTGATTAGCCAGTGAAAGGCCAAACCAGTTATTTACTTCGCCTGGAATCCCAAATATTGGCCGAAGCGTTGCCCCATTCGTTTTTTACACGGTTTTGTCATAAACTAATCTTTTTATAACAATGCAGCAAGGACAAAGAAGCAGGTGATCACAAGCAAAATGCGTGAAAATTTGCTGCAATAATTCAACTGCCATCAACTTTGACAGCGATGTTTTATCTAAATCTTTAATGGAAATCTTTGATGAAACCCTTGATCTTATCTCCATTTCCTCTTAGCCTTTCGCTTTCTTCTGTCTCCCTATGTTGGGGCTTTGTATAGGCCGTCGTGGCCTTTCCTCAACATAACTTACAGATAGAAGTAATTTCCCCAACCCGAAAGCGCTCAAATGGGTCCATCATGCATGCTCGAATATCCACGTAGCCAGAAAATGCCCACCACCCATTAACCAGAGTAAAAACTTAGCATCAAGATAACATCAAAACCTCCCCGGCATCTATCCGACCGGGTACGGATGCACATGACAAAGGCATAACCAAACATTTCGTGCTCTTTGCATCTGTCACGCAGTCCGTAGCAAATACAGGGGAAGCCCCTGAAAATGCACCGGGAGAGCACACAGGCAAACGCAAAGTATTTGACTCAGGATGTTAGCAATATTGTCTGTCATGAAAATAATGCGAACAATATTTTTCCAAGTTTATTACTCTGAACTTTATTTTTCATTTAAACTTCTAACGTGCCCAAAAAATTGCTTAAAATATAGATAAGATTATTATAACTGGAGCTAAGGAAATGAAGGACCTTCCGAGGTGTGTGCTGATAGAACATGCATCGAACAGAGAAAAGTTCCAACTCTTTCAACACTCTCTTACCAAGCCACGCATGTTAGAAATGCTGAGAGAGACACGATTATATGAATTTATAAAGGCGATGAGAAGGAAACTAATAATTTTGTGAATTACCCTACGTTTCTCTGGTCTTATTTGACAGCTGCAATGGTTGGATTCGTGTTATCATCGGCGTTTTTGAGCACATTTGTCCACCCAAATGCGTCGGTGAGCATCACAGAAAAAAGCCCATTGTGGGTGGGTGCGTGGTGGATGGGTTTCATGATTGGCTCAGCATTCGCTTTTATCATTGGAATTTTGCTGACTGGAATGCCAAAGTTGATCAATAAAGAAAAAGGAACGAAAAGTGAAAGCACGAGCAAATTTGAGGTGGGTTTCGTTCAATAAAGGGAGAGAAATCTTTAACCAAAATTGCATGTTAAGAGAAGAGTCCTCTGAAAAAGGCTTTCCCCTTTTAGGAATTGCGGCTGCGAAATCTTCAGGAGATGATAGAGTGCAAAACAGAGGACGTTTTAAGCAGTCAGTTATTCGTAGTCTTCGTCCGGGCCAATGGAGCAAGCCATTCTTCTCCCACCCTTCATCAATTCGATGACTCCTTATAAACCCGTAGACCGCCATTCTACCGCGTTGATTCACGATTAAATTCAATCTTCATTGCACCGGCCTGGGCGAGAAGATGGACACCAGCGTTGCCCAACCTGCAGGGGCCACTCTTGAACACCACTAGTGGGCTCCAAGGAAAGACAGGGTCAATGCATTGGTACCGGTGGCGGCTGCAGGGGATAGGCGTTGGCTCTCTGAAAGGTCGCCTTCCTTTTGACAGGTATTGTTTTACTCCTGCTGGGTGCCCGAACCATCCTCCCCTCAAGGCCGAGACCGAGTGGGGGAAGCCGTCTTATTTGCCGACGACTCCAAATGAAACAGCTTGCACTGGAGTGCTTGGTACCAGTGGAAGTCAGAGACTCAGCTGACTAGAAATATAGCAGCCTTTTTCATGCTTTCTATCTAGCATACCGAGATAGATTGTAGAAAACTGAGAGGAAGTCCGTACCAAAAAGTCTCCTTGTCCCTTCTCTTGATGTGTCCACATCTTGTGATTCCTGCACCTGGCATTGCAGAGAGCCAAGGACTAGTCAAAGTAGGGGCTTATTTGCTAAAAGCGTCATGGTGTACTCTTCAAGCTATCCTTAAACATGCACCCTTCTTGTCGCACAGAAGTGCATAATCAATTGAACAACTAGCTGATCGCAAATATTTCTATTCTACTAAAGATAAAGCGTAATGATTTATGCAGCTTCTACAGTTCAACTGATCAAAGAAGCTTTGTCAAATTCATGAAATTTCCTCCAATTTACCAACATTTCACTAACGTGTCTCTTTTGCTACCAATAGCTTCTTAATTTTTCGCAACCTTTTGATCTTCCGCTTTAAGGGAGCATGCCAACTGTGCAGAAGACCTGGGTGGAGGCAAAATCGTTCGCATTTCCCGTCACCCTCTACTTGTCCATCCAGCAGTAAATGGGGTACATGGAGCAAAGCTAGGGGCAAGATTTGGCGATGGAAGAAAATAGCCAGCCTACCCCCACAATGCCGTAGCTCCGAATGGTATAATTCTACCAAGGCGTACTGTAGCGTTCGGTCTTCGTTTGAGACTCATCTTTCAGTCGTTTTATTTGGACCAGATGATAGTCTTGACACCTCAATCTTCCTAGATGGATGAGCTGGAACAGAAACACCCCAAATTACATGAGATACCGGCAGTTTTGAAGACATTGGTATTAAGAAGCCGGACATTCATTTTCATATCAGCTGCCGTGGCCTGTCAGTCCTTCCTCATTTCCGGCGGTATGGCATTCAATGCTAAAATGGCTCTTTTCCAATATCGACTGACAGCATCTCAAGCTGGCATCTACTATGGAATTGCTTCGTGTATGGGAGCAACTCTTGGCAACGTGGCCGGTATGGTATTAAGCATTATTTGATCTTCAGTTTATAGTGACTTGATTTTAAGTTCCTTAAGCCGGTAGCCATGTCAATGTGAGGAACGATTCACGGTAGCACGTGCTAGAATATGAAAATAGTTAAATAACTAAATTGAAAAGATCATCATCATCAGTCATCTATCTGATCGCGGCTATTTCTTGCACTAGTAATGGCACGAGCCAACTGTTCCTTCTTTGTGCGAGCTCCCCTGCCCGACTTGTGCTTCCACCTGTCATGTTTTGACCTTGTCTGTCCAGTGCAACCTTGGTCTTCCTCTATTCCGTTGTCCGTCTATCATCCCCAACATGCAGTTTTTCTCAAGACTGTTGTTATCGCGTCTAGCAGCGTAACGTAACTGCATTTTACGCACACACTTCAGCAGACCATCTTTTCTCCAGTTTCCAACTTCTACAAGTGCACTTTCATTCGTTCTATGCTTGGTCCAATGTATACCAGGTAGACTTTTTCATGCAGGCATCTGGAATGCTGTTATTAGAGACTTAGATAATCTTGTTTACAGTACAAGATTAAGGATATTAATTGGCTGAAAGATTCGAATCAATAGGATATGAAATGGTCCCTCCATCAGGAAATCTTTCCATCTTTTACAGATAATTTCACGGGAGATCAGGGATGTCATTCCAGTTCCCTTGAGGCGTGTCAGAGCAACCAGAAGCTCAACTCGTTCACACCGTTTCCAAGTTTCACTGCCTAGTCCACGAACTCTATCCCGCAAATCATCATCATCCTAAGAACGTGTAATTTATGGAACGTCTTGCCTTCTTCTTGTTTTTCTGAATCTTGCAGCTTGCCATCTTTCAAGTCTAAGATCAATAAACTTGATCTGATCTCCCTCTCCTCTTAGCCTTCTTCCAATTTTGGGGCTTTGCATAGGTCGTCATGGACTTTCCTCAACATAATTAACTATAAAAAGAAGGCCATACCTTCAATAAGAAAAGTCACTGATTGACCGACTGGACTTTTCATTGGCTGACAAATAGCTTCAATTGTCGAGTCATCCATTTCCATACATTGATATTGATGATTGATATTGATTGATTGATATGGATTGATTGATATGGATTGATTGATATGGATTGATTGATATTGACTGATTGATATTGATTGATATTGATTAACTGATATATTAAACCGTTCGTTCATTGATGTTGTAAAGATTGGGTCAGAGAGAGTTCTGAATTGGAATTTGTATATTTTCATCATAACACGTAAGACTATTTACATGGCTAACCTGTACGATACATGCGTAACACTCAATCTTCACTCCTCAACTCAATACAATGAAAGTTAATCTAAACGTTAACAACCTGGGCTCTAATCGATAGCACGTGATTACAACAATTGATTCATTAATATTAATCTGTTCATTTGTAACTGTACTATACACATATGGAAATTCAATTTCTCTTGATAATAAAATTCAATCCGTGCTGGATTTGGTGAGTTTATGTCGTCATAGAGTAGTGCCATGGTGTAGTGGTTAAGCATGAGGACTCGTGACACAGGGGTTGTCCGTTCGGTTCCTCCATGTGTCACAACCAAGACCCCATTGGTGAGGAAGGCAACGGAAAACCACCTCATGAATTCCACTTCCCTAGAAAAAACTCAGAGGCCTGTCTCTGGTTTCTGCTACGCTCGAAATTGAGTATGCAATGCAGTTAATTAATTAGTTAGCTGGTTATGTCGTCATAATTTACTCAAAGCGAGCACCAACCAATCGTCACAATGCGCTATTCATAATGCCATTTATAGAGTGCACGGCATAATTGATTTCACAATTTTATCACAGGCTACAATCTAGGGTCGATTTCTATTATGAAATATCAATCAGGAACGATGTGTCCAGAAAATGATGCGAATATTGCAAAACAAGCTGGCAACCTAATTCAATAATAGTAATAATAACTTTTAAAACTTCAATTTAATATATAAACTAGACATAAAGATACAAATCTCTCTAATAATAGGTAATTTGCATTCAGCTGGCCTAATTACAGGTATCTCTAGTGAAAAAATTACTGAATAAGTAAATAACGAAGAGAAAAATAGGGGAAAGGTAAATGATTTTAATAAGAAAAGCTAAAGAATGAAAGAAAACTGTTAGTAAGATAGAAAGTCTGGGTTAGTCCTGGATTTGTTGCACATGCAGTATATGTAATAATTTCTGCAAATGATTATACTCGTTGATTTAGTAATCGTGTAGTTAGTAGGTGCTTAATAATAATGATTCTTTTTAATAATGATGATAATGATATTGATAATGATAAAAGTATTTATACATGGTAAACCTTGTCACTACTACAAGCGCTGTTATTAGTAAGGGCCCTGTTTGAATTAGAAGTTAAAGAAAATTTACATCGGTACAATACTAGTTTGCAGCAGGCAACATTCATATGACAGGACTTCTGTGATAACAGTATATATATACATATATACATATATATATATATATATATATATATATATATATATATATATATATATATATATATATATATATATATATATACATATATCACATAGAGGGTGCTGTCTTCACCACCGTATGGTGCTCTATGTACAAAGTACAGAGCTTTTATAGCAGAAGAGCTCATTTCTGCTATATTAACATATATATAGTTTTTCACTGCATCAAAGTTGCAACAGCAAATGCAGCTGTCGCGATTCGTTTTTGCCTCTGTGTAATAATGATGAAGCCCTCACAAGGCGAAACGTCTGAAGTAATCTATCAATAAATTTGCCTTAAAAATTAGCCTATTTTATAAATTCACATATAGATATAGATATATATTTATATATATATATATATCTTGCGTAAATATGAACTAACTGTAGAAAATCCTGTACTAAGATTCTTTGATAATAATAATAATACTAATAAGATATCTTCAAGTCTGACGACATTAAATTTCCGTTTTTCAGTGCAAATCAGTCAGACATCTCCTAACCATTGCTCATGTAAATGGTATCCATTGCAATGCAGGTTCTTTGGTTCTGAAAAGGTTCAAGCTTTCATCACTTGGCACGTTGAAGCTAACAGCCATCGTATCTGCTGTGACCTTTCTGCTTTCCTTCAGCAGTTTCATTTACTGTGACACATATCCAGTACCAGGAATAAACAGCAATTTTCCAAAAAACAGGTTCGTCTTTGAATTTAGGGTTAACTTTTACAGCAAATCAATACTTTTCATACATGGAATCACACACATTAATTCATCCGTGTTTTCTCCAGCACCCGGAGGTAATTGGAAACACACAGAAGAGCTATGATTATAGAGCAGTGCACTGGTCCGTTCTCATGACTTGATGTCATTTCAAGATTCCAATGATTCATGAATCATCAAGTATATTTTAGGACACTAAGAAGCTATGCCTATCGAGCAGTGTTCTCGTCTTTTCCCATAATGTAATCTCATTTCAAGATTCCAATGATTCATGAATTATCACGTAGATGAGAAGCCATGCTTTTCGAGCAAATTTTTGCCCCTTCCTCTTGATGTGACATCTCTTCGTGGCTCAATTGCCTGGAATTGCTATGAGCTATTAACTTCTCTCACTGTCAGTGAAAGTTGAGTTGCAGATGGGCTCCGACCACTAACGATAGGGTATTTTATTAAGCGCTGTAATCGCTATTTTATCCTTTGAATCAAGTATATTGTCAATGCCGTGCAATTCAATCGGTTTCCGATATGGTTGAAGCAAAGTGCAGAACAATGCACAGAGAAACGCATTTCGACATAGGGCTGGGGATATTCGTAATCAGCTACTCCATTTCATTCAAGGAGAAGCTCTGAATCGTCTGGTCCATTGATATGCATAAGCAAACTTTATCCTCTGGCAGAAGGATACCATGGAAACATGTTACCATGGAAAACCTCGAAAAAAGCATCATAAATGTAAATTGACGCTTCCTTTTTTGCCTCCGCAGCAACGACACGAGTTTTTCACTGCATCAAAGTTGCAACAGCAAATGCAGCTGTCGTGATTTGTTTTTGCCTCTGTGTAATAATGGGATGACGTATGTAAACCCTTGCGTTGCTGGATGCAAGAAAATCGAATCGGCTATGGTAAGTGATGTTGGCCCGTCTATAGTGGAAATATTTGTATTGCTTACGGTGGATTTTACGACACTGAGAAGCTAAACATGAAATATTGCTTTTGTCATCGCTCCAATACGACTTTACTTCATCGATCACGCGATCGGTTATTTTCAATGTAAATTTCAAGGCACTGGGAACGACTTTCCTACTCCCTCATTCTGATATACCTGCACCGTGTTACCGTACGCTTGCAGCACCTACAGTTAAACATCACTAACCATTTCTTTCACACTTAAGAAAATACTTCAATGGCTCAGTCAGCTTATTACCGATTTTTATGCTCATGTTCAAGCCGATCTTTGCATGGATATTCAAGCCGATTTAGATACCGATTTTGAATTCGATCTTTTTTCCATTTTCTTACCGATCATTGAACTGCCTTAACACTTATATTTACACAGGCCTCTGCAAATACTATCAAAATTTTATAGGAGAATTTGCATTGATTCCTTTATTAATAATTCAAAAGACTCGTCAAGTGATCTTTTATATTGATTTTCCATCAATCAGTTACAGCTATCATCTACCTCTCCTTACCAATTCATCAAACTTCTCTTAACCCTAACGCTTACCCAAACCCAACTAATTCCCAGCTATTTCTCTCAACCCTAACCCTAACACCTACCATAACCCCTTTAAATCTCTCAACCCTAACCTTACCCAAACCCAACTATTTCTCTCAATCCTATCCCCAACCCTTAACCTACCCCATCTAAATCTCTCAACCCTATACCCTAACCCTTACCGAAACCCAACTATTTCTCTCAATCCTATCCCCAACCCTTAACCTACCCCATCTAAATCTCTCAACCCTATACCCTAACCCTTACCGAAACCCAACTATTTCTCTCAATCCTATCCCCAACCCTTAACCTACCCCATCTAAATCTCTCAACCCTATACCCTAACCCTTACCGAAACCCAACTATTTCTCTCAATCCTATCCCCAACCCTTAACCTACCCCATCTAAATCTCTCAACCCTATACCTTACCGTTACCACAGTGTACACCACTGTCGAGGAAATACTTTTTTGTTGAAAACCATTGATAAAAAATGGCTTAATATTCATAAGCAACTGATAACTTTTCAGCCTAATAAATGACGATCCCATTCCAGGTTTTCTCAAATTGCTCCTGTCTCCCAAGTATTAAAAGTAAGGTGTCCAAGGGTACAATTGGAATATGCAGTACATCATGCGGAATGCTGCCGGCCCTCTACTTCACCGCTGTATTTTTAATTGGATTTTTCATCATGTTCAATGCAACACCATGTACCATGGCAACACTTAGGTAGGCTCATAAAAAAGTTAAAGCCTTTTAACTTCAAGCAACGGTAAAGACAGCATAGAAATCATTATCATCATCATCACCATCACCATCATCACCATCATCGTAATCATCATTATTATCATCACCACCATCACCATCAACACCATCATCGTAATCATCATTATTATCATCACCACCATCATTATTACCATCGTCATCATTATCAATCATCATCAATCATCATCAATCATCATCAATCGTCATCGACATTATCAATCATCATCATCGTCATCATCACTCATCATAATCATCATCATCATCGTAATCATCATTATTATCATCACCACCATCATTATTATCATCGTCATCATTATCAATCATCATCAATCATCATCAATCATCATCGACATTATCAATCATCGTCATCATCAATCATCATAATCATCATCATCATCGTAATCCTGACTTGGGGACATTTAGAAGTTTCTCTGTTCGATCATGAATAAGGGAATATAGTAATATTAAGTTTGAAAGCAACATAGTATAAGAAGTCACCAATCAGAAAGCCCATTTGTCAAAGTTCAAGGAACCTAGATATTCGACCAAAAATAAGTGATCACTAGTGTAGTGGAAACAAGTTGGTGTGTTTCTTTATATGTGTTGACCAAGGGGTAGTCATTTCTGTTTGCTCTACATGGTATCGTCCCGGTCGTTTCTGTATAGTTAATTAAGTAGTATAGGGCATTGTAATCTTGTGCGTAATATTTTATGGCAGTAGAAATAGAGAAAAGGAGCAAACTCACGTGAAATGACAACCATCTCGCAATTATTTTGGCCTTTTCTACGTAACTAGATAATTCTACATTCTGTTTCAGGAGCGTTCCATTCAACTTACGCAGTTTTGCGATGGGTCTTCAGTGGATGCTTGTTCGAGTGCTAGGCTCCATACCTGGCCCAATAATCTATGGCTATGTAATCGATTCAGCTTGTGCTTTCTGGTCAAAAAAGTAAGAAAACCAACGATTCGATCCTAATTCGTTGCAATTTAGTTTCGAAGATGCCAAGCTTCGTGCAAGCATCAAACTTTATCGCCGCAATTTTTTACATTTTTTTTAAACTTTCCCAATCAGAATTGATTTTAGAAAGCAATGCAAATTTTACTGCCAACATGAAATTGTCACTTCTGATGCACTGCTGATAGCAGAAAGACTGATGAATGATGAATGATCAATCGCCATAAACCGTCACTATCACAATTAATCAAAACCACAAGTTGCCAATCACCACGAACTATTATCTTCATCACGCAATCGAGACCTATCATCGTTAACGACTTGTACGAATCATTATTTATCATGCATTAATGGTCAATCACCTTCAAAAATCATCAAGAACCAACATCGATGATCAATCATCATCATCACAATCATCAAATCAATACCAACTTCTCTGTCACGAATGTTTTTAACATTGCGAGTTTATCACACACTAAGTTCATCTCTGACTATTGAGGTCATGTGTCCATAGGAAGATAGCCACGACACATCCACGTAGTACCTCCAAGAACAGTCAACGAAATTCATTTCTTAATTACAGATGTAATGGCACTCGTGGAAGCTGTACAGTGTACAATAACAGAGAAATGGCGATGAAAGTTGGGGTTTTAACCGTGGGGATAAACTTTGTTGTCCTTGCATTTATCGCACTGGCTTACTACTCAGAAAAAGGGAAAACGGGAGGAACCGAAGCAGGTCAAGAAATGCAATCTAACGACGAGACCGTTGACCAGAAATTGCATGCTGTTGAAAAAACTTGTCTGTAGCAAATGCTTGGTAATTAACAAGTCACAGCTCAGAACACTAAGAAGCTGTTCAGGCCTACCAGCACCAAGTCGGTGTCTTTCGGTCATTTTATATAAAAAGAGAGTCAGCCCTATTTACATCCTGACCTCTAGTCTAGAAGAAGATATTATGACGTAGGCCCTTATGATGGAGGTATGCTTCTGACAGTAATGATAGCCATTCTGACTACCGAAATCTCTGCCTATACCTAATTTGCATACCACAGCGTAACTGATTCTCCTCACCAATAGGTTCCAACATGTAAACGTTCATTACAATAATATGTAAACTGCCTAGCACACTTGATTTCCAGTAAAACAGAAACTAGCGACAGGGCTACAAATTCCCCCCCCCCCCTATAGGTTTTTAACATGTATATATGTACACGTTACGTATAACCGTACACAGCCTGCACACCATACTCAATTTGGAGTGCAGCGAAGACCCGAGAGAGCTCCCGGGATTTTAGCAAATGTAAAAGTGGATTTGTACGAGATTGGTATCTGCTGGTTTCCTCAACAATTTTGCCTCTATTGTGAAGCGTACAGGGTTTGCACCTATAATTCTTGAGTCAACTGATCACATTAAGGTACTGCGCTCGCAACTGAAGTGTTTATTTTGTTTTCTTTCAATCGTTTTTTCCACTTATTTCACTTAACCAAGAAGGAAAGATGGAAGATAAACAATCTCGTGGAAATTATTGACGAATCCCTATGAGAAAAACCTCCAATCAACATTCCTATGCTTCGATGATGTTACTACATATTACTTTTTGATAAACACGTCCACGGTAAATGCGCAAGGAAGTTTTTAATCTTGAATTCGTTGCTCACAGGGAAATCCAAATTAAATTATTAGAAGTACACATTAGCATTGCGTGATAAAAATTGTCTCAAACATCAGTCAGTTAATCTTTCTTTAACTTCACTGCAAAGTACAAAGCTTGGTCACAGGGAGAGTTCGTTCTGGGATGATATGAGGAAAAGCGTCCCCCCCAAAACGGAGTCACAACTCATTCATATTGCTCTATAACGAATTTGAGAGGGTGCTCAATTTAGCCGTAGCACCTTAAGAACTCTTGCTCTAGTGATCTTCCCAAAGGTAACCAAAATACTCTAGATACACTCGTGTAAGAATACACTTATTCCTGGCTTTATTTTGTACCTATAATGTCCCACGGGAATTAAATAGCATTATAAAATAGTTGAACGTTGAAGGCGTACGACCGGGTAATGAGGGATAAGCTGTGGCACTGCATGAGGCAGTCGGGCGTGACAGAGATACGTGGAAGTGCCGAGAGACATGTTCACTGAGTGCAAGGAAGTGGCGAGAAGTGCTGCCGGAACCACAGACGTTGGGAAAGCGGCTTTGAGGTAGGCCTTCATCAGGGCTCAGCACTACGCCCATTTCTCTTTGCAATGATCATGGACCGAATGAAAGACGACATTCTACTTAAGTCACCGTGGAATGTGATGTTTGCGGATGATATAGTCATCTGCAACGAGAGTAGAGAAGGAGTGGAGAGAGAGCTAGAGAAGTGGAGGGCGATGAAAGTTAGTAGGAGCATAACTAGGCACATGTGTGTCAACGGGAAGAAGGAAGAGGAGAAAAAGATTATCAAGATGCAGGGGGTGGCGATAGCGCGAGTGAGCGATTTCAAATACCTCGGAGTGACACTGCAGAGCAACGGAGACTCGTCGGTGGAACTGAAAAGAGGGTGCAAGCGGGCTGGAACGGATGGTAAAATATGTCAGGTGTACTGTGTGACCGAAGGATCCCGGCAAAGGTGAAAGGGAAAGTGTGCCGGATCACGGTGAGCCCAGCACTGACTTGTGGCATGGAGACCGCTGCGCTGACCAAAAGACAGGTCGAGCAGCTGGAGACAGCGGATATGAAGATGCTCAGGTTCACCTAGAGAGTGACCAAACTGGGCAAGATCAGGAACGAGTACATTAGAGGGACGACGGGAGTGAGAAGACTGGGCAACAAGCTGAGGGAAGGAAGGTTAGGGTGGTTCGGACACGTGAAGCAAAGGGAACCTGGCTATGTGGGACAACAGTGCTCAACCATGATCGGAAAGAGAGGAAGAGGAAGGCCGAAGAGACGGTACAGGGACACAATCCGGGAAGATATTCGGGAGGCAGGAGTGGAGAAAGAAGATGCGCTGGACAGGGTGAGGTGGAGAGCTATGACACGCTGTGGCGACCCCTAACGAGATAAGCCGAAAGGAGAAGAAGAAGATAAAGGAATTGAACGATCAGAAAACAGCACACTAAAACTTCAAGTTTGTATCAATAGACTCGTAGTTTCAATAAATATATATTCATATATATTTTGATAATTACTAAGGTTTATACATTGGCGAACATTTTATATCTATCTAAAAATTCAATTGAACAACATGTATTAATATTATAGATTAGCATTTATTATCAAAAAGCAAATTTTCCTTTTTCAGTCAAAAAATGACTTGCTAGATCTTACCTGAAAATTTTCCCTTGGTTGCTAGTTGCTTTTATTCCCGAATTAAGTCTCGTAAAATGTCATTATCATCCTGTTGTTTATCCTCCTTACTTAGTTTCAAGTATCTCTCTCTCAGGACGTGAGCTGCCATCTTCGGCTGTCTTTGACGTGTGAAAATCCCCTTCTTATTGCCACCAACACGACTCAATTCTAAAGATGAATTGATACGATCAATCAGGGAATACTGAAGAAAAACAAGCAACCGACAATCTATTGAATGGTACAGTACCACCATGATGATAGTTGTCTGCCATATACTTAGCATCAGAGGGCAGATTGCTTATCAAGAAGTCTACTGATCCATCTCAATAATGTGACGTCATATAAAGCATTTTTAGCCATGGTGCTATTCATTTTCAGCTTTTTATCAGATCGCATGCTCCTTTGGAGATAGTTTTGCAGTTGATCAAAAATGCTGTTATTATCCTGTTGCATGAAGTCGACCACAGTTTTCATTTCCAATGCTCCTGGCTTCTGCGGGGTGGCATCTTGAACAAATTCAATTGGAACCTTCAACTTCTCATGGTGTCAGGATAGCTTAGTGATAAGATCCTTGGGCATTAATCCTATCGTCAGTGGTTTGAATCCGCCTTCTGCTAAAGTTTCACTTAGAGTGTGGAGAGTCACCAGCTCTCTGTACATTCAGGCGTAGGAATCATGAGGTGTGGTCAATTCGAGAGGAAGGACCTGGACACTGCCCGATAAGCAAAAAGCTTCTCAGTGTCCAAATTTCTACCTTCGACATCTCGGTTGAATCAGAGGCATTGAGTGTCACTCTGAAACCTTGACGTTGGAGAAAAGGAGTGGCAGACAGGTCCATTGTGGTGTGAAATAAACTCGAGACAAAGAATCGAATAGCAACGTTGACAGAAATACTTGCCCTGCTTCGTTGCAAAATCTGCCAAGTTCCATAACATCTCTCCAACTAAGAACTTTTTGCGATAGGCATCGAAGACGGGAAAGTATTGCTTGATAGTCTCCACTTGGTACTCTTCACTGAACATAACGGACGGCTCCTTGAAGAAGCGACAAGAATTAGTTAAGATTAATTACTAAGTTTGAAATGAACGATACAATTAAACAGTGTCATGAAAATTGTGTAGCTTGCTTCTTCAAAGAAGCCAAAATGTTTGAATAGCAGCATTGTGCATTGGGACATATTCGGGGGTTGTCTAGGGACACAACTCACACTTTTAGTTCGTTTTAAAAGCAACTTTATAAATTTCTGTTTTCCGCTCAAAACGTTTTTCCAGGGAAGTGGATTTCGCATTAGGTGGTTGCCCGTTGCGTTGATCATTGGCCGTGTTTCTTGTTGAGAATAATTAAGGATTCGAACCCATAACCCTCGGTCATGAGTTCACACGCTTAAAGAACTACACTACGTTATCCGTCCTTCTTTAGAGTACTGCTCCCACGTCTGGGGTGGCCTTTCCTAAACATAACTCACTAAGAAAAAACCAGGGTATCTCGGACATAAGGTAGCAATCCAAAGATTCTGCAAATCTATGGCATATGATGCAAAAACACAGAATCATTTCATATAGCCACAATGAAGATCGCAACAAAACAACAAAGTGCAAAGAGCTTACAATTTTAGTCTCAGGAAGAGTATGAGGACGACAATTATTCTCACGGGAGACGAGAGCAATATGGGCTGCACATGATCTTGCACCGTTTTTTTATCTTTTTCATTTTTTTAGTGGATTATGTTGAGGAAAAGGCTACGGCGGCCTATACAAAGCCCCAGCATAGGAAGAAAGAGGACAGCAAACAGCTAAGAAGATAGAGAGATAAGATCAAGTTTATTGATCTTAGATTTGAAAGATGGCAAGTTGTAGGACTCAGGAAAGTAAGAAGAAGGCAAGACGTTCCACAAATTGCATGTTCTTGGGACGAATGATGATATGTGAGATAGAGTCCGTATTAGCGTAGGGATGGGTGTTTGGTGGCTCGAACACTGCGTGTCGCTGGACCGTGAGCGCGTCAGCGACTGAGATCGGCTGTTTCTCTCTCCAGATGACGTTCTGCAGCATTGACTAGCAGCTGATTACGTTGGTACAATAGAATACTGTGTTAATACAATGTGCACAGAACTTGCTATCATAATGCAATGTAAAAAACTTACTCTGTGGAGCCCTGGAATAGTATCGGCACCATACTCTGCTTGTAACAAAGGCTTCTTAAACGCTTCATACCATTTTGTAAGCTGAGATTCAAACTGCCGCTGGATGATTTCAAGATGGCCTGGGTCGTGATACCAAGCGTAATATCTGTTGATGCATATGACATCAGTGTATTTCACCTGGGCATGGGAGTCACAGAAAAGCAGATTATCAATTCGGAAATTGGAAACGCAGTTTCAGTACAAAATTTATGTCAGAAGGACGAAATGTAAAAATATCTTTGACAATGATAATGATGAAAAGCTAGAGTATAAGCTGAAACAAAAATAATGATAATAGAAATAATTATACATAATACATATATGTATATTATATGATATATGCATATTTTGACAGGATGTGATCACGTATCAGTCCCAATTTTTCTTCCCCAATAAGGCTATGGGTATACGTTAGGTATAATCGTGATCAAACTGCGTACCATAGTCGCTCTCGGCCGTAGCAGAAACCAGATAAAGAGATCTAAGTTTTCTCTGCCGTTTTGAAAGAGTAAATTCAAACTTAAGTATAACCATGGGTACATTGCGCAGCACAGATTTCGTCGTCCCAATAACCAGAGGAAGGACTCCCGGCCTTCTTTCAAGGGAAATGGAGTTTTACAGGGAAATTCCCTACTGAATTCCTCATCGAGCGTGTCTTTATTGAGAACCGTGTAGGTTCAGAAGCATGACCACTGCGTTAAACGGTCGCACCCTTAAGCCATTGCACTCTGGTGCTAACGTAGCTATCAGATCAGTATCACTGCTACGGTACATTAAAAAAAAAGGAAAAACACAACTCACAACGCGGTCGTTATCTGGCCGCTGGTTGGTCACAAATGTGACCGGCCTGTTTGGATCTAGTTGTCTCGTGTAGCTTATGACACTCCTAAAAATGGCAAAAAAACAAAGGGAAGATGATGCATTGCGGACAGGGTGTAAACAATACTCCTAAGGCATTTCATGTCGTGAAGTTCAGATACTTAGTATTTCTTCGGCTCTCTTGTTGGGGTTTTCATGAGCGAGCTCTCATGCGGCCACTCGTGCTTGCGTATCTAATTAATTGTCTATTCGATACTTAGACTTTTAACTTGTGACTAAGCGCCTTCTTTTTAGCGATACATTAGGTTCTGCGTAATAGGTTCGATATCAGATCGAGCTTGGTCCGTAGGTACGGCGAGTTTGACGCAAGTTATAGTATTTCGACGTATTTGTTAGTTAAGAGTAACATCCTGCTTTTCTAGTTTTCGATTGGTTAATATTTTGTATGACTCATTTTGTCTTTATTGAAGTAGCGTAGGATTTTAATGGGAGGGTAGATGAAAACTTCGAGACGTAGAGAACGGTACGACGAGAAAATTCAGTAGAAAATGTCAGATGTGTATTTTCCTTGTTGCTTTGTCACTGCTCTAAATATCCTTAGAACTCAGCACTTGAATAGCGATTTTGTTTCAAAAGCACTCCGTGAAGGACGATTGCAGCTCCTAGTTGACATGTCTTTCGAAGTGAGTCAATATTGTTATCATAAATACTATTCATTTCTGTACTTTATTCATTCATTCAATTTTTTCATACCAGAAATACGTGTAATTAGGTCAGTCGAATACAAATCACCCATTATTAGAGAGATTTGTATTTGTATGTTTAGTTTATATATCAAAATGAAGTTTCAAAAACGAATTACTAGCTTCCCCTGTACGGGGTCGCTGCTCAATTGCCCATTATCATGAATGCAATAAGCTGAAAAGTTGAATCACGTGTAAATAAGTGTAGGTTACCTAAAGTATGGCTCGGCTGATTGATACTGGGACTGAGGCTCATTGGCGACCGACCACATCACAACTGAAGGATGGTTTTTGTCTCTGTGTACAAGTTCCTTCATGACTTCTAGATGATGACGTAGATTCTCTTCACCCATGTTCTTCCTAAATAAAAACATTGAGAAAATATGAGAATGTAAAAAAGTTCGAACGCCTTTCTAACGAGAGCGAAAGTTTCAGAGATGCCGTTAATGTTGTCTCGTATTGAGTGTAGCATTAGACGGATAATACGCCGAAAAGTTCGATCTGGTCTGCACAAATAAATGGGCTCAATAACGCCTACGCTGTCCATCAAAGCAATTTCAAAGTGAAAGTCAAAGTTCCTTCCCTCACCATTTTTTGTGAATAGGGCGGCACCCATCTCCACTTCATTAGCATTTGGGCCACACAGCTGTGCAAGCACAGTGAATGCTACAGTCGGGTGCTGGCCATCTGGTAACTTATCAAAGCGATTTAGGATGTACGAAAAAGGTCTATGCTGTACACGAAAGGTCTATATCGGTCCATACAATTATATTAAGCTCAGATCAGTGTATGTAGCCCGTTAAGGGTCAATACTGGGTGAGAAGGGCCTATGATGCAAATTAACGGTCATCCATAGAGATACTAATAGCAATACTAATACTAACCCTAACCCAAGGGGGGTTGGATGGATCTAGGTGGTTCACAAACATTTTTACGCAGTATACAAAGTATATATCATCCATATGGTTGGAGGGGGTTCAAAATGAATGATAATACTTACTCTTCGATGCCAACACCAGGACTTTCATCGATAACAACAAAGCCCTCTCGATCCGCCATGTAAAGATCTTCATCAGCGTACGGATAATGGCTAGTTCGAAACGAGTTAGCACCCATCCATTTTAACAAGCTGAAATCTTTTGTAAGAGTTGGGAGGTCTAATCCTTTGCCTCGTATCTGAATCAAAAGCAAACAGGCTGTCAAGGGAAGCACTGATTTACCAAAACGCGAAAATTGCAAAATAATAAAAACACTGTGAAAGATTTTGAAGGTCTTATCTTTCGTCTCTACTTTTCAAGACATAGAAATGGGGACAGGATGCAAATAATTCGCTACCAAACATGGGCGAGAACGGTTTGGGGACTTACAGCGAACAGATTCCTTCTTGGCAGGCCTAAACAGCCGAGCGACGAATCGAAGAATGTTTGAGACAGCAGTGTTTGAGGGCAAAGTGGAACAAGTTCCAGCTCGCCACAGTAGAAGGTAATTTTGATGGTATGAGGTAAAAGTTTGCAAAAACCATATACTTAAGAGCAATTCAAATCCCTTTCGTTTGATAATAGCGAAAACAATAACATCGAAGGAATTGGCGGCAACAAATTTTTTCGCAAGAATATCACAATTAAGATTTCACAAACTGACATCTGCATCTTCGTGCCTTCCGAAACCGCGAAAGTAAAACGGTTGGTCATTGATGAGGAAATTGTTGTCTTTGACATCGACAGTGCGGATGCCAATTGGGAGGCGGTAAACATCTTCAGTTCCAGCCTTGCAAGTCGTCGTTACCTGAATCGAAATAAGATGAATTACATGATGCTTTAGAAATACACGGTTGGGTTACTAAAATTAATTTCCGTCGAACGAGGCCAAATTCAAAGGATCTCTTGGAAACTTCATTACGCGAATTAAACATTCTAATATATATGATTGTTACAGGCTAAAAGTTTTGCAAAGCTAAGGTCTTTTTATTTGTGGTCATTTGCAAAAAATAATTTGCAAAGAATATAAAAATCTGAAAGTTCTCAACGAAGGAATGATTCAAATATCTACGATTCCCTAATTGTCAGATTCGGAGTTATTTCTTCTTCAAGGTCTCGCATGTTTCAGATATGAAAACAGCCATTCGTGTTTCTACAAGTGAAACATATCTTGTTGCGACCGTTGTGCAGACAGCCAGGGTATTACAACAACATTGTAACTGCTGTGTTTGTTTAAAAAAGAAGCTACTGTTTTCGTGGCTCCCATTTTTCACTCCTCAGGAAAGGGGTGCGGGCTTAAATGCCCTAGCTGGTTTTCATAAATGTCATAGCACTTGAAATTTCGTGCCCGCCGCCCCTGGATTGCACTTAGGTTTCAGAGACACAAATTTGGACATTGAGAAGCTTCTTGCTTGTCCATCGATGTCCAGACTGCCCCCCCCCCCCAGATGTGATCAATCCTCGTGATTCCTACACCTGGAATTACAGAGAACAGCGACTTTCCTCACTCTAAGTGAAAGCTTATCAGGGGGGTGGATGAAAATCACCGATGACAGGATCAATGTGAAAGAATAAGAATCTTACCACAGCAATTCACCTCCACCCCTTTCGAAATGGACGGTACAATAGGAGTCCCATGCACACACGCAGTATGCAAAGTGGGTATAAATTAGCTTTAAATAGCTAGAAATCCGCCTGGCCCATTTAAAATGAGTAAATGGAGAAAAAACCGTCTATGGCGCATATGTGATATAACCAAAAACCCTCATAGGTCTATACGGAAAATAGGACGGAAGAGATACGCTGTTCATAACGCAAGGACATTTCGCACATTGTGTCTCGTTCAAGTTCTTCATTCACCATTTTTGGTCAATATGGCGACGCCAGCCTCCGTTTGGTTACCTTTTGGCCACACGACTGCTCAATACTATAGACGGGGCTGACAAAGTGGGCTGGTCAAAAATGGGCTGAGACACAAATACTCTTTCCCCGGGATGAGTGCTAATGAGGCATGGCCGAACCGGAGGATCGAGCTCCGGTCCATCGCATACAAAGCGATCATTCTATCAGTGGCCACGGGTAGTAGTCTTTGAAGCCGCGAAAATCATAATTCAATAGAAGAAATTCTCAGCCCTGGGAACTATTCATCTTGAACAGAAAAATGTGTCTGCTGCACAGATTTGATAGCAAAGCCATGCATAAATGTGCTTCAAATATAATAAAACCAAGATAAGATATCCCTTGAAGCTCACTGTAAAAGGATAGAACTTCGTTGCAACCAGCTTCAGTGGTCGTTCCTCCCATAGATTCAAACTGAGAAAGATCAGCGAAGAACTGGTATCAAAACCATGTTTGCAGGGTGGCAGTTTGTTTGAATGTCATTTGTTAACAAAATAGCGATCGCGCAGACATATCAAACCAGCAGGGAAAATGGCAAGTAACAAAGACCTTTTGTCATAAAGACGGAATCGAAACTCAATTTCATTGAATCAAGAGAATGAAAAATAAAGTTGCGAGGGTGGATACTTGATAGTATAAAGTTGATACCTAGCAAGAACTGTGCGCAATTCTTTTAGTGCGTTATGTTAGAGAAAGGCCACGGTGGCCTATACAATGCCTCAAAAAAGGAAGAAAGAAGAAAGCGAAAGGCTAAGAGGAGGGAGAGATCAGATCAAGTTTATTGATCTTGGCTTTGAAAGATGGCAAGTTGTAAGATTCAGGAAAGCAAGAGGAAGGCAAGATGTTCGATAAATTGCATGTTCTATGAATGAATGATAACTTCTGGGACAGAGTTCGTGGATTAGGCAGATACAGTGATATCATCACTATTGCGTTACCTGATTGATCTTAGATTGGAAAAAGTTTATAGTAATCATACGTATATGATTTTGCATGTTTCGACTCTTGCATCTTTTTTATCAAATTGTTGTCGATATTATTATTGATGACAGCAACAGCATTAACGACAAGGTCTACTCTGTATAAAAATGTATTTTATTACCATTCTTCTTGCTTTCCTGAATCTTACAACTTGCCCTCTCTCAAAACCGAGATCAATAAACTTGATATGATCTCTCTCTCCTCTTAGCCATTCACTTTCCTCTTTCCTCCATTGTTGGGGCTTTGTATAGGTCACCATGGCCATTCCTCAAAATAATTTACTGAAAAAAATGTACTTCATATGACAGGAAAGATCTCCTGAAATTCTCCCGATAGCCAGCTACGAAAACAAGCCTTAGGTTTCGAGAACCTTTCGTATCATTCTGAATCCAGTTATTGAGGCTAAAAGGTGATCATAAGAAGGGAATTGCTTTTGGGACAGAATGTTAATCATTGTAAAGGCGGATCTACCTTGAGTGTGTACAGATAACCAGGCTTTGGACTCATTCCAATAGGCCACCATAGCTTCACATCTGAAACATTCAGCATAGTCTTGAATAGCGATTTCCCCCTGACAGTTGCAACTTTGAATTCATCAGCATCATACAACGAATACTCAACATACAAGTCCCCCTCCTCCACATCTTCCATGGCAGCAATCGTTGCTTCAATCTTAACTAGTCCCAGTGCATCTTTGAAGTCTGTATCTACAGTAACTGAGGACAAGAATGCAGTGGGGGTTGTGTATAACTTCACGGGACGATGGATCCCGGCATAGTTGAAGAAGTCCATCTGCAAGTTTTGCACAAAATAACCCGGTGGATATCTGAAATAGAATAGAAAAGCTACTTAATTCAAAAGCTCTATTAATCATTAGGGGCTATATCTAACTTTAAAGGTTCCAGAGGGGGCTTAAGGAATACGGGGCTTGTCAAAGAGGGGGAATTAATTCAAGTAAAATACAAAGGTTATAATAATGTTTTATGTGCATTTATTCTACTATAAAAGCATTGACTCTTAAAGAAAATTAGATTAAAAATTGGAGATACTCATAGCAAAATTTCATAAGCTATCATTAAATGCCCATGATTGTTGTGTTGTGTTTCTCGCCTGAAATGAGCAGAGAGAGAGAGAGAGGATTGCAGATCTAAATATTTTCTTCAAAAACCAAGGGGACTTGATAGAGAGGGAGTTTTCAAATGATGGCATTATATGGGGAGATTAATAGAGTGGGGGCTTAATACAGAGGGGGCTTAATTTAGAGGGGCGCTTAATTTAGAGGGGGGCTTACTAGAAAATTTTTGCACAACAGAGATCATAGGTCAAAACCAAAACTGACTCTACTGATTTAGAATATAATCGAGAAGAGGAGTCACAGGTCATGTAAGAGAGCCAAATCAAGTTGAGCTAATCTTTGTGAGGTTTAAAAGACTTCAAAGAAATTGAAAATTTTCTTTGTGGGCCAGTTTGTCAAATTATTTCTGCATCGCTTTCACAGGCATCTACCTAAAAGCACTGGCTGGTGAGGTGTTGCATTCAGCTAAAGTGGAAATGCCCTTTGCTAGTTTACAAACATTGCTTACTTGTCACAGATTACTTGCTGACTTTTAAGTGTTAGTGCATAAGCATTGCCAGGAACCAACACAAACAAACAAATTCAACTTTCAAGTCTTCTTGATGCTGTTTCTTGGTAGCTATCTTCCTTCTCCATGAACAGATGCACTTATCAACGTAATATTGAAACCGAATTGGATATTTTTAGGTTGAGGGAGGAGGATGCCAACAATAAGGGGGAAATGTAAGCAAATGTGCCAACAAGGGCAACCAATATTGTAGAGGGAAGCCCAAAGAAGAGCATATTGAGAGATCATCATCATCTTCTTCTGGCTTTAATCCTACCAGAGTAGCGCTGCTGGCGCTTTGGTGTGTTCGTATATACCCAAACAGTGTGTATGTTCTAGCAAGGTGAATGCTTTAAAACCAATGTGGCAACAATTACAAGAGTCGCTTTTACATGTTGTAATATCTATCGTTCATCACTAAGCTGCGTCTTCAACCTCCTGTCTCCAAGGTGGGTGCTGTTAGGCAGCTGGGTGGTGTTCCTAACATTGGTGCAACAGTCCGCTCCACCCTATCCCTCCCCATTTACATGGGCTTGGGGCTGGTAATGGGAACTCCAATGGCTACGTTAGGAGGATCTTGAGACAGAATCTTATAAGATGAAGATGCTTGTACTTACTTATCTGTATCATTCATGTACTCTATGCTACCAGGGGGTAATGTTGTTGGCGTTAGAGTATTGTTCACGGCAACAGTGATACGATTCTTTCCACCGTAATCAATGGAATCGCTGATGTCATCTTCAAACGGGAGATGTCCACCAGAATGCTTCATCACCTCTTCTCCATTTACCCACTTGAAAAGGAAAAGTAAAGTGCATAAGTTGAGGTGGGGTCAAAATACCAGATCAAAACCACTGGTCCCTCTCCCAGCATTTAGTGAACACGGTGGCTCTCACCTCTGATTATTTAGCAGGCCACAAATCGGTGTAGGCACAGTCATTGCTAAAGTTAGGGGGTGGGAGGCAAAGTTTTAGTTTGCCAACAAAAAAATCCTTCTGTTGTGGAAAATGAGAACCTCTTATCAAACCAAACAAAAACAAAAAGAATTAGCTGGTACAAATATTTTACTACTGAGTAGCCTATATTACGTGATTCCACAGGATTTGCAATTTTGCCGTGTTGAATAGGTGGAGTTGAAATTACCTGAGACGGAAGCTCGCTCCAGAATTCACTGGTACTCATTTGCTGATCATGGAGGGATAGAAAGCCACGTTCGCTTTGCTGACGAGTTTTCTGTTGGGTAGGCAATAAATTACCTCCAAATAGGGCTGAGCCTAGAATTTTCAGATGGCAGCACACTAGATTATACAACTATTAGATATCTTGATATTTTACATCATGTCTGATAATAATGAAGCCTCTTGTTTGTTAAAGTGCAAACACCAATACAACCATTCCTGCAGATGACATGCCACACTCACCACAATGCAATTATAATGACAGCTCTCAAATCTCAGGACAACTCTGAGCTTTTCTGAGTCTCTCCATGACGAGGGTATGAAGACATCTTTATCATACCAGACCCAGCCAATGAAATCACGAAGGAGTCTGTCCTGTGTTATGTCATTGTAACTGGAGGGAACAGGCATCTGGATGGCATCACCTGTCTAATAAGATACAATAAATTTGCATGGGGCAATCAAATAACGTTGAAAAATGAACTGAGGATGGATGTTGAGCAGACCAAGATACAAGGAGGAAACTTCTGCTAAGACGAGGGCAACTAATTAACTATCAAAAACTCAATTGGCGGGAATCATCATGTATGCTCACGACAAAGGGAAGATGGAAATCACGTGTACTATATTCCTCTCAGAAATATTCCTTCATACTTTGAAGCTACCCGTAATGTTACTAGAATATTATGTATCAATAGATAGATAAACATATCTCTAAGAGAGAACTGAACGATTCATACATAAACATAAGAGAGAACTGGACGTATTTTTCTCGGGAAAAGAGTTAATTGCTCCTCAAAATCTATCCTTGTGAGCGCAGTACATTGGAAGATAAGATAAGAACTGCACGTGCTTTTTCATTAACAGCGTGTAAAATAGGTAGGTACCTGTCGAAGTGGCTTCTGCCACCACCGCTTTTCAAAACCATCATTTCGGTCTGTAGAATTATCCGCTCTAAAATTCCAAAATCCGCTCAAGTCTTTCACTTCACGACTCTCCGATTCACGTGGAAAAAGCAAGCAACTTGTGTTCTTTAAAAGTACCAACACCAAGATTGCTGGAAACGCGAAATACATCTTTGTACTTTGAGGAAAGTCGATTTTCGAGCAGTATTGCAGTACAAAAACACATCCGTGCTGAACTTTGCAACAGTTGCTTTGGTGTCTTCAGCTAGAACATCGTGACTTGCGAATAAGTATGGCGGATGTTTAGAGTGCAATCACAAGCATCTGCTATGGCAATCGAAATAACTTTCTGTCACATTATTTTTAGCTTTACACCGGTATTCTACTTCAGCGTCTTTTAATTCCAGCACACAGCAAGATTACCCAGCTTCAAGCCTCGTAAGCAAACGGACACTGCACAGGCAAATGCCCCTCTCCCGTCTAAATATACTTTCCAAAATGGTCGCAGCAGTCACATGTGATTCTTAATCAAATCCACAGTCAAATCACGGAAGAGTAGAAAATGCAGGTCTCAGAGCTGAACGATGTCAAGGTGTATAACCTTTCGTCTGGAAAGTCGTTGCCAGAGTGGCTATCAGAAAGAAAGAGGAGGCAGCTGCTTAAGCAAGACGTGGATGCACGAAGGAGAATCGAACTGATCCAGGACTTCACCATGCCAACTGCCTCAACGAATATCGTGGTCTCGAAAGACAAAAACTATATCTTAGCAAGCGGTGTATACAAACCAAGGATAAAGTGCTATGATGTCAGTCAATTATCGATAAAATTCGAACGATGTTTCGATTCCGATGCTGTAAAATTTGAAGTTCTTTCAGATGATTACTCTAAAATGGTTTTGCTGCAGTGTGATCGGTATGTTGAGTTCCATGCTCAGTATGGCAGATATTATCGTACTCGTATACCAAGATTCGGTCGCGATTTGTCGTACCATTACCCGTCGTGCGACCTGTACTTAGTGGGTGCAGGACCTGAAGTGTTCAGGCTGAATTTAGAGCAAGGGAGATTCCTTCAGCCGTATGAGACAGATTGTGCAGAGCTAAATGTTTGCGAAATTAATCCATTTTATCAGATTCTTGCTGTTGGCTCAAATGAAGGAAGGATTCAGTGTTTTGATCCCAGGTCGAAAACAAGCATCGGGACATTGAATACTCTTAATAGTGGCATTGGGGTTACACATCAAATTCCATCTGTGACAGCTTTGAGTTTTCGAAATGGACTGCAAATGGGTGTTGGGCTAGACTCAGGCCACGTTCTCTTATACGACATAAGATCTACAAGGCCGATTCTTGTTAAAGATCATAATAACAGCTTGCCAATCAAAAGAATAATCTTTCATGAAAAGTCTGAGAATGTATTATCAGCTGATTCAAAAGTGGTGAAAATATGGGAGAGAACAAGCGGGAAAAATTTCACTGCAATTGAACCTGATGCAAAAATAAATGACCTTTGTTTATATCCAGATTCTGGACTGATGTTCTTTGCAGCCGAGGCGGAGCGGATGGGTATTTATTACATCCCTGAGCTGGGCCAAGCACCAAAATGGTGTGCTTTCTTGGACAATATAACAGAAGAGTTAGAAGAAAGCGAGGAAGTGATGATTTATGATGATTATAAATTTGTGACAAAACAGGAACTGGAAGGTTTTGGATTGTCAAATTTGATTGGTACAAATATGCTCAGGGCATATATGCATGGGTACTTTATGGATGTGAGACTGTACCATCAAGTTAAATCAATTGTGGATCCATTTGCATATGATAGATACAGAAAAGAGAAAATCAAAAGCAAAATTGACGAGGAGAGGTCACAGAGAATCAAAGTGAAGAAGCTGCCCAAAGTTAATAGGAGCCTAGCAGAGAAAATTTTGGATGAAGAAGAAAATACAACAAAAGCAAAGAAAAAGGGAGAAATGTCAAATGCTTTGAAAGATGATCGGTTTTCAGCATTATTCAAGAACCCAGATTTTCAAATTGATGAGGAAAGTGAGCAGTTCAAATTGCTTCATCCAGTCATCTCAAAACATGAAAAATCTAAAAAGAAGCGAGAAAGATTTGAAAAGGGCAAGGGAAGTGCTGGAGAGAGTGAGGATGAAAGCTCTGAAGATGATACAAAGGATATGTGGAAGGAATTTAAAGAGTTAAAAGCAAAGGAAAAAGAAGCAACAAGAAGAGAGAACCAGCCAAAATTATATGAGTTGAAAGACGGTGAAACTTATAGCTCTGTGGCAATAACAAGGAGCGAAAAAGATAAGGAGAAGAAAGGAATGAGTTTCTCAGAAATTCTTGAAAAAACTGGCGATTCAGATATCATTAAAGAAAAGGGTACAAGTCTTGGCAGCAAAGAAGTCACTTTTAAGCTGAAGAAGACTGAAAATGAAATCAGAAGAGAGGAGGAAATGAGGGAACACAGGATAGAAAGGAAGAAGGTCAGAAGATCAGCTGGGACCTTAACATCTGCCAAACGAGGGGCATCAAAATTTTGGAGGGGGAAAAAAAGATGATCAAACTTAAGAAGAGGGTAAATGTTGATGGTTGCATGCAAGAGCTAAGTTCAAGTTTGAATTAATGGATTTATTAATGTATAACAAAAAACATTAATATACAGTGCATTTTATTAGTTTCCTAACTGTTTGCAGAGATGTTAGTTTCCGTTCAATACAAGCAGAGAAGAAGGAAGCAAAATACAACAGGATTTCATAGCTAAGCAGGTGCAAGAGAAGAGGGACACTATGTGCAATTGCTACACTCATTTCTATAAAAAAACTCAAATAAGAATTTGTACAGGCAGCCAAATTTTTGTTTCTTTGTTTCTATAAACTATCAACTGAGAAGCTTTTGAGAAGCAATGTCCAGGCCCTTCCTTTTGATATGACCAAAACTTGTGATTCATACCCCTGGAATTAAAGAGAGATGGCAACTCTCCTCACAGTTAGTGAAAGTTTAGCTGAAGGTAGACTTGAACCACCAGCTATAGGATCAATGCACAAGAATATTACCACTGAGCTAGCCTGACATCTTTTTACAAAGTTTTCTCAGATGAATAATGTAGAAGCTTTTGCTGTTCTTGTATTAGGTATATGCACTTTCATTTGGTTTTAAGATTGCAATGAAGTAAGCCGCACAAGCCATTTACAGATTTAGATTTTAAGGTGTGATCAAAACATCTCTGCAGACCAGAACTCTTTCATACAAATATTTAACTACAGATAGGTTAAGTTTCAAAAATTAGGTTTTCATACCAAGAAGCTTAGTTAAAAAATTTTTTGGTGCAGTCCTTGGAAAAATATATCAAAAGATTTTGTTGTGATTCTTGCAAGATTGGAATACAATGGAAATTGAAACTTCTAAAAGAAAATGGGATTTATTTAACCCAATGACAAAAGCAATTGTGGTAATTGATACACCAACAGACAGCGGTTTGGTCATAAGTAAAATCTTGTTGACCACTTGCTGTCATCAATCCTGTAAAATTCTGTCTTAAATGGATAAGATAACTTTTTATCACAACTCTAGAAATGAAGTTTGCAACATCAAGGTCAATCAAATCCGTCACCCCCCCCCCCCTACTTTGTTAGGACCCGTCCCTCCTTGCCTCTGTTGCGGTTTTCGAATTTGTTCGCAGCTGATTAGCGAAAATGAGAAATTTGACAACAACAACACCAGTCGCATTAATCTGTCAACATAAACACGCTTGTCACGTAATTTTAAGTGAATTTTCGTCTCCGAAGTCAAATCTCTTCGTTCTCCCGATGTGTCTCTGGTTCAGCAAGCTCCAAGCACCTGCACAAGCAGCTTTGCGACCGGGTGTGTGGATGCCTGGCGTAAGAGCTCTGCATCAAAGATACGAAAGGTAGCAATATGTTAATACCACATACGTGGACTTGATAGGCCTGCAAGGACCTATAAAACTTTATCTACCGTTCCATTTACCCGAGCTACGCAGTTTTCCATAAGATTAAGCCCAATATTGTGTTTCCAAGTCTTGGGTGGCAGGTTGGAAGCAAGGTTTTGATTGCGTAAGTTGTTAAAGTATTGTGGCTAGCTGGCATTATTGTAGAGAGACGGAGCAGGCCTTACACTGCAACTGCACCTGAAAATCTATTGCTTACCGCAATCTATCTTCAGCAATTTCTTAAACCTTGAAAAGTAAGCATAAAGGTTGCTTTATTTATTCTTCGACTTTCATGCAACGTGGTTTCTGTTTTTTTTTCAGATGGCAAACAGATGAATCCCCCTATGACTGCTTCGACAAACTCCTTTGTACTTTGCAGATGCTGGAGATCACCGAAAAGCTGGAAATTTACAAGGTGAATTGTGTTATTTCTGCAACTTTTCAAGTATTTTGGAAAAAAATTGCAAGCTCAGATACTATCTATCCTTATATGACTGGGTATAAAGATATCTCAGTAATGTAGCATTTGCTCCAAGATCTAAAAGCCATGGGTTCAAACCCCATGTCATGCCTTACTTTCACTTAGAATAAGAATATTTATTAGCTTTTGGTAGTTCCTGTCATAGGAATCACGAAGTGTGGTCACATTAAGTGGAACAACCAGGTCATGATCAACATATCATTTCAGTGTCCTGGTATACCTTAAATGAAATTTTTGAAGTATCCCTTATGATTGGAAATGAAAGAAATATTTGGTGCAAATTTTAATATAGCTTCATTATGAAAGAAATCTATATGATTTATGTGCAATGAATTACAAGTGCTTCCAGATTTCCTCATTTGCTTGTCCAAGAGTACTGCTGGGTAGAATTTTAGGCTTTCATTATGAAATCTATTTTCGTAGCTAATATTTCAGACCTTGATGAAACCAAACCCCTTCTAAAAATTTCAGGATTTTTTTTATTTTATTTCCAGTTGCTTTTGTGAAAAGTTGCCACATCTATTTCAATCAATTTCTAATTTGCTCGTTCTAATTGAAGGTTGACAGAGACCATCTTAGTCTTCAAGCATTCTTTTACACAAATTGCTGTAATTGGCTTGATGTAGTTGAGCTTGAGTTTCAAGCTGGACCAGAGTTTGGTACCCTGATCAAAGCAAGGTCATTTTCATCAGGCTTCTTCCCAGTATGGATACCATTCAGTTTCATTCTTAACATGGTAATTACCTTACAGAGTCTTGTTTTGCAATTTGAGCTCCAGCAAACTGTCAAACCATTCTACTTAAATAGCAGCATTGTTTATAATTATATCATTCAAGTGAATGGTTTGCCTTTCCTTGAACCAGTGGAAGAATGCTTGATTTGTATGCAGAAGGTTGGGGTTTGATACCCGGTTGAGTCATACCAAAGACTTGAAAAATGGCACACGCTATTTTTCCCTACTTAGTATTCAGCACTTTGGGAAAGAGCATGGGAATGAAAAACAGTGCTACCAGATGGACATCCCCCAACTGTAGCATTCACTGTGATTGCACAGCTGTGTGGCCCAAAGGCTAATGAAACGGAGATGGGCACCGCCCTACTCACCAAAAATGGTGAGGGAAGAGTTTGATATTGACAAATGGTTGGACTGTATTCTTGAGCTTGGTCTGTTTTTCATGCTTATCAGAGTGCTCATGCAGCAGGTTTCTTTTTACAGTCTACTGAATTGAGTGCTGTTTCCCTACCATTTGGCACCCAGCACTTTGGAGTCAGTATAGGAGATAAAAGCATAAGCCTACCAGATGACCAGCCGCCAACCGCGTAGCATTTGCTGTGTTGTGTTGCCAACTGGCTGCCAAAACTGAGGTGGTTGCCACCCTGCTTACAAAGCTAGTGAGCAAAGGAACTGTGATTTTGATGTAAAAACTAGCGAAAAAAGCAATTTAAAAGCCTGTTGGATAGAATTGAATTTTATTTTCTTGTTCTCTTGCAGATTTGCTGTTTTGTTCCATTTTTTGACATGGGTGAAAATGAGGCAAGATTAGAGCGTATTAGGGAGGCAGCAGATATTGGACTGACATTGACAGAATGGGGCTCAAACAGCCAGCCTGTTTGACAATTTGTCACACATTAGCATCATGTATATAGGACATCTATCAATTTGAATTGGAAAATTTTGTAGCAAAGTGCAGGCATGATTACATTTTTTTTGAAATGGGACCCTTGAAAATATTTATACACTAAAACAGCATAAAACTCAAAAGAAAGAGAGCACTCTTATATTCACAAACTTGTTATAATCTCCATCTCATTTTTGTTACAAATACTTATCTTATACTCTGTTCATTTTGTTCAGAAAAGAAATTATCTTCCCTTGCCATTATTGTTTCCTTGCTTTTAAGCACTGACTATGGATAAATTGTTGCCAGCTCTGTGGGAGAAACGGCTGTGCAAGAAAAGGGAGTGGGAGGGGGGGAGGGGGAGGGGGAGGTGACAAGGGACTGTCCTGCTTGATGCCGACCATTTTCCCCAAGCAGTTTATACATAGGAATATATTCCCTTAATAAAGGAAGTTCAGAGAAATATTTCAAGGACTGTGGGAGAGTTACTTTGTGCCCCAGAAAAGCTATGTAATGATACAGCTTCTTCACAAATACTGTATATTGTTTTAGTGTTTCAGTTTGCGCTAACAGGAGCCCTTCCAAGTATTTCTGCCTCCTGCACTCCATTACGGTTACGGTACAGTACGAATGATAAGCTACGAAGAATGCAGTGAAAACCACACAGAGAGGAAAGAAGTAATTGAATATTGATGTAAATTAGTCATCAATAGCCTGGAGGGGTTAGCTCGGTAGAAAAGGAAGCTTTCTTTCTAAACAAAAACAATTATGAGAAAATATCAGTTTTGTTTACTGAAACACGGCTTTTTATCTACCATCAACTTCTTGCAGACACAGTGCTCTGGCCACAAAAATTGAAATTATGACTATTTTGCCCCCTGGTTACAGTTACAATAGGCCGGTAAAATGGTAGTGCTATTTTCAAGCAACGAAAAAATTATCCGACTTACCCGGGTTTCTGGTAACAAGACCTGCCAGTGCCCTATCCCCCCCCCCTCACCCAGAGGTAATCATTTTTGCTCGAGCCTGTCCACCTGGCTCCTTGCAGATCCTGATTCATAAATGGGCAGAATCTCAGGGGAGTATTGACACATTTAATAATTTCGGGAAGAAATTTGTACCTACAGCAGGTGGACATGAGGCAGATGAATTCGACGGTATCTGACGTTTTTCGAGTCGAATTTATTCAATGTTTGGAAACAATTGAAAAAAACCGTCGTGAACATTGTGATAATTTTTAATCTCTTTTACCATCCAATGCTGGCTATCAATACCCTGAGAAGCTATGCTCAGTTCATTAAGCAGTGGACCGGCTCTTCCTCTCGGTGTGACCACAGTTATTGATTCCTATGGCTGGAAATGCAAAGACCTAGCAGATTTCCTTACTCTAAGTGGAAAGTGAACTCAGGTTTGCCTTCAGCTTGCGAGAAATGGGTATGCAATCAAGGCTACAACCACTTAGCATGACTAAGACCAAGAAGAAGTTAATTTTTATGATCATAAGAGGAGATTCGGTGCTTTTTTAATGAGCAATGTCCGGGAAAAGCCATGGTGACCTACACAAAGCCCAAAGATAGGAAGAAAGAAGGTGACAGGCTCACAGGAGAGAGAGATAAGACCACGTTTGTTGATCATCGATTTGAAGGAAGACTGTGTCCCCAAGATAAGATATCAATACGATAGGTTCGCTTTTGCTAGACATAAAACAGTATCAATTTATAATTGATAATCAAACGCTCTTGAACTGGCGATGAAGAGAGAAATGACACAGAAAAAATACAAGGTGTCTGTGTTGTTTACATTTATGCAGTGCTATGACATCATAGTACAATATGATCAGTTTAATTATTCCCTTTGACATAGGTTCGTTTTTGCATCACAAAAGACAATGAATGAACAATCAGACAAGCATATCTTTTAACAACTATTCTTCAATACTTATCTTTAAGGGAAATGAAGATAACTTGGATGAACGAGGCCATATAAAACAGTTAAGGATCCCAGCTATTGAAGACAGCGCCAAGGAAGCAGCCACTAAGATTTAGTTATCTAAGAAAACTAATCGCTTTTGAAGAAAGATGTCGAAACACGAATATTGCGATAAGTATCCATGTCAAATGTCAGCCGCGTCTCAACTAAGAAATGAATCATAAATGGAAATAATTGTGCACTGCACTTAATTACATGAAATAAGAATTATACACATGTACATATACTAATATATTCATAATGAATTAGTGAGAGAGAGATAATTTGAGTTCAGTGAAAACCCTCAGCAGCATTTAATTCTTATCATATACAACACCAGTGTCCATAGCAGGTTTGTTTCGAAATGAAAGGGCAGATAAGTTAAATATTGTTCATTCTAACTGAGAATCGTTTATTTAAATGGTAGCAATGTTTTATGTCCACGACGCTTCTTCTGAAGAAAGAAAAACATCCGATAGAAGATTATTTTGAAAGATGGTTACTCTTCCACCCAAAATTATTCAATAATCAATGGGTGGATAAATCATCAAAGTAGCTTAATCCTTCATTTGAAAGTCTGAGGAAAAAATCAAATTTTTATCAGTACACTCTCTCCTTAACGGTACGTATTCGCAAGGTGCTAAAATTATACACTTTGAAATTGGTACACACATTCATTACGTGGTCCAAACGGACCAGTTTTCACAGTCCCCAAATCGGGTCTTCAGTTCCACTTGTTAAGCTCTTCATACAAGTTCTGTTGGTATTCAGCCTCTGCGGTAAAATCATCAAAGTTCATCGCTTCTCGCATACCCGATGCAACATCTCCGTTGCAGCCATACCGTTTCTTGATAATGCCATCGACCAATTTATCCTCGGCGAAATCATCTTTGCAAAAACCCTTCAGTGATTTGTCGAGCTGGTCAAACTTCTTGGAAATCTCATTTTCACTTTCAAGAAATTTCTTCCAGTACGCATCTCTTCGGTGGAGCTTTTGCTTGGGTGGTTTCTTGGAGGTCTCCTCTCCGTTCAAGGCGTCCATACTCTTCATTTCAAGCTCGGCTTTATTCTGAGCGCTCGGCTGCATGCCGACGAACCGCTTGAAGCGCCCGATCATGAAATCCACGATCTCGTACTCGTTCGACTGCATGGAGAGGTCTCGCTTCACGTCGGCATAAACATCCATAACAATCGTGAGGAAAACATTGAGGATATACATCACACCGAACAGCATCAACGTTATGAAATAGAACGGCCCGATTATCGGATGGGCCTGTCGGATCTCTTCGAACTCGAAACTGCCAAGCAGCAAGCCGATTGTCGACTCCATTGACGAAACAAAGCTTTTGAAGTCCTCGAGATAATTGACGAAAATGATGAAGCCGAAAATTACGTAGGCGAAGTAGAAGACGAAGAAGACGGTGGAAAAGGCAGAAAGAGGCTTTGCACTGCCTTTCAGGGTTGATGCAAGGAGTGAGATCGTCTTGTTGAATGAAAGCAGACGGATCGATTTGATGCAGGATACCATTACCAGGAAGGACATGACACTTTGCATCATGTCATCCCACTTTGCGACTTTGTTGAAGCTGACAAACTTGCCAGGGTTGGAGTGGATCTTGCTGACAGCGGAGTTGACGAGAATCATTCGACTAAAGTAGATTGAAATCGTTGAGAGAACGAGCAGAATCATGACCAATTCAACCCAGTTCCAGAAGGCCTTGAAGTACTTGCGTTTTTCCCTGTAGATATTCTTGCCTTCACGGTACACGAAAAGGACGAGAAAGAACAGCACGAAAAACTGGCACGCGATTTTGAACGACTCCGTGCTGCCACCGTACGTGTATAGCCGTGCGACTTTTATCGAGTAGTAATGCACTATGCCGTTTGTCGGAAGGAATTCGACGACAAAATTGCAGATGGCGAACAAGTTCACCTGCGCGTTGTAGACAGTCAGTTCTAAGAAAATCGCTCTCGTGTGACTGTCGAACCAATTATGTTTGACGAGTTCGTTGATCAACTTGTAGGAAGCTGCTGGGTACTTACCAAGATCCCCAACATATCCACCGCCACTGTACAATGCAATTGAACCTGAGGGCGAAAGCAATGGATGTGAAATCGTTTTGGGCCAGAAAATCATGGTTAGCACGTAAAAATAGAAGTTTCCTGGGATTAGACCTGTGTTTACAACATAAGGTAATGAAAGACAGCTTGCGCTGACAGAAACCCAGTTTTGATGATTCAGAAAACCAACTGCATTGCATACTCGGTTTCGATCATAGTACAATCAGCAGCAGGGGTCTCCTAGTCTTTCAGTCAATAGATTTCACAAGGGTAAATGTAAACGTTGAATATAGCCATATCTAATTCTAATGTCCATTATTACACAGAGCTAGCTCAATTTAAGTAAAAGCTAAGTACAATGAGGGCTGAAGCAATTCACCATGGAAACAGTAATGAAGCGGCGTCTGAATCATAGAGCGATTCTTATACCAAAGACTGCAATACTAGGGACAGTCATCAACATGGAAGCTGAGTTCAATCGCAAACCAGTCATATTTTCATTGGGGTAAGCACACTCCATACACGATTTCGAGTGTGACAGAAATTACAGACAGGCCTGTCCAATTTTTACATACATCCATACATAGCCATACAAACATACATAGCCATACAAACATACATAGCCATACAAACATACATAACCATACACACATACATACATAGCCATACAAACATACATAGCCATACAAACATACAAAGCCATACAAACATACATAGCCATACAAACATACATAGCCATACACACATACATAGCCATACACACACACATACATAGCCATACAAACATACATAGCCATACAAACATACATAGCCATACAAACATACATAGCCATACAAACATACATAGCCATACAAACATACATAGCCATACAAACATACATAACCATACACACATACATAGCCATACAAACATACATAACCATACACACATACATAGCCATACAAACATACATAACCATACAAACATACATAGCCATACAAACATACATAACCATACACACATACATAGCCATACAAACATACATAACCATACACACATACATAACCATACACACACACATACATAGCCATACAAACATACATAGCCATACAAACATACATAGCCATACAAACATACATAGCCATACAAACATACATAGCCATACAAACATACATAGCCATACAAACATACATAACCATACACACATACATAGCCATACAAACATACATAACCATACACACATACATAGCCATACAAACATACATAACCATACAAACATACATAGCCATACAAACATACATAACCATACACACATACATAGCCATACAAACATACATAACCATACACACATACATAGCCATACAAACATACATAACCATACACACATACATAGCCATACAAACATACATAACCATACACACATACATAGCCATACAAACATACATAACCATACACACATACCTACATGCATACATACATACATACATACATACATACATACATACATACATACATACATACATAATAGCCATACATACATACATACATACATACATACATACATACATACATACATACATACATACATACATACATACATACATACATACATACATACATACATACATGCATACATACATACATACATACAAGCAAGCACAGCTATACATACAGAGCCATACATAGCCATACATAGCCATACATACATAGTCCGTGCAACCTAGCCTGTGCGATGCATTGATTGGAAGCTAACTCCCCAAGTCTGTCACGAAAGGCAAGTGGGTGGATCTCCGACCTGTTGGACTTATACCAAATTCAGTCACGTCGACCGATCCTTCAGGGTTTAGTGTCTACATCAAAACGGCATAGAAATAGAACCCCCTTGATAGCCGGCAAAATACACGACTATCTGATATGAATTTTCATCAACCACGGGGGTATAATGGCTATACAAAAAATCTCACCTAAGAACGGGTATGTATCAAGTTCACTTGAATCTTGGTATTCCCAGGAGCGATATGAAGCTGGGGGGTTGTACAACGAGCTGTTCTTGATTGGTTGCCAGTTCAAGTCATAGTGTGTAGTGTCTTCATTCTCCCATGAATACCATCCATTGCATTCCTTAGTGAAACCTTTTGCTTCTTCAGGCAGCTTGCACGTGTCTGATGAAAGTTACGCACGTGTCAGAATGAGTAATACATTAGAAATTTGACAAGAGGAGGTCTGTTTATCAACTAACTCTCCGGAGAAATTAATGCGTCATGACATATTTCAAATGATTTCTGTCAATGCTCAAGCAAAATAAAGATATCAATATTTCACAGCAAAGATGAAAAAATAATTTGTTACATTGAGACCTTTTTAAACTTTTAATTAGAGAATGCATTGAACATACAAAAAAAGCCTCTATGTAACTAGGCAGATTACGATGGCTTGCCTGGATAAGATGAATGTGTATATAACAGTACCAAGTAAAAGTAAAAGTATATATTCTTTATTAGAAGTTAATAAGAAATGAAATAAATATGTATATAAAGGTATAATCTAAAATCTTTCTTAAAAAGTCAACAGTTCTGGATCCAACCAGTCTATATTTTCATAGCAATGATGATGATAGTAATAATAATAACATTCATCAGCTCTTGAGATTTTCATTAATTCTACTTTATCGTTGGTTAAAATTCCTTGTAACTCCATTTTGGTTGAAATGAAAATTCATGCCTTATGTCTTATGTCTTATGTCTTATGTCTTTGTGCTTGTGTCTTATGTCTTATGTCTTATGTCTTGTGTTTGTGTCTCATGTCTTATGTCTTATGCATATGTCTTGTGTCTATGTCTTGTGTCTAGAGAGAGCAAAAAAATCACAGGTATGCAAAGGATAAGAGACATTACTTGGTTTGACCCGTAGCTGTCTGATCCTTGCCCCACCAAAAAGATTATTGTAAAGGTCTTGAGTGAAACCAGGTATGTTAGGATCATCATTGTACCAGTGTGTAGAAAATAGGCCGTGGACAACAGTTGTATTCATCCATGTCCAGAATTCTTCGCGAGATGTAATCTGAGTGAGAAAAATTAGTTCAAGAGGTGTCCGACTACAAAAAAGGATGAATATCTTTCACGGGATGATTTTGCACGGCATATTAATGACCGTAAACGCAAAAAAGTGATCTGATTGATTGGCTGATTCAATGATTTCCCATTATTAATTGATCAATTTAACGATTCACAATTCGGTTGACTTCTAGATTGGTAAAGTGATCGCGTGACTGATAGAGTCATTGACTGACCAATTTGTGGGCTCATTGCGCGATTGCCGGAGTGATTGATTCATGGATTGATTGATTGATTGATTGATTCATAGATTGATTCATAGATTGATTGATTGATTCATAGATTGATTCATAGATTGATTGATTGATTCATAGATTGATTGATTGATTGATTGATTCATAGATTGATTGATTGATTGATTGATTGATTGATTGATTGATTCATAGATTGATTGATTGATTCATAGATTGATTGATTGATTGATTCATAGATTGATTCATAGATTGATTGATTGATTCATAGATTGATTGATTGATTGATTGATTCATAGATTGATTGATTGATTGATTGATTGATTCATAGATTGATTGATTGATTCATAGATTGATTGATTGATTCATAGATTGATTGATTGATTGATTGATTGATTCATAGATTGATTGATTGATTCATAGATTGATTGATTGATTCATAGATTGATTGATTGATTCATAGATTGATTGATTGATTGATTGATTGATTCATAGATTGATTGATTGATTCATAGATTGATTGATTGATTGATTGATTGATTGATTCATAGATTGATTGATTGATTGATTGATTGATTGATTCATAGATTGATTGATTGATTCATAGATTGATTGATTGATTGATTGATTAATTGATTCATAGATTGATTGATTGATTCATAGATTGATTGATTGATTCATAGATTGATTGATTGATTCATAGATTGATTGATTGATTGATTGATTGATTCATAGATTGATTGATTGATTCATAGATTGATTGATTGATTGATTGATTGATTCATAGATTGATTGATTGATTCATAGATTGATTGATTGATTGATTGATTGATTGATTCATAGATTGATTGATTGATTCATAGATTGATTGATTGATTGATTGATTCATAGATTGATTGATTGATTCATAGATTGATTGATTGATTGATTGATTGATTGATTCATAGATTGATTGATTGATTCATAGATTGATTGATTGATTGATTGATTCATAGATTGATTGATTGATTCATAGATTGATTGATTGATTGATTGATTGATTGATTCATAGATTGATTGATTGATTCATAGATTGATTGATTGATTGATTGATTAATTGATTCATAGATTGATTGATTGATTCATAGATTGATTGATTGATTCATAGATTGATTGATTGATTGATTGATTGATTCATAGATTGATTGATTGATTCATAGATTGATTGATTGATTGATTGATTGATTGATTGATTCATAGATTGATTGATTGATTCATAGATTGATTGATTGATTCATAGATTGATTCATAGATTGATTGATTGATTCATAGATTGATTGATTGATTGATTGATTCATAGATTGATTGATTGATTGATTGATTGATTGATTGATTGATTCATAGATTGATTGATTGATTCATAGATTGATTGATTGATTGATTCATAGATTGATTCATAGATTGATTGATTGATTCATAGATTGATTGATTGATTGATTGATTCATAGATTGATTGATTGATTGATTGATTGATTCATAGATTGATTGATTGATTCATAGATTGATTGATTGATTCATAGATTGATTGATTGATTGATTGATTGATTGATTCATAGATTGATTGATTGATTCATAGATTGATTGATTGATTCATAGATTGATTGATTGATTCATAGATTGATTGATTGATTGATTGATTGATTCATAGATTGATTGATTGATTCATAGATTGATTGATTGATTGATTGATTGATTGATTCATAGATTGATTGATTGATTCATAGATTGATTGATTGATTGATTGATTAATTGATTCATAGATTGATTGATTGATTCATAGATTGATTGATTGATTCATAGATTGATTGATTGATTCATAGATTGATTGATTGATTGATTGATTGATTCATAGATTGATTGATTGATTCATAGATTGATTGATTGATTGATTGATTGATTCATAGATTGATTGATTGATTCATAGATTGATTGATTGATTGATTGATTGATTGATTCATAGATTGATTGATTGATTCATAGATTGATTGATTGATTGATTGATTCATAGATTGATTGATTGATTCATAGATTGATTGATTGATTGATTGATTGATTGATTCATAGATTGATTGATTGATTCATAGATTGATTGATTGATTGATTGATTAATTGATTCATAGATTGATTGATTGATTCATAGATTGATTGATTGATTCATAGATTGATTGATTGATTGATTGATTGATTCATAGATTGATTGATTGATTCATAGATTGATTGATTGATTGATTGATTGATTGATTGATTCATAGATTGATTGATTGATTCATAGATTGATTGATTGATTCATAGATTGATTGATTGATTGATTGATTGATTGATTGATTCATAGATTGATTGATTGATTCATAGATTGATTGATTGATTGATTGATTCATAGATTGATTGATTGATTCATAGATTGATTGATTGATTCATAGATTGATTGATTGATTGATTGATTGATTGATTGATTGATTGAATATTTGATTGATTGTCCAACTACAGAAAAAACCGGCTGGATGCAGGATACGTTGGTAGATAGAATCAAATCAACCCGATTAAATAATGAGTTTGAGTTTAACACATTCAAAGATGATACAAAAACCGTCTAATTGATATATTACTCCTGACTTACGGAACTGAATTCCATGTCTCCTCCGTAGGTTGCTGATACCAGGTTGTCCTCAATCCCTTTTCTAAATATGTAGGATTTGGGATCCAAGTGGTTGTAACTCACAAAGCACAAGGCCACGACGAAAATGGCATATATGGCAATATCTTTCACTATTCCGTACATCTTGATTTCCTTCAGTCTAAGAATTAAAAAGACATTTATGCTGACTTTTTGCACAAATTTTACCAACGAAAAGTAAATTCAAAAAAATTTCACCTACTTTACACTTATCTTTGTACCAAAAAAAATCCGAGAAAATTTTGGTTTACCAAGAGAGTTTTAGCTATAACATGAAAACTAATTTGATCTTCTTTTAACGTCTTAGCAAGAAACACCTTGTTCTACCAGCTATCTTTGATTTTCCAAAATATTTCACTGTTAAGGTACCACAACCGTTTAATGGTTCAAAGACCCACCTGTGTTCCCTTGCTGATTGAATCTTTTCTTTGGACGGTGGTTCAAATTTGATTATGGCCCCAGTTCTCTTTCTACGATCTTTTCCTTCTTCATCGCCGGCCTCCTTTTCATTCAAGAATTCTTCATCCGGCTTCTTCTTATTATCCTCCTCCTCGTCGTCGGCTGGCTTCTTGACGATCAAGGCGACAAAAAGACCGAGAAAAAGGATCTTGATCGGTTGACTGACGAAAACATCTTGCACGAACGAAATCATCATCGATGAGATCCACTGCGCAGACTTGTCCTTGCCGAATTGGAAACCGTACAAGACGACGAAAAATGCAGCAGTAAATGATGTCAAAATAAGAAGTATCCATGCAAAGTACTTCATCCAATAAGGCAGTCGCCTCTTCGGCTTCTTCCCCTTGCTTCCACCAGCGATCTTTCTCTTATCTTCAGCGTCAATTTTCAGGCCAATGTCGCCACTTTCCAATTGGATCTGGCTCACCGCTTTGAATGGCGATTTCGCAGCCGCCTTCTTCTTCAGATCCATTTCTGAATCAGGCACTGACGTAATTATATCCATGAATTCTGATTGGGATTTCTTTTTCTCACAGCAGAAGAACAGTTCATAAAGCCACCAAAATGGCCGAGCCTTCTTTTTTGATATTTCTTCCTTCGATGGCTTAGGTCCAACACTCCGGAAAACACCTAGAAAAATAATGTACTGGTTACTATGAAAGTTAAAAATTCATGCCACCATAGGATTGGGATATTACATCGGTCCCATACGAAAACAATCTTAAAACTATACGTTCTTCTTACAAAATCAAGTGCATCTTGGAGCTACCTTCTGTTTGAATATAATTATCATTATGTACATTTGTGTTTCACTTAATGGCAACGGTAACGTCTTCTCGATGTTTTGCATCAGCAAGGATTCTAAAATATCGATAGTTTGTTGTCGGGGTCTAGGCAGAATTTGAGAGCACAGTTTTCTGAAGCCTGTGTGTCTATTCCAATGCCCCGTGTCTCCTTTCCAGCTTCTTTACAGTTGTTCCACGTGTTCCTATTACTATCGGGATGACTGTCCCCCTCATACCTCACAACTGTTCCATCTCTCAAGTTCTTGGTATTTCTCAATCTTGTCCACCTCGTTGGAAAATATTCTTGCATCATTGAGAATGACAAAGTATATGATTTCCGTGAACATCGTTTCATTGTAAATCACTATCAGAACGGGATGCTAGCTTAATGCAAATGATACTCGCTGTTTAACTAATATTTTAACTATTCTTATGAACAACAAAAGCCTCCAATCGTGCTCTATCATCAAGGGTGCCACACTGCTAGCATTTGCATAGCATGCTTCTTTCAAAGAACAAGAAATGGTCCAAAGCAGTGATACTTTTTTTTAACGCAATAGCTACCGCTACATAACAGGAGCGAAAGCGGCCATTGTCCGAGGGGGAAGGTATCATCGCTTTTTCTTGCCTCAGGAAAAAGCTACCCACTTCCCAAATTTGCTTGTTGGAATGCTCCATGATCATCCAAAGATAAGGGTTGTTCTCTTACCAGAAACAAAACAGTCAAAACAAGTGACGTCCTTCCTTCAACATTTCTCCTGGAAAGGACGGCGTCCATCTCCGTTCTTTAGCCTGTGGGTTCACACTGCTGTGCAAGAGCAGTGAATGCTACAGTTGGGGACAGCTGGATATCTTGTAGCATTTTTGTTTACTAAAGTATGCTGAGGAAAGGCCATGGCTACCTATACAAAGCCACAACAGAGGAAGAAAGGAAAAAGTGAAAGGCCAAGAGGAGAGGGAGAGGGAGACCAGGTGTGTGACCTTAACCTTAACCTTAACCCAAACTCTTCAAAAATTATTTCACGTAGGTGCTTTGATAGTTTGAAAATCTAGAAGTTCCTCTTATTAGAAATAGAAATCGAAAAATTCCCTCATTTCTCTCTTCTTGCAGAACGTTTTTATTAGCGAATAAAGTCTGATGATAGTGACATCATATCATGACGAAAAAGCAAGCCACTTACCGACAATCAACAAGTTAACTGGGAAAATCACTAAGCTGCTCATGATGCCAATTCCAATCTGAGCTGCGGAGAACTCGAATGGTCCTAGTTTCAAAGTAGTGGAAGGATCCGACGATCCACCGATCTCATAAAACATAGCATTTGTTAGCATTGCGCAGTAGATCAAAGTCAAGCAACAAGACAGTCTCTGCACTCTTGTGAATCTAGATTTCGGCGGTCGGATGAAAACGCTGAACCAGATGTGATTGTCAGTGAGATTTTTCTGCGTTGAAGAGTAAAACAAATGGTTGAAACTTGCGATCTCTTCTGGTCCAGCTACGGGGAGGACTTTTTCTACAGAGCCATCACCTGAAAAGAAAATTGAAGATTAAATATTATATAGAGAGGCTTGTGCCACAAAAAATTTTGGTCCAATTTGATCGAAAGGTTGTGTATGGGCAAATTTCCCAATTCACTAACTACAGTCAGAATGGGTGGATAGATAGGTAGGTAGATAGATAGATAGATAGATAGATAGATAGATAGATAGATAGATAGATAGATAGATAGATAGATAGATAGGTAGATAGATAGATAGATAGATAGATAGATAGATAGATAGATAGATAGATAGATAGATAGATAGATAGATAGATAGATAGATAGATAGATAGATAGATAGATAGATAGATAGATAGATAGATAGATAGATAGATAGATAGATAGATAGATTGAATGATTATCTGACTAGATTATCAACTGATTCATTTGCTGAAATAATCAGTTATCGGATGGCAAGCCAAATCGATTGATTAAGTTTGAACTGACCTTCTTCAACTGCCAACCATGCTTCATTGATGAAAAGGTATTTCTTGTTCGTGTTCAAATCGTGTATCGCAACTTTGCTGAGATACCACGAAGGATTCTTTCCAGAATTATCGTGCCAGATTCGAATGTAGCTCAAATCCCCGAGGAAGTCTTCAAAACTCGCAATGAAGACATCTTGGCTGCGCCTTCGGAACGTTACTCGGTTCGAATCGTACAACTGTCGCGGCTCAGTCGATCCATCCTCACCAGAAAGCTGGATAAACACTTTAGAAGTCGTGCCAGCACTGCCTCCAAACCCAGTGAAAACAGTGATCTCGTAAAACTGCCTATCACTTGAATCGTTGTCTTCAAGTGGAGTAACACCAGCCTAAAATGCAAGCAAAATTCAGATGCGGTGAGAGCATGAATGGGTATGAAATCTTCATCATTCAATGGCAAGTTCTTTTCTTAATTCCTTCCATGGGAAACCTTTGCAATATCTGCCGTGGCTCAATGCACAAGCATTGTAAAGGATAGGAAACTTCATCCATTTGAAATTCAGAGAGCCAATTGTGATAACAGGTCAACCAAAAGGTAGACCTCGATTAAAAATCGAAGCTCGATGACCTAGAGTCTTATTCTGCTTGACTGGCATAGTTTAAATTGTACTTGTAGCTGATTTTTTCTAATCAAATAACATGATAGAAAAAAGGTGAATCTCTGGCGCCATTTAAACCATTTCAGCTCAAAAAAATTCTCCAGTTAAGACCTGTATGTCAGTGTGTTTAGACTGCGTAGCATATGCAACTGGAAGTGCAAGAGAGACCAGCAGTAGAACTTCCAGCTTACTCAAGGGTATTGGATTTTGTCTGGCGTAAAAGAAATCAGGGACAAGGCAGGGAGCTCTTCGTAGAGAAGAGGATTTTCTTCAGTTATTCTCACAATGCTATTCAAGAAATTTCTTTGTGATCCGTGCCGGTTTCAAACCTACAACGCCAGTGAGTCTGCAGCCTTATCCACTACACTACGCACGACAGGCAAATAATTCCGCTTCACCATATAGTTTACGTTAACTAGACAGGGAAACATAAGGTCAGCAATACCTTAAGGAGATCTTTCCTGTCCTCCCTTCGTGCCCAAAAAAGCATGATCAAATAAACACCAAGTATCGCAAGAACTGTTGAGAAGGCGACTGGATTCTCAGCCAGATTCGCAAATCCGGCAAATGCTTTGTCAAAATCGATAGGATTTGGTGCGACAAAGAGGCCACTTGCAAACGAGACTCTCTTCACGACCTTTTTCACTTTACGAACTGGTTGCATCGCTGTCTGGTGCCCAACAGACCCCTGGGAAGCAGTTGTAGGCCCTGGCGTTGTTATTGGCATCCCAGATTCTGACACTTCCTGCTCTGCATCCATCTTGCACACGCATTGTGTACTGTTGTAAGTTGTTTTCAGACCGACCTGAAATCAAATCGATTCAAAAAGGAATGAAATCATCGCTGCGATAAGGAAATGCCTACGTCAGTTTCTGCCACCAGTAATATCCAGCAGCCCATCAAGACGGGATTGATATTTTTCGTCTGGACAATAATTCTAGAGATTTTGAATGAGATTACTCCGACAAGCCTAGGCAATAAAAAGCTCATACTGGCTTTCAGATAAAATGAATGGAAGTAGAAACCGGTGTATGCAGAATGGACTGGGCATGGCTGCATCAATGGCCAAGAGATGAAATGCTCGCTTTGTACGCAGTGGCCTGGGACGCCATACGCTGCTCGAAACAAGACAATTTTTTGTAAATTTCTAGTGAGTTATGTCGAGGAAAGGCCACGGTGGCCTACACAAAGCACTAGCAAAGAAAGAAAGAAGGTAACAGGCTAAGAGGCGAGGGAGATGAGGTCAAGTTTATTGATCTTGGATTTGAAAGTGGGCAAGTAGCATGATTCAGGAAATGAAGAAGAAGGCAAGGCGTTCTATAGATTACTTTAAGATTCGGCACTTTTGTAGAGAGAATGTAAGCTAAAAGCCTATTTTCAGAGAATTCACCATAATTGCACTGCTTTATGGCCCTTATTCCAAAAAAATAGAAACAGGTGCAATTCAGCTCAGCAGATGTGGTAGGAGAAGGAACTTAAAGTTTTCGGTGGCGAAGGAATGAAGCAAAGGATATCTTGGACCAACCTTGCAGCCTTTTGAGGTCCAGATCTTTAAGTCATCATCCCATGTTTTGCATTTTGTTTCGAAAATTCGCAGTGTGTAGTTCATGGAAGGTGTATAACCAAACTTTGCGTAGATTTCCAATCTGTTCAGCGCTTTCAGTCCGACATAGTATTCACCAGTGCGATTCAAGTCACCATTTTGAAGAACGTAGGTGAACGGATCGGGAAGCTTGGCCTTGCGCACCAAAGCTTGCTCACGTGTTGAATATGTGTGGTTGCGTTGGTAACGTGACATTGACGGACGCTGGCCATAAGCAATGAACAACCTATCACGCGAAATATAAGTAAGCGAGTCTTATGGAAGATTTGGTGTTCTCTAAAAACATTCAATGATAGATCCAACGGATCAAAGTACAGCAACAGGATTATCAGTGATACAAAGTCAAACCAAAGTACTTGATACAAAGTCTGCGGTCTTTGAAACGTACCAATACTAAGATATACGAACTGAAGCTAACGATATTGCACAGAAAATCAAGCAAGCAGACCTCACTAGATGTTAATATATGAGATCAAAATGATTGAGTGAAGCTAAAAGATTTATTCGTGCAACACTCATCAAGGTAAGAAACGTTCGGTGATGGCTGAAGTGATTCCGAGGTCTTGATTGAAGTATTATGGGAGGCCAATGTTACCTGATTTGCAATTTTGTGTCGACTGGTTTCACCTCAAAGACAACACCGTTATCTAAGCTTGAATAGTTGAATTTGTGGAAGCGCATGCTGTCACTGGAGTCAAATGAGTTCATATCAGAAGGAACGTCTTTGCTTGCATCTCTCTTCACGAACATCTGCAGCTCCTGGCCAGCAAGGTCCAACGGTTTCCCTTCTCCATCCGTCAGCGCAAGCCCCATGACGTTTGAATTGACATCAGAGGAGGAAGAATCTGCGCCGTATGGACTGTTAGCCATGGAGGAAACCTGGAATGATTCATCGTGATTTATTGATACGTTTTAATCATGCAAAAATTCACGTATTCAAATGGAAACAGTAGCTGATCGAGTTAAATCAAATCGGATCAAATCGATAAAAAATAATCAAATCCAATCGAATGAAATCGGGCCGAATCACAGTCTAATCAAAACTAATCAATCAGAATGATTTCGAAACGACACCAACTTAATCAAATCAAAGAAACCAAACCGAATCACTCAAAATCAACTCGAATCACTCCAAATCAAATCGACCAACTAACTTACCATTGCTCCTACTGACTTCTTTGTTCCATCTGACGTCTGATTTCCTAGTAATGACGTCATGCTTGGGAGTTTAAAGCCAGCCTCGTCTTCATCAGCATCTTCTCCCACTTGAGACATTTCCACATCCATATTTGGAAGCGACATCTTAGTGGGCTTGTCCCCAGCTACGAGCTGTCGCAGTAAAGATCCACCCACTTTTGTAACAGTGTCAAGTACCTTTGAGCTTGCGTTGGCAACAGCAAGGTCTACTGTGCTATTTGCTGTGCCATTGGATGATGCATTGTTACCCTGTAAAACAGCAAAACAACCAGATATAGTTAAAACTGTAACATAGAACAGAGAACATGTAACATAGAGACGTAAGATTGAAATTTACATCTTCGGGAAGATTATAACTGTGACATAGAACTGAGACATAAGATTGAAATTTTCAATCTTTGCATGTCAAAAAAGAAACATTTAACATGCAGCTGTCATATGTTAACATTTCGCATATAGAAACTCACTGCCTTTCAACACTCCTAGCGAACACAGCAGTAAACCTTGTTAAATGTAGGATAAGAAGTTCAATAGAAACGCATTTATGACAATGTCTAACTTAGAAAAACTTCATTGCTTAGTTTCAAGACCGATTATTCATTCGCATACAAACTATTAATCCTGCAGTGTCAACATTTGAAATGAACAAACAACAGCAGATTGAACAGTTCTCCATTTAAGATCACGTTTACTAAATTCTTGCTTCATCTATAAATTCAGGTTTCCATTATATCTGCTTTCTGCCTACCATCCAATACATAAGATTCAGAAGATACTCAGTATAAGGGCTGCCTTCCATGGTCGTCACTTCCTAGCTTCTTAAAGACTATAACACGATACAAACATTCAAAAGGAGAATAGAACAGTGGACTGGTGACATATGCAACTATATATTGTGCAAAGTTTTTATCACATATTTTGACTTTTTCGCATTACTTGTCCTTTTTGCTAGATTTTTGTTGTCATTCTCCATTGTGAACTATAATTCCGTTTCAGTTCCTTTCGTCTTAATTAGCTTTTCTCAGCTACCTCGATCAAAATATCCGGCTTTAAATGCATTAATAGCAAACATAATGATAATAATAGAAGGTCGATTTTACGACACTGAAATCTAAGTTTATCGAGCGATGCAGTGCTCCTATTCTCGATTCGACCACACCTCGCTTTTCCTACGCGTGGACTTACAGAGTGCTGGCAACACTCCTTGGTCTAGGTGCAAGGAGAGCCTACGCAGGGACAAAGCAGCTGCCTGCGAGGATCACAGATCAAATACTTTCCCTACTGAGTCATCCTGAAACCTCGACATTCTATTGAGGCAGCCAAAAGAAAGGTGGATAATAATGACAATAATAGTAAAGGACGGTAACCCATTTAGTGTCGGTTTATAAGGACCGTCTATCTACAAAATAATTTAAGAAATGGCGATGTTACTAACGCTGTTATCTCAAAATAACTAAGACATACCATGCTCTTATCAAAGCGGCTTCTTTTCGAGGCCAGCTCATTTTATTAATCCTTGTTTAAAAGCTTCGCCAGCTACGGTGAGCTGATCATCAAGGAAGTAAACGCAATAGTTTAGTACTCACAGCTCTGATCATATTAGCTTGTAGCAGTCTAGATGAGCCTTGAAGCATTGTTAATGCAGCCGCTTTTACCCCCGGGTCTTGCGGGTTCGACTTCAGCATGCAGTCTGACATGCCATCCATTGATGAGGAGCTTGCATCCTATAATTGGGGGGAAATGTTTTTAAATAAAGGTATATGGGGAAGAGAGGCCTCACTCTGGGATCATTGAGAAAATTAGGCTGCGTTTACACTGTACCGGATCACTTTTGATCCGATACGAAAGTGCTCCTTTTCCCTCGCATTTACACTGCACCGGTACAGTTTCAAAGCAGTGCAGGTGCAGAACTGTTCCTCTTTCCTGGCAGGTACAAAGTTGTACCGGATCACTTTGTCTAGCGTAAACGCGTGGCTGATCTGTAACACTTTTGTATCGGATCAAAAAGGGCCTGGTACAGTGTCAACGCAGCCTTAATTACAGAAGTTCATGAAGTGACACAAGTTAACAAAAGGATTAAGATATTTCACTAATCAATGAGAACCATAATATCTATCAGAACTATCTCTGCTAGGTTCAAATGAAGCTCGATCTACAAATATTTGCTTCTGGACCATGAATCAAATGCCATAATTCTTCAGTTCTTTTAGATTCTCCATCATTGGTTTGTGAAACTTTTTCTAACAGTAGAAGGATCCCCCGATATCTCCTATGCTGAGAGATTGAGCACAATGCTGAGAAACTTTGAAACTTGGATTGAAACATGTATAATACTTTTTCATCAAATTCTACTCATGATCAAAATTCAGCCCTCCTGAACTTAAAACTGAAACAGGAAAGATTTTTTCCTTTTAAGAAGCCAATATTTTCAAAGTTGTATCCTCTTCATAGATATTGCCATACTTCTCTGTAAATCATGTACACTTTAGATAAGTGCTTGATAGACAACTTTTATTACTTAAAATCATCACCATGCAAATCAGAGAGATGAAATTTCTGAACATGGTCAGTTGTTACTTTCCTTATCTCCTTAAATCATATCATTCAAATTTTATCTCACTGTTCTTATACACCACCTGTGCTTCTTGAGACACTTCCGTTGGCTTTCCCGTCATTTCATTGTAAACATCACCCATCTGCCGAATTTGGTTCAAATCACACACTTGCATTTTACTGACAGCAAGGAGGATTTTCGTTCTTGCCTAAAAATACAAAAATCAAATCTAAACTAGTCAAAGAGACAAAACTATAATAGATGGTAACATTTTAAAGATTATTGCAATTTTTAGCGTATCAGAAGTATGTAGACATCTCTCTATTTTTCACTGCCTGCTCCACGAACTCTATCCCACAAATCATCATTCATCCCTAAAACATGCAATCCATGGAATGTCTTGCCGTCTTCTTGCTTTCCTGAATCTTACAACTTGCCATCTTTCAAATCTAAGATCAATAAACTTGATCTGATCTCTCTCTCCTCTTAGCTTTCTGCTTTCTTCTTTTTCATTTGTTGGGGCTTTGTAAGGCCACCACGGCCTTTCCCCAACATAACTCACTATAAAAAGGAGAAGGAGACCCACTCTATGAGCTAGTGATTGAGGCAGAGGCAATCCGTAAAATGAACTATAATTGTTACTATTTCTATAATAAAGTTCATAGAGTGGTTCCTATTACTATAATAACCATCATTATCATTATCATTACTATTGTTAGTTAAATTGTCATTTTTTGGGATTTTCTGTATCAAATTCTCTGCGTTAAAAAATAAAGGCTAGGATGTTCTCGAATTCGCACAGAACATGTAGTTGAGAAAAGTTTCACTCATTTCGGAAAAAACTTGATTTACTTCTTAGTTTTGTTGGTTTAAGTACTCACTTGCATGCTACCCGTTTTATAGTTAGAGGTTTACAGTCGTATATCGATGTGACATTGTCATGGAATTTTCAGTGTGCCTTGTAAAAAATATGGTGGTCACTCAATGCAGGGCAACCCACAGTTGCCAGTTTGTGAACACATATTCAGAGGGAAGCATGCAATGATATCGTTGCGCTATGAATTCAACCTAGCTGCATAATGCAAGCATTTTAAAGTGAATCTCCGAGATCTTAGTTTGTCAAGACAGAGTAAAGATTCCTTCTTAGTACCTGAGTGGATTCGTCCGTGGCATTGGCTTGACTTGAAGTGTTAGATGGCGCTTTGTTCATGACAGATCCTGCGGCAACTGCTTGCTGCGTCAGGGATTGCAGGTTGCCGGATTTCGAAAGCTTCTCTAAATCATCACTCACAGCACCCATATCGACTGAAGGAGGCTCTTTCACCTAGAATTGAAATCACCTGGGAAATTAATCATGATTCCACGGGTATGTGGTCCAAGCGTCAGGGCACATGTTGACTGTGCGGAAGGTGAACAAGTTAGTCCCACGCATTTATCAACTTCTGCATCCATGTTGCATCAAGTGGTAAATGGGTACATGGCATCGCACCGTGCGTCAAGCAAATATCTTAACCAAGCCCATTCATGTGCTCGTGGAGTCAAGTCTACGAATCAACTCATTTTGAGCTGATTGTGATGAAAAACTTGCACATTCTCTTTATTTTTTATTTCTTCTCCCTTAACTGTTAATTGAAATCGTGAATTTCATCACTATTAACTAGGCAAATTTTTTAATATTGTACAATGGGTTTTTCTTGAATTGTTTTTTTAACAGTTTAAGAGCCACACTTGTAATGAATATGCTCATTGCGCACTTTTACTACTATCATTGAGATTATTTTTTTTATAAATCCAGTAGATTGTTTATGTGGGTAACGACGAGTGAGCAGAAGTATATGAAAAGTTGGTTGCTGGACATAGGAATGTCGGGAAGAAGGAGACAAGTAAGGCACGATAGGAGTTGGAAGGATAAAGGGTCGGAAAATGTGACGGGCGAGGGGGTAGATAAGGAAAACATTCGAGGTAAGGGGAATTGGAGGAGAAAGACAGCTATGGCGACCCCAGATAGGAAGCGTATGACTGGAGAGGAAGACGAAAGGGAATACAATTGAAATAAACGTATGACCATAATGTTTAACATTTAGATTAAAAGATGTCGTTACATTTAAACTACTAATAGCAGGTAAAAATTGCAAACTAGCAACTTGAGATGACAGGAGAGAAACACTAGAGAGAAAGCTTTCGCAAAAACGCATTCGAGGATCCATGTGGAAGCTCTGGTTCCAATGAATCGGCTGTCTTTCTCCTCCTTCCCAGCGAGAAATAAACTAAGAAGAAAGGGGCTATAATTTCTCTATCCTGTCATGCTTTATTCTCTAAGTCTTTCAAGAGAAACATTTCCAGCCACCAGGCAATTCATTGCTAGAATTCACAGACACAACGAAGATCAACTGGGATACAAAGACATTCAATGATAAATCAAACCTTACCTGCACTTTTAGATTTGTTTTCGCAGCGTACCCGAACTTGTCTGACACCATTGCAATAATGTCCATTTCGTAGTTCAGCTCCACATTACCAATTGGCAAAACAGTTTCAACCATCGTCTCAAGCCCATTGTACAAGTTAGCCAAATTGCCTTCTCTCAGAACATCTGCAAAGACGAAAACAATACTGCTCTAGTAGCTGTCTTCTTCAAAAAATTATGATGCTAGGACGATGGAAAAAAGAGACGCACTCAAGAGTCCTAGTACTTTCTCTTCCTAAAAATTGCATTTTGCACAATCCGTACAATTTTAATGTGCATATAGTTTATATTTCCATCTTACTACTATCCGCAAGTAGATTTCAGGACAATATAAGCTGTGCTTATCAAGCAGTGTCCTTATCTCTTCTTTTCATAATGCGACATAATATCAAGATTATCATGATTCATGAATCACAAGGTATATTTTACGACACTATGAAACTGCCTATCACTGAATGCACTGTTCCTTTCTCAGAATTTGACGTAATTTCAAGATTCTTACGATTCATGAATCATAAGGTAGATATTACGATACTTTGAAGCTATGCTTATCGATTAGTGTAATAATTCTTTCTGACAGTATGACGCCATGTTAATGTTTCTATTATAAATTCTTCATGAGGTAGATTTTAGGACACTGAGATGTACTAATCAAGCAATGCTCCCGTTCTTCCTCTCAATGTGACCATTCCTCGAGATCCATGCACCTGTAACTATATAAAGATTGCAGATCAAATTTGTTACCATAGGATCCGTTAAAAATCGCTTTTATAGCGAATCGTGCCCAAACATCAATACGAATACTTCAAAGTGCCAAAGGAGATTAGGAGATTTATCAACGCAATGACTATCATCTATTCAACATAATTACTTGAGAAAAATCTAAGTTAAAATGTAAATCGAAAGTAAAAATGTGCAAAGACTTGGTAACAAATTCAAAGTCTACATCCGCTAGTATCATTAAAAGCAAGCTTAGTGCTTTGAAAAATTCTTCGTTAGCTTTTTGGAATTGAATCAAGACCAGGAAATCTTCCAAAGAAGTAGACATTATGCAATTAAGATTATAATAGTTATTGCAATGAGGACTTCATATTAAGATTTTTGCTGTATACATAAGGCACGAATGATTCGGAACACAAGTCATTGTACAATATCAATGAATGTCCATTCACTTTTATATAGAGCATTTTGATATTGTTGCTTTGGGTGGCTGCCCTCTTAGCTGCCTCTGCGTGGTGCTTCGCGGGGCAATGTCCTACCACGAGGCTTTTTGTGGTGGCACTGAGTGCTGCGGGGCTCTGCGCCTGGGTGATTTGGGGGGGGGGGTGGCCTGGTATGGGTGGGCGTGGTTGGTGCCACGCATGGGCTAGGCCTGCGTCTTTTGGTGGGTGTGCTGTACACTCCTTCATGCACATAAAGATTCTGACACAGCGACTCCCATCTTTATTCCCATCTTTATTCATTGACCTTGTTAGTCTTTTTCGTAAATAAATTGAGAAATGTGAATGCCATTGGCAGTGGGAACTAGATGACCCCGTGTCTTTTCCCACTGCGAATGACATGAGTAATGTAAATTATTTTGTAGTTTAATAGTTATATTATGATTTGTTTCCGTATAGAAAAAAGACATTGCTCGCTCTTGGTGTTCAAAAAGCCAATCGTAAGCCAGCAGCCGGAGAGTAGCAAATTTACCGATGAAATTTTAAAAAAATATCACTATCATTATTGTCATTCCTATTATTATCATTTAGAATTTATCAACTTGTCAATAGGTTCTCTTGGAATCTTTGATAGTATTGCGATACGTTCATCCAGATGTGCAGTGATCTAACCATTGATAAAGCACATACAAACTATATCATTACTAAATTAACTACTATAATGATTCGCACAACTTATTACATATTCTGCATGTGCAACAAACCCTGGACTAACCCAGACGTTCCATCCTACTAACAGTTGTCTTTCATCCTTTAGCTCTTCTTATAAAAATCATTTACCTTCCTCCCTTTTTTTATCTTCGTCATTTACTTATTCATTAATTTTCTTTTCACTGGAAATACCTGTAATTAGGCCAGCCGAATACAAATTACCTATAATTAGAGAGATTTGTATTTGTATATTTAGTTCATATATCAAACTGATGTTTTAAAAAGATTAATTTTATTGCATCATCAAATATATCACAATTGGTTTGTTTTGTAGTTAAACGCCTATGCTAAGAAGGTAGCGAGGAATTGAAAATCAATATCAGCATCCTAACTGTTATCTTTTAAATATAATAGAAGAACTAGCACGCACAGGGTCGTCCATTGCTCTCTCTAATCTCCCTTGACCAATCATCGATTGAAAAGAGAAATCAAATCACGAGGAGGTGAAGAGCAGTCGACGCAACTTACCAATCTGATACGTCAAGGGCCTATCCTCATCGACCCAGTTGCTGCAGAAAACTTTGAATTTCGTCGTCAAAGAGAAGCCGCTTCTAGGCTTAACATCACACGTTCCGCTGTGCGGTGGCCTATTGACTTTGAATCTGTATTCGCTGAAACCAACTCCTTCTGCAAATGAAATATCATAGTATGCTAGATTTACCAACCTTCATCTAAATTATCATAAACTGCATTAACTGTATTGTGTTATATCACATTCATTATACCACATTACATTCATCGTACTTAATTATATCTAAGGTACTACATTTATCAATTAGATCTATTTATTATACCACATTTATCCATCGCATTTTTCTATTACACTATGTTGCACTTACTTTATTACATTTATTACAAAATAAAACATTAATTTTATCATATTACATTAATCATTTTGTTACATTTATTCTACCATTGAATTACGCTGCGTTGCATACTCGAATTCGAGCGCAGCTGAAACCAGAGAAGGGGCTATGAGTTTTTGCTTGGAAAATGGACATTATGGGGTGGTTTCCCTTTGCACTCCACATGAGTAAAATTTTTGTTTTGACACGTACTGAATTCGAATTCATAACCTCGGTGCTATGAGTCCGCAAGCTTAAAAACTACACCACGGCAAAAATACCGTTGAATTACCATTGAATTGTTGGTTAAATCGAATAACCAACAGTGTGCCAAGCGTCGCCAGGTCTCACCCTGGAACCCGTGATCAATTCTTCAACACCAAATGATGTTCGAAAAAAATGCGAGCCAGAAATCTGCTACTTTTCATAGAGGATAGCGCTTGACGATTTGATCTGCGTGAAGTTTTTGCATCCCATCCCACAAATTACATCTCATAAGCCAACTTTATGACAAACATGAATGTCATATTGTTCTCAAAAAAGGTTATAAATGAATTAGAATGGTTTGATATTCAGAGGGCAACCGTCAAGGTTGCATTCTCAGTCTGGAACTCTTCTTAATCAAATAAAATTTTACTAACTTTATAACGGAATGACAATGCAGTACTACTACAATCAAGCATACCTTTTTCACCACCTGGTTTCCAAGCGCTAATCTTGAGACTATAGTCCTTGCCTGGTTTGAGAGCATTTCCGATCACCACAACATTGGCCCGGTTTACACCAGTAGTTGTCATACTGGAAAACCCAGAAACATCTTTTTCTTTTCCTAAGGACTCTAGTGACAGTAATGACCATTTGTACGATAATTTAGTTGCAGCATTGCAGTCAGTGCATACGCTTTCCAGAATAAGGCGTTCGGCTGGGTTTAGTTTGTCGAGGCAGTTCATTTTACATCTAAAAAAATCCAAAGGATTAAAATTAATGCATTCGAAGTCAAAGACTAAAAATAACAGGTCAAAAGTCAATTGAAAGAGTGCAGGACACAGGGCATAGATCATAGATAAATGACAATAGTTTAGTGATCAATATTTTTATATGTCATGCGCAGTGGCAAGTTCTGAACGATATGAGCAGCCTAATGTCTATGGTAGAAGTTCATCCTTGTCAAAAGGCAAATATTACAAATCCTAGGTCACAGATCATATTTCAAAGGCACAGGACAGAGGAGAAAAGGGTCATAGATCAAGCATAACAGGCCGTAGAGTCAGCAATAGAAATTAGAAATAAGTACTATTCAAAGTATCAGCCAACTAGTGAGTTCTGCATTTAGTATAGTGTATACTTCTTAACATCCATGGTAAGAGTTTACTAAGGTCACAACTCCATTCTACAAATCACAGGTCAAAGATTGTGATTAGGATGCACAGCAGATAGACAAAAGATCAAGGATAACAGAACTCAAGTCATTAATGATAATAATAATAGGATATATTTAAAGTGGGTAATCTACACTAATTAACAATGAGTCAGTTAATTTTTACAGTAGGACCCACTGGATGAACATTAAATATTGCTACTATTTGCCTCGCTAGTGCAACAGTTAACTCTGGGTCTATCGAAATATGAACTTTTATTTCTTACTTGATATCCATGGTAGGCGGTCGACCTGGTAAAACTTGAATTTCCTGATCAAAGTGGCCTATTCTCGTGTCCTTTTTCACGACCAGGCGCAAAGTATAAGAACGAAGTTGTGTCAAATTGCCAGTATAGATCTAAAATAAGAAGACTCAAAGATTGCATTCATTGTTAAGATAAACTTAAAATTCGTTCAATAGAACACTCAACCTTGAGGAAGCTATTAGCGATAGATTCTCTTTTTACTGTGGCATTTCAAATCAAAGTAAATTTGAGTCCCATACTTAATTCGAGAATTCATGTGCACCTTGCAAGGAGGGTGCAATAGGGATTCATGACAATATAAGGGAGGATGGCCAGTTTCCTTCTCTAACTTTCTGCCGGTTATTCATCTATTGTTGGGAAAACAGATAGAAAGAATAAAGAAATATAGATCAATATGAAATGGCTGACCTTTGTTTGAATTTGAGATTTAGTGGCAACAGACAAGTTGTATCGTCCGTCTTTAAAGCAGCCACTAGTTTTGCTGCCTGCTTTGTAACCAACAGGGAATGCTTCGTCCATCCGTCTGCAGTACCACTCAAAATGCATTCCAGCTTTGTCCAGCAAGCCAGCATCCGGATCGAACGAAACCGAGCCATCCAAAACAAGATTCATCTCAAATCCGATCGCTCTTCGCATGCCACCTTAAAGGAGGAGCGATATTGATTGGTATTGTGAGCATAGAGTCGAACCAAGAACACAGGGGACGATGAAGAGTTGAATGGAAAAGTAAATGACATGCACGATTGAGAAACAGTGCAGAACCAATGAGGGAAGGTAAGGATATTACTTCATATGAATAAAGAAATGGTTTGATCAATCGATCACTCAGATGCTTCCTTGTCAGACTATGAAGGAGTCTATATGATCAATCATTGAAGCGGTCAGTGAATCAGGCAAATGACACAGGAGTAGATAAATAAGTGAATTAGCAAAGGGTCGAATCAATGAATGAATGAATGAATGCATTGCTGAATGAGAAATTAATGAAGGTCATAATGAATGAACGAATGGTAAAAAATGAAGAAATGAATGAATAAATGAGTTAATCAAGGGACGAAGAAATCAAATAATGTTATTAATTCACACAGCTAGTCAACCTGGTGCCAAATTAACTAATCTCATAAAACCTTACCCTTTATAATGGCTTTTAGAGGTGTCGCTTGAGTATTCAACCAAATATCTGAAGAACCAATGACGTCAGCTACGTCATGAGTCGCACTTTCGAATGTGACTTTTAGTTGAACAACAGTTAGGCCAAGATGCAATTGATTTTCGGCAATTTCGTAAATAGCAGGGTCCTTGCCTCCGGTGTTTCCTACCAGTGGCAATGCGGCTTTTGATGTCGTAACATTCAGTGGAATTGATCGGCCAATGCCGCTAGCGTCGGAGCCTTTGAATATGCTCCACGTATACACAACATGACTCGCTTTGTCGCAACTGTAGTTTACATTTGCCCGTAAAATAATGCGATCTGAACGCAGTATGTTGCGAGGACTTAAAGCAAGTCCCCCACCTTGAACTTCGACAGCTGGCATAGCACATGGCTTGTATATAACCTCGATACCTTTTACGACCTTACCGAAACTAACTACGTTCTTGGCTTCAAGTGAAGCACTGTACTTTCCTTTAACAGTGTAAGTATGATTGTAGGTGAAGGAGGTAGCCGGTAAAGGTTTGTAGACATACTTATTCGTCTTGTACTCGACTAAATCGCAGCTGACATTGCTGAACACAGTGACATTACCATCGCCTAGAGTCAGTATGTAACAAGCATTTGATCCCATTGCGTCAGCGGTTATTGCAAATTTAGTCGCAGATTTCAGCTGTGTGATTGGATCCACTGTCAAAGTAAGTCGATTGATGCTGGCTTGCACTGAAATAATCTCCCATTTTTGTGTCTTCTGCAAAACGTTGTCGATTGATACAGTGACATTGTATCTGCCGGGGGATGGGTAGGTATATGCCACTTGCTTCAAGGAAGAGTTGAGGGTTTGTCCGTTTCCCAGGTCAAAAAGGTACCAGTTGTCCTTTGCTTGCTTTGTGACAGAAAGCGACAGCTCTGACTCGAGGGGGAAGAAATCGTTATTCATCCCGAAACCGGGGGTTACTTCATGCGTCACTGGGTTTTTCATAGCAATCGTCAACGACACTGGTAACATTTTCTGGACGTCGATTTCAAGATGAAACGCAATTGAACTTACATTATTCTCTATCTGCACTTTGGTGACGTACACCCCCGTCATGTTGTATCTGTACGTCCCGATTAGGGTGGACATATTACTGAAATCAATGAGGGCACTGGGGAGTTTGTGTCCATCTCCGAAGTCCCATGATACCACGGCATCTGTGGGTGGTATGAAATCCGGACTTGGAAACCAGCTGTACTTGACAGTTCCAGGAACGAATGTTAGTGGACTGTTGCTGACGATACGTACCCCAGAGACGGGGTATTCTACTTTGGTTTTCTGCACACATCCTTGCTCCATGGAGTTGAATTCGTTCTTAGTTGTGACTTTTATGTCGTATATCCCTGGCTTGGTGTACGAGTGTTTAACAGTAGAATTCTTGGCTCCACTTTGTTGGATTCTCTTCAAACTCTCTCCTAACCCGAGGTTGAAAATCACTTCCACTCGAGACCCAGTCAATGTGGACACTTTGACTTCAAATGGCTGACCCACTCTAATGAATGCAGGCGGGCATTCTAGCTGCAGTCCAGTTATTGGAACGTCAACTGGGATAGTTACCTTGGCAGTTTTCATTCCGAGACGATTTCGGCAGGTTACGTGGACTGCATAGTTACCAATCGTACTGTACGTATGCTTGACTGGCTTAATGTTCATTTCAAAGTCCGTCCTGTGTTTGCTTCCATCACCAAACATCCAATCGCAGAAGTATACACTGCCACTTCTCATTTGAATAGATATGTCTGTTGCGTTGCCGAAAGGAGTTGCTGTGGCCATTAGCTTCAAATCAGCAATCTCTTCAAGCTCTTGAACAATAGCAGTTGCATTCAAGACAGCGGAAACTTCTGAAATATCATTCTTGCAAGTGACGCTCGCTTTGTGTTCGCCAAGCTTGCTGTAAACATGTTTCACTGTGAGCGAGTCCGTTTCCTCTCCGGCACTTCCATCTCCATACGCGTAGGAGCAAACAGGGTTAGAGCCTTGGCCTAAGATGACTTTAAGCTCTACCACATCCCCTTTGGCTATGTAAACATTCTTAGACACGTGTAGAAGAGTTGTTACGAACTTCATATTAGCTAATGGTATTTGTATCACGGCTTTAGAGGACATGACAAGCTGAGGGCCTATGATACTGTTGGCCTGGATTGTAATGTTGTGTATTCCTATACGTGCGTACTTGTGTCGCACAGTGACCTTGTTATCGGGTTTTCCGCTCATGTCATAAACTTGTTTGGCGCTACCATCCCCTAGATCTAGGGTGTATGATAAGTTGGTACCGTGCTGCACGGTCCAAGATATGACAGTGTGTTCACCTAGCGCGACAGGAGCGATAGATTCTAGCAGTCTGAGACCCGACACTTTATCTAGAGCTCGCACCACGCATGACTTTGTGACTCTTCCAAGTGAATTGTAAGCTGCTAATGATAACAGGTAGGTGCCTGGGTTATGGTACCTCAGCCCGTATCTTCCGTTTGTGGTGGTAGTTACCAGCCTACCATCGCCGGCTGACCAGTCATACGTCGTGTTGGTGCCATTATGGGCTGGGATGATCAACTCAGTTGTTGAGTTAGTTGCCAATAGCTTAGGACACTGAAGAGTCACCCCAGATATAGGTGAGTCAATGTACACCACAACAGTAGGAGCGATGTTCGTTGTAAGATAATACGCACCAGTGCTGTTGTAAACATGGTGCAATGAGAAGTAGGCCTTGCTTGCAAAATGTGCGCTCATTATATGT